>CM077624.1:621802-934313 GCA_039566895.2 Turritopsis rubra | reverse complement strand
TCATACGGTTGCAAAATAAGTTAGAACTCTCCTGGAAACTTATTTAATGCATTACGAGGAAGAAAATCTCTTTGGAAAGCTTGCCTTATATAAATTTTCAAAAATTCGTTGTGTAAGTTTCCCTTAAGCTGTTCTTTCTACGTACTACTTCTTGTCTTAAAATAACGTTTGACAATTTACCAGGTTACAAGATAATTACAATAAATTATATGGCATATTGTATATAATATATGGCATATAATAAAATATTAATAATCAAAAAAATTTTCTAATAACTTGTTAGTCTATTAAATGATCTTTTACACACTTCAAAATTTTTTTGTTGATTTGGTTCTCTGAGGAATCATAAGGGCAATAAAATAAGATTTTTTTCAATCCACATTTTAAGCCGTGCCGTAATTTCTTGGTCGTTTTAGAAATACAGAGTTTTTTTTCTCAAACATTTTCCACTTTTTCTTACGTTGCATCAAATAATCTATATATCATTTCTATATATCATTTCTATATATCATTTCTATATATCATTTCTATATATCATTTCTATATATTATTTCTATATATTATTTCTATATATCATTTCTATATATCATTGGAAATTATATTTTTCGGAAATTAGTCTTACTATTTGAAAAAAAGTTATTTTTATTTTTATTTTTATGCAAAAAATATTACCCTTCTTTCATATAATGAGTTCCTTTTTCAAAACTTTTTGTTAAATCTTTTCATAATTTACATCATCATAATCAGCACTCCTCATTCTAAAATAAGTTGTTACAGTTTTTTAAAAGAAGCTTCCAATTTTGTGCGTGCGTGCGTGTATGATTTTACACATAGTGAGGATGAAAGGTTTTCAAAACGGTCTTTTTACCCATTTTCATTCACTTCCCGGTGGAAATATAGAACTACGAGATATTCTAGAGAAAGCTCTTTGAATAGAAAACGATTATCCGAAAAGAAATCGTTTTTGAAATTTTGTGTAAAAGACGCCTCTGTATACTTAATTCCTTTGATATTCATCCATTCTGTTTTATTTTTTAGTACACAGGGTACATTTACCAATGAAAAAAATATAAATTCTCAACAGAGAGATTTGAAGTGGAAAATAAACATAAGTTGAAGTTTAACTGGCTACGAGTTTAAACAGAAGTTGCTACCATGAATAAAAAAATATAATACATCTCCAAGTTTCAATCAACATTTATATTTTCTGCACTCGTACTGTCATTTTTTATTTTCACATGTATTATAACCTTAGGTAAAGTTGCACGAATGTTCAAAACCTAACATTAAATGTAACTTTTAAGTAACATTATTTTAACGTTGCCAAAACGTTGTAAAGTTAACGTTAATAAGTTACGTTAATTTAACACTAGAATAACGTCAGATAACGTAAAACCCGTATACAAACGTCAGTCTTATGTTAATCTAACGTTGGGTGCCGGGTGGGTTGTGTTTTCTATTTTTTTCGTTTAGTTTTGTTTTTTGTTTTTGTTTTTTCATTTCCAGTGGTTAGCCATGTACTTACCATTGCTGGCATAACCCCTACCCTAAATCATTTAAGATACAAGAAGAAGAAATTTCGCATTTTAAGTGGAGTGCTACTTGACTAAGATATTAGCAGCAGTAATAGTGTTTTGTAATGTTTATACAAATACCTTGACATCTGTTTACCTCGAACACGTAAAACGGTTGCTATTTTCCTTTAGCGATAATGGAAGCGACAGGATTGGTTAGTCGATGCGTTAGTTTCTATACCAGTGGCGCATTTATACAAAAGTATGGGTTTATTCCACCTCAGATTTTGATGGTATCATTATATTTGGCTTCAACTTTATATGTTGTCTTCATTTTAAAAGAATCACTCAAAGATGTGAACATAGAAGAAAACAGAAAAGAAGATAAAACAACAAAATCTGTTGAATCAAAAGGACAGCGCATCAAACAAATTCTTCGTCAATTTCACCAACAGCCTAAACTTTTGTGGTGTGTGCTAACAAAAAACAGGCCGGATCGTTGGAAGGTCTACTTACCGGTCGCTATTCTGACACTTGTCAGCTGTTTTACAGCTGCATTTTATCCGGTCATAGCGTTGTACCTAATGAACAGGCCATTTTGTTTTCCGCCACACGAAATCGGAAATTACCTTGGTACTGAGATGATTGCTAGCGCAGTGGCAACCCTTATTGTTCTGAAGGTGTTCTTATTGTATATTCCACGTTACCTTGTGGCGCTGATATCACCTGTTTTTGGTATCGCTGGTGCATTACTGCTTGCATTGGTAAAACACAAGGACAGTGCTTATGGAGGTACTAAATTACTTTCTTTAGGGTATAATTCAAGTTATTTGATTTCGTCCTTTGTAAGAGCAATTTTGTAGTTTTTAAACAAGTTTAAAATATTTTTGACACCACTTTTTGGCATACTGTTTCTCATTTTTTATGTCAGATTGTCAGGTATCAGATTGTTAGATTGCTAGAAACTCCTATAAAGACCAATTCAGATATACTTGCTATTTCTTTTAGCTCTTGGATTGCGAGCATTTACGTTAGTACACATTCCCATATTTCGTGCAACACTTACTGAAAATGTTGAACTTTCAGAGCAAGGTATATGAGATTTTTCATTTTCAAAGACTGTTTCATAATATTTTAAAAGAAAAGGAGAATAGTCTTTCCAAAAATGTATTTCTTTTCTAGGATCGATATATTCCGTTGTGACAGTCCTGGAAACAATTGCAATGTTTGTTGGGGGTTTTATTTTCAACTTCTCGTATTCAAAACTCAATGCTGCCGGTTCATCTCAGTTGTTTTTTTACATCCCTGCTGCTGCATTATTGATACCACTGATTTTAACATTGTAAGTAATAGACCTTTCACGAATTTCTGTTTTAATGCAGTGTTTTGACCTAGTCATTAAGTTTCACCTCGTTTTCAATATCATAAGTAGGAAATCAACTAAAACAATACAATGCATAGAAACGAGGCGAAACCTAATATTACCGTCATAATACGGTGTTTAAAGAGAAATTCGGGAAAAATCTAGTTATCTAAGAGAACACTGAAAGATGACTACAAACAAAGGTCACGAAAATATAATAAATATATAATATATAATATAATGGATTTTTAATGTTTAGGTTGTTTTGGATTCTATTAAGAAGACCTGCGAAGAAAAAGCACAATTTTGATCTAACAGTCATAAGCAATCCCAATGCAGAATTGCCAACAGAGATATGTTCATAGTCTGAACAATATATTGTTATATAAGTTATATATGTCTTTTTACGAAAAAAGCTTATTATAGAATAAACGTTCTTTATAAAGCTGAAAGTTATCAAAAGACAAAAATAAGCATTGCATTGAATTTCACCTTATTGGATTTCTTGCAGGAAAACTGTACCGTGTCCCGTCCGTAATGATAAATTTCAAACATCAAATTTATAAGAAAGGAATTAGTTTTTCCCATAATATTAAGACAAATGTTCCAGGAGATTGTAGTTGTACCCAAAGATTTTCGTAAATGCGCCATGTAAACCACGAGTTGCAGTAAACGTGGTTGTTAAATTCTGGATTTTACTAAAATTTTGAAATAAACAGCTTTTGCACATCCTAACAAACTTGATAGGAAAAGGGGAGAAATCTTATTTATTGCGGCTTTCTGTCTATCGTCTAATAGTTGCACTGCAACCATTTTTCTGCCCTTTCCGAATCAATTATCAGATTTAAAATGGTGGCAGTCCGTGTCGGGAAGCGTATTTTTTCCGCAATTATGTTTTTTTTTTATCTTCATCATTTCAAATTGTAAAATTACAGTCAAATTTAAAGAAGCTTCCATAAAATACTAAAGAATTATTTTCTTTAGTATTCTTTAGGAGGTACATTCGATATAGAGCAGTTGGGTTTCTACCAACAGCTTTTGAATAGACCTCCTTACAAATAAATTGCGCAATAAAAAAATTTGTGTTCCAATGCAAATATTTAATGCGATAGGATTTATAAATTTAAGTTCAGTATGTCTTGATAATTTCAGGTTCAAATATGCATTATTCATTATTATGACGCTTTAATATTTTCTGAAGCATATATTGTTAGTTTCTTCGTGATAACTTTTTGTAAAGGACTTGACCAGAACTTTTGCTAAAATTTGAAATGAAACCGGTGTTGTTTGTTTTATCTAAAAACATTTGAGCATAGTTAGTATATCATCAGGAATTCACTGATCGTCAATTCACTACTATTCATTGATGCAATGACATATTTTTACAAAACCTTAATGACCTTTTTGGCTGGTCGTAATTAGGCCAAGGCAAAAATCGTGGTTTGGCCATTTAGGGCCGTTTCTTTTCTAACCATCAGCTTCGTTTACAAAAAATCTTAACTGAAAAGTTCCAACGGTGCTGGCATCCTTCTAAAGTAACTTCTTTTACTCTCTTAAAAGTGTAGCAACATGCTGTAAGAGAAAAACCGTTGGAAGATATAAAAAAGACGCGATATTATTTTCCACGTTTCTTGTTCAATAGATCTAGGAGTATGGAAATCTATCTTTGTATAGAAAGAGGACTGTATAAACTTACACGTTTCCGACGATAAAAATAGCGTCATGGTCCCAGGCTTCAATCCAGCGGTTTAGGTACTCCGATACACTCACAAATCACGACACAACAGAAACACCATAAACTACTGTCAGGGAACATTCTGATCGACAGAACGTCTTTTGCTGTAGGTCGATTTAATAGGCCTAGCTGCTCGAGATCTTATTCCAGGTGTTTCGTTTAAAACCTTATACTTTGCGACTGGTGACTGTAAGTGCTTGCGTATAGTGCGAACGGTCGGGGTTCAAATCATGGCCGAGTCATGCCAGCGACTATAACAGTGTGAATTCATCCACTCACCTTAGCACTTAGCTTGAGAGCGGGATTGATATGTAAGGGGGTTGAGAAGTTGAGCGGTTGAAACATACTTGTGGCTTTTCCGTAGCGCAAATGGAGGCTTTAAATCCTCTAGGACCTCCTACGCAGGACTCTCATTAATAACAGTTCTATCGGAACTGAAGAGGCTATCTTAAGAGGCAAACATTAATTATAATTTTTTTTAAAAACTTCTTGATTTTATCATATACAATTATATTAATAGTAATAATAATAATAAGCGAAAATATTAACTCGTGATCTAGTCGAAATTTAGTCGAAATTTATGGAGGAGAGCACGGTCATTAAGCGTATAAAAGAAAAACGTGCAAATAACCTAATCAACACTTATGTTTTTACAGAAAATTCATGACTCTGTACTCCTCCACTTTCTTTCACTAACCCAAGATCCACCTCTGCGCTATTTATCGCTATTTATCGCTATTTATCGCATTTTTATTGTTGGCTGCGAGGCTTCACTCTTTGGTTTGAATTTTTTTTTTGGTGTTATCCAATTTATATCTCAAATCGCTCTGAAAATTTGGACTGAATAGTCGATATGTAATAAAATTTAATTCGATTAACTGGTATCTAAGAAATATATATGTTTTCATTCAATCATTATGTTTTTATTCAATCATTATGTTTTCATTCAATCATTTTGTTTTCATGCAATAATCGAGTGTACTAAATTGCATAGGTTGCGTGCTAACGTGGGTCGCGTGAGGGCGTGGGTCAAGTTTTTGGCGTGCCTGCGTTTTTGGTTTTTGTTGTTGTTTTTTTTCCTTCTTTATTTAACGTCAATATACTACATAGGTGTTGCTAATCAAAATCGACAAAATGCACGAGTCCAAAATATTTTTACGCGGGTTAAACTTATTTTTTCCTGGGTCGCAACTGCTTTTGGGTGAGTCCTAATGTTTTTGCGCGGGATCCAATTTGGGTGGGTCCATTTAATGTTCCTTTGGATTTTTTTTAATAGATTTGATAATGATAATAATCGATTTATATTTTTAACAAAACAAAATCCTGATGGAATTTAGTGAACTCGCTGTCTGTCGGTCATAAAAAAATCTGCATGAAGAAAATTAATCTTTGACCTTCTGTCAGTTTGTGCAGTCTTTGGTGTGCAAAGCAAAGTGTATAATTTTGCACTTTGTGGAACAAAAAAATATAGTTTTGGTTCCCCTGGACTCCACTGTAGAATGAAGCTGAACTGTAAATTTCAGACCGTCAAACTGCCTAATTCCGAACAGCCTTCCTATAATTCCGAACGCAAAAAAATACAGTCTATAAAATACAAACCACGTCAATAATAATGCATACTACCTTGTCAATTAAAGTGAATCCAAAACCAAAAGAACACAAAACTTCTGCCTTCAATAAACTGACTGTCCCTTTGAGACTTGCGCGACATTTTACGAGCTCTGCGCAACCCCCATTTCGACACGTATATATTCAGAGATATCAAAATGGTGTAGGCCATTGTTACCGTACAAGTGTTTACGTCTTTTCTGCTTCATAAACATTTTAGTATTTGTGACAATTTTGTTGAGTATGGATGAATATTTTGTTAACCAGACAGGTCTGTATTTTTTTGCCTTCGAAATTAGGTAAACTGTTCGGAATTAGGCAGTCTGACGGTATACAAACTAAGGCATTTTTGTTATTCGTGGTCGTTGATGTACGACTTTAAGATAGGCAATGCCCATATTAGATTATCGAAAGATTGTTTATCTTTTTCAGAACAGCTCTTTTTATAGAATAGACTTTGGGTAATAATCCTAGAATTCGAACACATACGAATTAGGCCATTTTAAAGATCTTAGTACCCGGATTAAGCTTCCGTCTCATTAGAACTTAGCCTCGTAAAGGTAACCACATGAGTTTAAGAGCCAATTTTTACCTAAGCATGTATTTTTTTAGCCTTGACTATAAATTAACTTTGTAATAGTTATATATAAAAAGCATGGTAATGAAGCTCTGTAAATATTGGAAGATCTTGTTTGTTTCTCAAATGAAGATTTTGGAATAACTTAATGAGCCAAACTTTCATGAATATGACAAAAAATTGCGAATTCATAAAATTTTCGCGAAAGTTTCTCCGATTGAATTATTATATTGCTAAAATTATGTAAAGTGTTTATATAGTGTAAATAAGAATTTACCATTATTAGTTACAAGTATTCCTAGGAAATGTCTAAATAGGAATTATATAAATGATCTTTTTAGGTGTATGTGATCTTCATAATCCTATGAAAGTGGACCGAACTAAATTCAGCAAGTTAATGTTATTGTTCTTGGAGAAAGAGCTTTTGGAGTTTGGAGAAACTACATTATTACTGTAAATATGATTATTTGCAATGAAGTCAGCCTCAAATGTGACTAACCTAAAATATCTGTTATGTATGGAATTTGACAACCCAAGTTTATAAAAACATTTCTAAACGTTCCCAATCAACTTCCTGCATTAACTGATATTTGTGTTGGTATCCAACGTTGATGATGGTGGGTGTCACAACAATTAACGTTTGATTAGTGGAGTAGTGAAGAACTTACAAATGGTATGCTTGAGTCAAATTTGATGATTTTTTATCATAATGTCAATAGTCGTTGGTAGAATGTTGTAGTAGAATGTTGCATATCAATTTCAAAAGAAAGATATGGTTGATGAAAGACTATTATTCACAAAAACAAGAAGTGGTGCTTAATGTATAGAATTATACTTCAGAGACTTCAACTAACCAATCGAAGCCCAGACTTCAACTAACCAATTGAAATCCTCAAAAACTTTAATGATTCATTTCTTTATGTTATATTTTCTTTTTGATATATTGAAATACAGAAAAAATGGATAGAATGAAATTCTTTGATTTTTTTTTTATTTCTTTATTCGGCAAGATGTAAAGAAACGGCGAATGTTTAATGGAAAAGTTCTTCAAGGCTACTTTTTACTATTTGATGGAAAAGTTCTTCAAGGCTACTTTTTACCATTTGATTTGAAGCCTGTCTGTTCTCTGCTCAGTCTCTGCTCAATGCTCCCCCGGAGCATTCATAGAAAAGCGAATTGCTGGTTTATTCTTTATTTATAGTCGATACATTAAAAATGGTAAAACCATTAGTAATAATATATACAAAAAATATACATGCTTAAATACCTTTTTCTCTTTGAGGGGAAATTGGTTAGTCTAAAGCTAATTAAAATCGGCTTTATACACATATATATTAATAAATAAAACACATATATATTAATAAATAAAAGCTTTATACACATATATATTAATAAATAAAAGCTTTATACACATATATATTAATAAATAAAACACATATATATTAATAAATAAAACACATATATATTAATAAATAAAACACATATATATTAATAAATAAAACACATATATATTAATAAATAAAACACATATATATTAATAAATAAAAGCTTTATACACATATATATATTAATAAATAAAAGCCTCACCTCAGGTAACCTAAACTGCTTATGTAAAGTAGACGTCCGTTAATTCGAACACGCAAGGGACCAAACATTAAGTTCGAAGTAACGAATGTTCGAATTAAGCGGCATTGGTTGGTCATTTTTCGAAGGGTATAAATTTTTTTTAATACGTTTGTTGTTTTTTTTTATTTATTTTACATATGAAATAAACATGGTTGCACATCTTAACTCCCTTTCTCACCTTAATTTTTCTATAAATATAAATTTTGTAAGTTTTATAATTTTGTCTGTTGTAACAATGATAATTATTAGGTGAACAATGAACTTTATTTATTTTTTGATAAATTTTCCCTTCGAGTATTGTTGAAGCACTCATATTATATTGTATTTTCCCCTATAGATTTAATTCATTGGGTAGAATGTCAAGTCATATGACTTTCTGACTTAAATTACTTGAAATATTTTTGACCCTATTGTACTTAAAGATGTTGGGAAATATATTTGTATATACATATTAGTTTTCATTAGTTTATGTATATATATGATACCATCTTGATGAACTGTGAAGTGAATCAACCTTGATTGTCATTGTGCCTCCCTTCTTGTTATTTCCCTCACTTACTACCACTGTATAATCTAACTCTTATCTGCCCCGGAACTTCAAGCTTAAAAACTACACGTTACAAATGAAAACTACTCTACAAACTATTACTACATTTTACTAACATTTATCGTCAACCTGAAAAAGCACCATCATTCTCTCTCCCTCTACCCCAAGATATTTGGACGACTTTTATCCAGAATACTTTTGCAGTTATCTGCATATATTTGTATTGTGAAAGATCTAAAAATTATTGTTCGGTAGTCTAATTTGCTTTTCTTCCATCTCTCCCTTTCACACTTTGAATTCGTTAATCTTTGCTCAATATTACAAATCGATTTAGATTTTTTTTTATCGCAATTTTTGACTGATTAAGTTCTGCGTGAATCGAATTACAAGATTAGCATCAAAATAACTGATAATTAAGTAAGAAGGGCGAATTTTTTAGATTCTTGCCGAAAGATGTACATTTTACGTGTATCATTTCGTTATCAATAACAATATCCCGTTCACTTTTCAAAATGTATTTCGCGAAAATAAATTCTGGGAAATTCACTGGGAAAAGTTTTTTTTACCTTTCAACGACGAAAATTTCTGTCCTTAAGGTATTTAGAATTTCATCAATTTTGACGCATTCTTGATTTTCGTTAGCTTTTTTTTTTAACTTTAAGGGGCTACGACATGAATCACGTGATTTCTGTGTTTTTGTTTACTTTTTCCCCGGCGGCCGTAGTGTTATCGCATTTCAAAATATCCATCGAATCTGCAGATAGCAGTATTTATTACCAATCTTATTCTGTTTGTTTATTCCTTTTGATTTGAAATCTAGAATGACCAATTGTTCTGCTAAAACCAATTAGTTGTGTTTTCTCGTTCGCAACGAAGAATTTTGCAGCATTAATGCGATGTCACTGTTCCAGAGAGGATAGAGTCGTCTACAATACGTTTGACTCGGGGATATCCGGCGCTATTTCCTTTTCGCGAATACATTCATCGCGATTGTATTTAAACTTTGCACCAACTTCAGTCAACGATACGCTGTCAAAGACAACAACATCAGGGCTTGCAGGTACAGCCATCGCATATGAATTTGTTTGCAAGTAAACTAACTGACATTTTTGCGAAAAGGAAATAGCGCCGGATATCCAACCGTGATGTCATCGAAGCGTTTGGTGTAGGCGTCGTTCAAAGCATGGAATCCCTGAGGGGCACGAAGATACCTATCGACCCCATTCAGGTTATGAATGTTGTCGCATCTTGTGCCGAAGAATCAGCTATTGGGATGTAGGGTAACATCTTGATCCAATTGTGCCTTAACAGCATTTTTCCAGTGGTGAGAGAGGCTTATGTATAGCTACATGGTTATACTTCTTCTTAAATGATATGTTGAATGGCTCGCCTGACATGGTTTGTAAACCTTGATGAGGAGGGCAGACGTTGAATGCGCTGCTGGCAAAATATTGTTTTATCCATTTCTCAATATCTTCCCCTGTATTCAGCTGTTGCGGGAAACGGTAGCTTGTCTGGGATTGGTGGGCAGGGTGAACGTCGAGGGCATCCGCATTCTGCTAGTGGTATCCTGTCTTGTTCATTTGTGTCTAAACTATTGACGGAACTATCTGTATGCAAGATCGGGAAATTCGGGTCAATATGTTCAACTTCTTTAAAGGGGTCTGTGATAGATACAGTCCTTTGACTTTACCACTGTTGACCATTCAGAAAACTTTGATAAAAAAAGGAGTTTATTGTGTTGTTTATAATAAGATATGGACAAATCTTTAAAGGTGAAAATTGTGAATGAATCACAGATTGGGATCAGTAAAAAGAAACCAACTGAAGTAACAAATAATTGTTGTTTTTTTCCTCATCTTTTCACTTAAACTTCTCATTTATACACTTTTGGTTTGGAAATTTACACATTTTACTATTTAGTTATTTTACTGTATATAGTTGTTATTGTTTTTATCTGGTGCAGTATTATTATTTTTACTTTGTTTCATTGTTTGTATTGTATTATATTTGGCTAGAACTTGATACACTGCATGTCCTGAGTTATTTCTGTTTGAGTTCAACTACTCTGTATGTTTAGTGTCACATCTTTCAATAATTCATGCAGTTACATTATTATCAGATATTCTAATTTATTTTTAAATCATTTTGTCCTACCACTATTTGATTAAATTTAACAGTGACTGTTTATTAAAATTCAATTTGTAACAATTAATTAATTAATTATTTCTTTTTTACAAGAAACGAAATAATATTCATGTGGTTGTTATGGCAGAGAGCATCCCTCTGAATGAATCTTTTACAAGGGCACATCAAGTTAGTACTACTGACTGTGTGTGTGTCTGTGTGTGTCTGTATGTAAACTGAAGACCATATTGCATAATTGAATAATTTTGTATGAATATAATTTATTTTCCTTTTTAGATTTCAAGTATTACTTTCAAGGGAAACGAAGGGAACACTCATGCTGAAGTAAATTATTATAATATTTTATTCTACAACTCATCGTTTTAAGTGAAATTTTTATCATCTAATTTATTAAACTTACCAGACAAGACTTCAAGACACAAACAGTCAATCCAAAACAAAAAGTGTAAAAATCATCACACTTTCAACCCTCAACCTATGTATGGAAGCTCAAAGAAAAGAATATTAATCGGATGTTGAAATGGTTGAGCCTCATCCAACACCTCTAAACAATGTAACGTCTGCTTACAAGAAAGTTTGAAATCCTCTAAAAACAAAGAGGAACTATTAAACAAATGCCATGAAATAATCACGAAATGCAGACACCTGAATAATTTTCTTTTAGGAAATTACAAATCGAATACCAAAATGCCTAACTATCTGTATCTGTAATGATTTAACCAATGATGTCAAAAACTGTCACATTTTAATCGTATCATCTAATTACTGTTTGAAATTATTTATAGTTACTCATTGATTTTAGTGCCATAGATTTTCAAACCTTACCAAACCTGAAGATGTGGTCGGTTTTTTATATAAATCTTGGGGATTTAGTAAATCCAAGTCAAATTTGCTGATATCAGTTATTGGATCTGTAGGTGCTTATGTGAAGAATGAAGCATTTGAAGCAATGTTTAAAAATGGGTTGGCTATGGTATAAAGATTTTTCTACAAACCTATTATTATATAAAATTATAAGTTTTTGCAATTTGAATTTTCATGACTTTAATACCTTTTTTTAAGGTTGCTCAGAAATCACATGCTTATGTTTTCACTGGAGGTTCTAATGTTGGAATCATGAAAGTTACTGGCAGTGCACTGAAGAAATTATCACAATTAGACAGTACTGCTTCCAATTATGATCAAGCGACAAAAGTAAGATGTATTGGCATACTTCCATGGGGTATTTTACCAAAAGACACACAAAACAATCCGATAATCCATGCTACAAAATCATTTTTGGAACCCAACCATACTCATTTTCTGTTTGTTGATGATGTGGCCAGTAATTATTTCGCAGAAACTATCTTTCGTCATAAATTGGAGAAATGTTTAATGGAGAAAATTAAATCTTATCAAGGAACTAGTAAGATATTATTTTTAAGTAATTTGAAGGAAAAAAATTTGTTCTGAAACCCTGAATCCATTGTAAGTTCGTGAATATACTGAAAAAACAGTCAATTCCAGGGATCGAATTAAGTTATTAGGATTTGTGAAATATAAATCTTTTTTTCTTTTGTTCTGAACTGAAAATGAAGCTTCACAACCTTATCTAGCAAATCAGTCATTCCTATATTATGTTTAAGTCAGCCATTTGACAGTGATAGCACCAATGCGGCCATTTTCGATATATGTCATTCGCTAGCTTCAAAGGCGCTTTAGATTTAAAAGCACTTTGCACACAGGCTAGTAAAAATTGGATTGTATAGCTCACTTTAGTAAGGAGTTGTGCTTGTAATCTAAGAGTATTAAGAGTGATAAAATCACTCTCACAAAACAGCTTGATAATTTTAACTAAATTGTTTTTCATCTGTCCTTCCATAAGAGAAAATGCATACATTATACATTACTACTTCATATTTTATGAATATTACATTCTGCCTTGTTTAGACCTAGTGTTCCTGATTCACATAAAGCAATCTTTAGTTCTGTCTTCTTGATAACAGAGAGTTATGCTGGAAAAATGTGTGTTTGTATTACACCCATGCAGGCTTTCATTCAGGTTTTCATGTTTAGGGACCACAAGTGTAAACATCCTCCATATATCTGCTTTCAAAAACTTCCCTGTATACATTTCAATACCGAAACACATATTGCATTGGTGTTTTGAGAAAAAAGATGATGACAAAGATATTAATTAATCACAACTTTACAGATTTCTTTCCTTAGTTGATTTTACCGTTTCTTTGCCTTTATGTGCTGGTATGACATCAGCCTTTGCAAGCTCGCTCGGAAATGCACTTTGAGCAATTGAGCAATTTATACAGGATGCCATTGGATCACAGATTTTATCAGCGACCAATTTGAGCACTTTGGTTGGCGAAACATGTTTGAAGGAAAATTCTTCAAGGAAGTTGAGCTGCTTGATTTTCAAAACACTTGGATTTTTTTATTATTATTATAATTTTTTTAAAATTTATTTAATTGAGGTTGGTTGCTCTGAGAGAGTCTTCAGCATCTAGCTGATCTGGGCCTCCATCGGGAATGCAAACCACAGATTTTAAGGCATTTTAGCACCTTCCAGACTGATAACTGATTATTGTCTTAATTTATTTGATAGTATAGGCACATTCAGTTATCATTATCATCAATCATCTTTCATATCAACTAATCATTACAGTGTACATTATATGCATTTTATTACATACATTCAGTACCGGGATTTGAACTACCATCAGTTACCACCCTGGTATTACAAGCAGAGCATTATACCAAGTTGGTTATACACCCCCATGATCAATGAATCTAGTAAGTAATGAGTCAACATCGCCAGGAGTTGCCTCAACACTACCTTTACCATCTCGATTGACAAGACCGCTACCAATGTTGACAAAGAACTCATTAAACTCATTTGAGACAACAGATTCATCAGATATAATTTCATTACCCTTTTGCAGAAAGTTTTTTTCCTGTGGCTTATGGCAGATTTGTCCGAGAAAAAGGGTTTGCAAGCATCCCAAAAGGATTTGCCTCTGTCACTTACCCCAGCGCTGCTAAAAAATTCTTTCTTGCATTTCTGATTTAAGTTGGTTGTAAAATTTCTATGCTTTTTATATTTCCGAATGTCTTCAATGTTGCCTGTTCAATTGGCTTTTCTCTTCAATCGAGATCTCGCCATGATAGTACAACTGGTTTCCGTGCAAAACTTTAGTTTGGTAAGGAGCATGTGTTTCAAGGGTCATGGTCAAAATTTTGTGAAAAGATGAAAAATTTCCTTCTTCCCATTTACTGAGTTGGAAATTTAGATCTCATCTAAAAGCAGTATCAGAGAAGTTTTTGAAACACCGATACTGTACCGTTCTAGGGGGAAGACAATCAAAAGTTTACCTTGACATCGTATATATCAAATGATGGTGTTCACTAACCCTAGTCTCACATGAGCTGCTATGTTGAAGATAGCTTTTGCTGTTTGTGAGAATAAGGTCAATGCAACTGCCTGAACTTGACTTAAAGCAAGTTGGAAGAGAAATAAGTGAATCAAAACATGAAGTTTTGTATCTCGTTTGAAGAGACTAATGCATTGAAGTCACCCATAATAAGGTAGTGTTCATAAAAATTCAGTAAATTTGAGGCATGTTTGAGAAAATAGTTGGTTTTCTGGTCAGGAGGTTTGTATACAGACAAGAGTAACCATTTTCTGAAGTTTATTTCTACTGGCAACACTTGCATGTCAAATGTGAGAGAAAAATCTGTCAGTAGCTTAGATGGAATTTCCCTGTTAAAGTAAGTCAGAAGACCTCCGAGGAAGATGTTATATCAAGTCTGTATGGCTTGCTAAATCTTTTGACCACAAACTAGCTTTCGGGAAAGGAATTATCAGGCTTTGTCTCTGATATGCTTAGGATATCTACAGACTTTCCGACTTAGAGATCAAACTTGTCTAATTTGTTTCTAACATAATTTATATTGATATACGAAAAAATCTACACTTTTTGGGTGTTTCGATTTTAATGATTTTAACTTTGAAACGCTAAATTCATTGTATATATAATGTATTTAACGATTAATTGTACTCTTCAGATCCTGTCTAAGCCAATCAGATTCGTATAATTTTGTACTGTTGATAATTATGGGATTAATCACTCCTCGGTTTTTTAAGAAGAAATTTAAATCGCCCTCAAGAACGGGATTACTAGTTTATAGCTAGCTGGAAGAAGGTTACAGATACTACCTCTGAATGTTAAAGGAAAATTTCCTGGAACTTTAAAGGTTGGTGGAGAAGGATATATGGAAAAAAGATATCAACGCTAAAATATATGTCACAATCTCATAGAAAATCATATCGAAACTGATTTTTCTCAAAGTTTCTCATTCTGTATAGTGTATCTAATGGATAACCTCAATGTTATTGGATGAAAAGTTAAAATGTTTTACACAACAAATTTTAGAAAACTAGTATGTTTGTTTCTTAAAAGAAAGTTGCAAGCAGATTTGATGAATAAAAAAAACGTGTTTTATACAACAAATCTGATTGTGTAAAAGCCGGCATGAAGTTAATTCGATCCCTGAATTCCATTCTTATTATCATCATATCATTACCATATCATTAATGTCCACTTTCCATGTTTATATGTTGTTAAGCCATTTTCTCAATAGGAAAAAGGACATTTGCTGCTGTGAAATTGGTTGTTGGAGGTGGACCATCCACTATTGATCATGTTTTACAAACAGTCAAGTTTGGCATGCCAGTAATTCTCTTTACTGGAACAACACAAGCTTCAACTTTAATTTCATTTGCTTATGGACTGTGTGCTGTTGAAAATTGTAACCTGCAACAACTTGAAGAACATCTGTATTTCATTGAAATGATTGGGAAAGAATATCCAGATTTCACACAAGAAATGAAAATTGATTTTTATTGTAAAATCATGGAATGTATGAACTTTAAGGACCATGTATGTTTTTGTGTGTATTCTGGTGAAGACATATCTTCTTATTTCAGTACAAACTCCTGATTGGAAATAAAATGATTCTTTCCTCTATTTTCTATAGATAACAGTTGGATCAATTACCAATGATTACCCTCTTGAAAGAATCATTTTGGATGCATTTTTGCAAGGTTAGTATTTATGTTATTCAGTACAATAAGACCAATCCTGTTTGAGAGAATGTAACTTTCCATTGGTCATCCAACCAGTTGTAAAGTCCTTGCTGCTGGGGATTGAGCTGCCAGTTCCGTAGAAACTGTGGGGGAGGGGGCTATAGCCACAAACAATATTTTAATTTGTGAATCATTTTTCATTAATAATGATAGATCCAAAAACGGGATTCATAGCTTTATTGTTCCTATTATGTTATTTTTATTTTTAGTTAAAAAAATGAAAAGCCTTGATCAGATTTATCTGGCTATACAATGGGGTGTTATTGAGTATACAAAGAAATTAATTGATAAGGAACTTGAAACACATACACATGGTTCTGAAGTGATACCAGTAAGGATTCAATATTTTATTTTATTGTATGGGTGAAATACAAGCCTTTTACTGAGTAAAATGAAGGTACTAGTGATCCATCGCTCACCCAAATATAAAGTTTTGCCATTCAGTTTTTACAAACCAAAATTGCACAACAATTTTCAGAGCCATGAAAAATAATTTACATAGCTTTAATGAAAGAAAACGAAATAAACTTAATTTGTTGCTGAATTTAAACTGTTTATTTCCACTGTTCGAATAGCGAGATTTACGCGTGACATGGGACTACTCCAGATACCATTTTTAAACAATGTAAACAACCAATGAAATCAAAAAAGTCATTAACAAAAATTCGTTCCCTGGTTTACAGAAGAAACAAATTATTTGCTTGTGAACTCAAATTTGCCTCTAATTGTTTTTCATATTATTATTACTAACTCTGGCTGGCAGAACACCTAAGTAAATATTAGGAAAATAAGTTGTTTGGGATAAATTTGACCATGTTTGATGAGTTTGCTAATGCTAATAACATCACCCACATTCTAAATATTGAGAGCTCAAACTTTCCAACTACTTTTCCAGAAAGACACTCTGCACAAAGCTGTTTGTCACATGATTACTGAGCCAACCTTCAGTAATATAACATAAACATATAACTTGTCACATGACCAAACAAGGAATACATAAATGGAATTTTCATAAACTACTCTATTTCCATAAATGTGATGTAAAAAACTGGTTGGTGTATCCATGGTAATAAAGAAACGACAAAATTCTACGAGCCATCCATATTTCATTTAACGTTTCACTCACTAGCAAAAAATGACGGAAAACAAAGGAGCAGTTGAAAAAGCAGTTTTAACTTTTACTGGATTGAAGGAAATGACAGAATTGATGTTTTATGCACTTGGAAAAGGTGATCGACATGTAGAGGCTAGTTACATAATGGATAGCATACAAAATATGACTTCACTGAGTGATAAGGTAAACTGTTTTCCAACATTCAAAACATTTAAACATTCAAAACATACACAAGTGAAATTTGTAAATAGTAACTTATTAATTACTGACTGCTTTCAGCAATATTGCTGTAAATATTTCATGTTCAAACCTTTGTTGTGTTCAGAATAAAATACTATTCAACAATTTGTTAACAGAAGAGACAAAAATGGTGAACCTGTACAATAAGGTTAGTAAAACAGAAGGTTAGTAAAACAGAAGGTTAGTAAAACCAGAAGGTTAGTAAAACAGCTAAATGTTGATTATTGCTTACAGTTTACTTTTTTACGTCTATGTTTTTTAATTTTTCCGTCGTAGCAATTTTTCACCCTTGTGGGCATTGTTTCAGAAAAGATACAATCACCAGTATTTGTTATTTTTTATAGGCGCTGAGAAAGCAATGTAATATTTTGCATTTAATGACCAAAAAAGAGGTATTTTAATTTCAATTATATTGTTTTGATGGATTACTTGATTATAACAACATGTTACGACTGAAATATTGAGTATCATTAAAGTTATTATTTCATTTGCAATAATGATGTGTTTCAATTGAAGCCTGCATTCTATCAGATTTATCATTAAGTTTGTATTCAAGATATTTCCTTGTAAACAATAAGTGCATTTGAATTTAACTCCACATGCAAAACATAATGTAGAATGAAAACTCCTTCTTAATCTTTGAATTTGTATATACTTTAAATTTACAAGCCATGTCATGTGCACTGGGGTTTGAATTAATTTTACTGATTTTTCTTTCACTTTCACCTGGTTTCCACAAGATTACTTACCAGCTTATCTATATCCAATGCATTTTCAAATTGTAATTGTATTACATTTAATTGTTGCTCTCATCAGACCCTTCTTCAAATGAAATTTCACTGGAACAGTAACTTTCATGGCTTTCATCGTGCGAAAACCTCATTAACTCCATAGTAGACACATAAAATTATTCTGAACTTTAAGCATGAAGAAAATCATATCTTCTATACTGACGTCACATGACTTTTTAAAACCTTGATTTTAAACTAATTTTGGACTTAATATTAATTTTTGTAAACGACATATCATTTCTCCATGAAATTCAAGTTAATTCTCCTTTAATAGAAACATAGAAATCACTATTTGGCTGGATGAATATTTTCTAAAAAAACTTGTATAGTGTTTTTATTTTTAAGTGTTCTTAGGTGTTCCAGGTATTACCAAACACAATGAAATAATTTGGCAGTGATTAAAAGTGCCTTTATTCAGTCTTCCAAACATTTCCTTTTAGTTAATTGGGTATAATGACATTGAAACACAATTCTATCCTTTTCTGAAAGATTTTAGTGATATAGAGGTAGGTAGAATTGCATATTGTTTGAAACTACACTTCACATTTTCAGATATAAAGAACTCTTATGTAGTTATGATTGTTCTTTTGTTAGGTTATATATCAACTGATGTAATAAATTAGTTTATTCTCGGGGGTAATAAAGGACCCGTGCCAGAACATTAAAAGTGGAGGGGCCAAGAAAAATATAAAAATGTCACCCACCATGAAATAAATTTTGTCCTTACAGCTGGGGGTCTTGCGAAACCCCAGAAGCTTTTGACAGTTGGGGTAATTTATGCAATAAAATCCACTAAGAATGATATATAGAAAAAAGTTGTATGCACAACTATTGCACACCTAAATGATCAAAATGATTATGGAGGCGCGCAATAATAAAACCCCACGAAAGTTACATTTAAAAAACTAGATAATTATGTCCTACATTGTGTGCGAAGCACGAGTACGCTTACGATGTGATTTGTAATAAGTGTCTCGGTTTTTATGATTTAAAAAAGAAATCTTTTATTAACAAGCTTGTTTATTCATTCAGCATTGTCATGTTATACTTCTCATTTTTCTTCCGAAGATTCCGTTTTCTTTTACTTTTAGCTGTCTCTCCATTGCATTGCTTGTTTGAATGAATGAACGTTGAATGGAGTAGGGGAAAATAAAATAAAAAACAAATCTTGAAAAGTTGGAAAAGGATAATAAACAGTCGATAACCAAACATAAAAAATTAACAGCACGCTGAATGTAATTATAATGTCCATTAATGGTCAATTTTTAACGTTACTTTGTGATTCAAGAGCACATGTTTCAAACGCTACAAAGGGGTATCCTAAAAAGGTAGTCTCCGATATTTTGGGGGCAAATGAAGATAAACTTACCCCCAAACGCAATGTATCAGGTATAGAATCAGGATTACTCTTTTCATCTTCTGCATATTTTACTGCAAATATTTTAGAGTGCTTCTGTTTATTTTTCTGCAGAGACGACCCAAATGAAAACGGGTATTTTGAGCATAAATATGCCTCTATACCCCCTTCTTTGAACTAATAAGAACTTCTGAAGGTCGTCCGACAAACCTGGTGCAAAGCACTGTTTTTCTTCTTGTGTGGAGTAGCTTTATGTGGAGCCTATGTTGACAAAAATACCTAATCTGCAACTGAGACCCGAGCGAAAACAGTGATGGAGAAAGAAGGAATTTATTTACTTACAATAATATTACGGAAATATTGTTGTAACAAAAAAGTCATTATTAGCCAAAAAGACATTAGTCTATGCGACTAACAAGATGTACCCTAATGTATATGCATAATAAAACGATTGTAACCACTAAGCAGGAGTGCCTTATACTTATACGGATACATAGATGAAAGGAAAAATGTAAGAAAATTCTAAAATATTTTTCCCCCACTTATCCCAACAGAAGAACAAACATGTTGGAAACAAAGAAATCATATTAAGACTTGTAACTAAGGAGGATAATTCTAAACTTCTGTTTGACTATTTCTTATAGAACCTTCAGGATGATCCATTAATGAAACTGTACTACTACTGCATACTTGCTAACATGAAAGAAATGACTGTTCTTTTTATACGACATGGAAAATTCAAGTTGGCCAAAATATTACTTGCCTATAAGATATTTAAGAGAATGAAGGAGTTTTCAGTTCGCCATACAGATGTTAAACAATTGAAAGAGAGCCTTGAATCCAACGAAAGGTATGTAAACACTTTCTTGAAATGCAAATTAGCTTTAAGGGTCAAGGAAAACAAGTGAATCATTTGCTTAAGTAAGTAAGTAACGGGAGTTTTAAGTCCTTGGCGACTTACAGGGAAGTTGACTTACTGCCAGAAATACTTATAGAATTGGCCAGTGTGCACTATTAAAACATTTCATTCAGAATCATTTCGCCACTGATTCAATGAATTTTGAAAGGGCCACATCCCCTACTGTGATACTGCAGCCAGTCTGTTTGTCTGCTTTGGTTATGCTTCAAGGTCATAGTTGTAGATCAGGGTTTCAAAGTAATATAACATTCGCTCGCCGCCCATGTAAACTTTCAGTGTGCGTTCTCCCAGATAAGAAAAAAATAATTTCGGAAAGCTATTTGAAAGTGCTACCAGCTTATAGAACTCGAAATGCTGATCAAGAAAATGTATAGGATCATATGTCTACGACGAACCGTTACAGAGATATGCTCGATCAAAGATTTTCATGACGTCACAGGCTCCCATCCCTAAATTTTGCCCAAATCTTTTTGTCTCCCCATCGCCAATGTCGCGGACCCCCAAAAACGTCAGTTATTCCTATTAGTTCTCAAGATAATTTTCCCCAAATCTCGCGTTCGATTTGGGTCGCAATGTATCGGTTCCATATTGACGTAGCAAAAGAAAAAATAATTTATGTGTGATCTTATGTTGCTGACTCCCCGATCTCTTTCGCTACTCCCGTCTACCATTTTGCGTGACAGACAAACAAACAGACAGACAAACAGAGAGTATTATATTAACATCATATTAAAACAACTTACAACCATTGCAACAGCCTCTCTAATATGATATTGTATTTTTCACTGGTTATTCATAAGTAGTACATTATTCTGTCAGTTATTTTAAAGAGCTTGCAGTGGAGATGCTTCAGAAATGCTCCCAGAATCAGGAATTGCTTACTCGTCGTGTTTTGCTTCAAAGATTGGATCATTTTGTATGTAACACGTGTCTGTCTTTGGCAGCTTCAGTTAATCATATTGAATTTGTTGCTGCTGATAGTTGTCAAATCATATGTTCTCATTATATGTGGTATGGAAAACTTGTTCTCCCCAAAAGTCACATCTGGGGATGGAGGGTAGCAAAAGTAAGGAAGACAGATTTCTATAGAATGGCTTAATTTAAAATCTTGTAATTATTATTATTATTATTATTATTGTTATTGTTATTGTTATTGTTATTGTTATTGTTATTGTTATTGTTATTGTTATTGTTATTGTTATTGTTATTGTTATTGTTATTGTTATTGTTATTGTTATTATTATTATTATTATTATTGTTATCATTATTCTTCTTTGTGTTTTTTTTTAGTTAATACTTTGCATGTTTCCCCCATTTTATTTGCTGTTGAGTTATAAGACACCTGAACAAGAAAAGTCTGAAGGGAAAACGGAATCATATATCAGTGAGAATAAATTGGAGAATGACATAAGGTATTATTTCTATAGTTACTTTGTTATTAGTTAATGATGACATGTTTGCTACTAATACATCCTTATCTAAAATGAAATTACTAATAAAAAGATATGTAGTTTGGAAGCCATAAGATGCCATCAACAATCGATTTT
This sequence comes from Turritopsis rubra, assembly GCA_039566895.2. Taxonomy (NCBI): domain Eukaryota; kingdom Metazoa; phylum Cnidaria; class Hydrozoa; order Anthoathecata; family Oceaniidae; genus Turritopsis; species Turritopsis rubra. Next base: position 912,087 of record CM077624.1, on the reverse strand, counting down.
CGATTTTTCTTTTTTTTAACAGAATTTTCCCGTTACATTTATGATCCCCTACCCCTTCTGAACGACCAAGTTTCCAATAAAAGACTTGAATCGCTTAGCGACATGCCCCCCTCTAGCGCCACAAATCCGTGACATGATCACAAGATATGGAAAATGTAAACAAATATGTACCGGATGAGGTATTAAAAAATGACTTTGCAAAACTTGTCGAGACCTGATTGGATAAGATGTTATTATTTTTCTTTGACTAACAGTATTAACCGATTTGTTATATTGCTCTCCATATCGTTAATTATGACATTAAGGAGGTGAAAAATATAAGTTTCATAGGAGAAAAGCATTTTTTTTAATTATCTAAAGTTTCGTCATCTTTCTATTTCCATGCTTCTTATTTTTATTTTCTCATCATGGCATTATTTTATTTTTAATTATTAAAACCTTATGTTTTTACTTTTAGTTGGACTACTTTTTGGAACAAAACTAAATTTTTTTATACTGCTCCTGTCATAAAATGCCTTTCAAACTATGTAAGTATATCATAACAGTCTTTCCAAGGACAGGAAATATTTTCCATTAGGTAGAATCGTCAGTGCAGATTTGATTTGGTGGAATTTGTGCATGCACTGATGGTTTAAGTTATGAATAAAACAGGCTTTAACGTCAGAGTACCTAACAGCTGTAAACGCAGCAGCAGAAAGATTGAACAAATTTGAGAGACTTGGCTTTTGATATAGTAAATAGTAAAGGCCCTCAAGTTCCTCATAGAGAGTCATCACAATTTAATCAAACTTCACATATTGCGAACATTTTGGCTGACAAAATTGTTAAATATTGGCCATCTACAAAGTTTGAAATTGAGCATAATCATTCAGCAAATTGATGTTCGAAAAGTTTTTATCATTTCCCTGATTATGAAACAAATGTGGAAATGCCCAAAGATGTGGTAAGCCAGTCAGTAACATCCTTAAGTCCTTTAAATAATCCACATTCAATCTGCATGAGTGCTCGCGGACAATTCCACCTATACTGGATATCCATTCTCTTGTCGCTATTTATTGCGCAACAGTGCAGTGTGTAAATTCTTCCAAATCAAATAAAAATCCTTAGTGAAAATGACTTTTATTCGTAATATCAAATAAGTGAAAATCAAACACATCCTTTGATATACCTTTCCTTTTCTGTTTAAACGCCGATATGTTGCCCAACTATCCAACCCGAACTTTTTGATGTGAAAACAGCAAAATGTTTTATCAAGTTATTATATTAATCTGTTGATATTTTTCAGATTTCTTATTTCATCTTCCTGGTATTGTTTACCTATGTTCTTACTCATAAAATGCAAACCAGTCCATCGGTTGTGGAATGGATTATATTCACGTACTGCATCGCCTTCATGTTAGATGAAGTCATGCAGGTATATCACTTCATTAAAATCTAAGCGAAACTGTCTAACAGGAAAATTCTTGGTATTCTTGGTAATTGCTGGCAGCTTTCTGTATATATGTTGGTTCAGAATAGTTCTTTAACCAAATCATGTTTTGCGTCTGGAGGGGATTTAATATCAAAAATTTTCTATTTTAAGTTTACTCTTATTTCCAGTAGCTACATTACACTTATAGTCCTCGTGAAGGATGATCGCTGAAAACATGACTTATAGTCCTCGTGAAGGATGATCGCTGAAAACATGACTCATAGTTATTTCTTCTTACTTTCAGATTATTGACGCTCCTGATGGCAAGTCTGTGTCTCAACGTTTCAAATATTACAGGTCTTCACTAACAAATGGACTGGATTGCCTTGCATTAGCATTATTCTTTATTGCATTTGGTTTGCGTCTTAACCGGGATACCATAAATGAAGCAAAGATTTTCTATGCATTTGATGTTTCCCTCTGGTATTTTCGGTTGTTACAACTATTCACTTTGCATCCTAATCTTGGACCATACATCAAAATGATAAAAATGATGGTTAGTTATATGTAACTTTTACACTTTGTTTTTGTGTGTCTGAAGTTATTTATTTCACCGTTATCTTCTTCCTTTCTTTTCCAGCTGATCGATTTGATTTACTTTATTTTTGTGCTGGCCGTGTGTTTGTTAGCGTACGGAGTTGCCCGGTTTGCAATACTATCACCGAACAACGACAGCTCTGCAAAAGCTCTAGAAGGGATTTCGTCTATACCATACCGACAGATATATGCTGACTCATTGGATGAATCAGATGTCAGTGGTAACTAGGAAACTTTTCGTAACTCCTTTCCTTTTCATTTCATTTATTTACTATATGATAATTTTGTTTGCAATATATGTTAAGAATTAATATAAAAGGATTTCTTATCATGTTAGCACCAAAGAATATGACAGTTTTTAATCGGGAGTACGGTAGAGTGGCTGTGCACATTGTGGAGGTTTTGATGGGCCTGTATACTCTGCTAGCAGCTGTTCTACTTATTAATCTTTTGATTGCAAGATTCAGGTTTGTAATATTCTGTTCCACAGTCACTGATTCAAAATGTCAATAAGCATCTATTAAAACTAGTATTTTTCTAACTAGGTTGATGACTTCTGTTTGCAAATGTGTTTATCTTTGTTTCTTTCTTCTGTTTGCAAGGTTATTGTTTGTGTGTTACAATTTATCCCATCATAGACTTTCATCTTCACGACATGCTCAAGATGAGTGTGCGAGAATTTTTCATCGTGTGTTTACGACTAGTATGAAAATTAAGTTTCGATCATTTTACATTAAGGTTAAGTCGATTGTACTGATTGAAAGTTTTCGCTTAAAATCGGTCGTTAAAGGTGGCATTTGTGGTTTCTGGCCACTCTGTCGCGTCATCGGAAGCATTGAAACGGAATTTAACATCATTTAATTCTGTGTATATGATTTGTAATTACAGTTTTACATACGAAGAGATGCAGACTCGTTCAAACAATATTTGGAAATTCGGTCGTTACTATACTTTAACCGAAATTGGGAATCGTTCTGTGTTACCGGCTCCTTTTTCAATTCTGGGGAACATTTTCCAGCTTTCAGTTTGTTTGGGTGACTGGTTGAGAGATAAAGAGAGAAGAAAAAAGAACTGTATGTTTATCTTCTTGTCTTAATTAAACAAAACTGTATGTTTATCTTCTTGTCTTAATTAAACAAAACTGTATGTTTATCTTCTTGTCTTAATTAAAGAAAACCGTATGTGTATCTTCTTGTCCTGATTAAAGAAAACTGTATGTGTATCTTCTTGTCCTGATTAAAGTAAACTGTATTTTTATCTTCTTGTCTTAATTAAACAAAACTGTATGTTTATCTTCTTGTCTTAATTAAACAAAACTGTATGTGTATCTTCTTGTCCTGATTAAAGTAAACTGTATTTTTACCTTCTTGTCTTAATTAAACAAAACTGTATGTGTATCTTCTTGTCCTGATTTAAGAAAACTGTATGTTTATCTTGTTGTCTTAATTAAACAAAACTGTATGTGTATCTTCTTGTCCTAATTTAAGAAAACTCTATGTTTATCTTGTTGTCCGAATTAAAGAAAACTGTATGTTTATCTTCTTGTCTTAATTAAAGAAAACCGTATGTTTATCTTCTTGTCTTAATTAAACAAAACTGTATGTGTATCTTCTTGTCTTAATTAAAGAAAACCGTATGTTTATCTTCTTGTCTTAATTAAACAAAACTGTATGTGTATCTTCTTGTCCTAATTTAAGAAAACTCTATGTTTATCTTGTTGTCCGAATTAAAGAAAACTGTATGTTTATCTTCCTGTCTTAATTAAACAAAACTGTATGTTTATCTTCTTGTCCTAATTTAAGAAAACTGTATGTTTATCTTCTTGTCTTAATTAAACAAAACTGTATGTGTATCTTCTTGTCCTGATTTAAGAAAACTGTATGTTTATCTTGTTGTCCGAATTAAAGAAAACTGTATGTTTATCTTCTTGTCTTAATTAAACAAAACTGTATGTGTATCTTCTTGTCCTGATTTAAGAAAACTGTATGTTTATCTTGTTGTCCGAATTAAAGAAAACTGTATGTTTATCTTCTTGTCTTAATTAAACAAAACTGTATGTGTATCTTCTTGTCCTGATTTAAGAAAACTGTATGTTTATCTTGTTGTCCGAATTAAAGAAAACTGTATGTTTATCTTCTTGTCTTAATTAAACAAAACTGTATGTGTATCTTCTTGTCCTAATTTAAGAAAACTCTATGTTTATCTTGTTGTCCGAATTAAAGAAAACTGTATGTTTATCTTCTTGTCTTAATTAAACAAAACTGTATGTGTATCTTCTTGTCCTGATTTAAGAAAACTGTATGTTTATCTTGTTGTCCGAATTAAAGAAAACTGTATGTTTATCTTCTTGTCTTAATTAAACAAAACTGTATGTGTATCTTCTTGTCCTAATTTAAGAAAACTCTATGTTTATCTTGTTGTCCGAATTAAAGAAAACTGTATGTTTATCTTCTTGTCTTAATTAAAGAAAACCGTATGTTTATCTTCTTGTCTTAATTAAACAAAACTGTATGTGTATCTTCTTGTCTTAATTAAAGAAAACCGTATGTTTATCTTCTTGTCTTAATTAAACAAAACTGTATGTGTATCTTCTTGTCCTAATTTAAGAAAACTGTATGTTTATCTTCTTGTCTTAATTAAACAAAACTGTATGTGTATCTTCTTGTCCTAATTTAAGAAAACTCTATGTTTATCTTGTTGTCCGAATTAAAGAAAACTGTATGTTTATCTTCTTGTCTTAATTAAAGAAAACCGTATGTTTATCTTCTTGTCTTAATTAAACAAAACTGTATGTGTAACTTCTTGTCTTAATTAAAGAAAACCGTATGTTTATCTTGTTGTCCGAATTAAAGAAAACTGTATGTTTATCTTCTTGTCTTAATTAAACAAAACTGTATGTGTATCTTCTTGTCCTAATTTAAGAAAACTCTATGTTTATCTTGTTGTCCGAATTAAAGAAAACTGTATGTTTATCTTCTTGTCTTAATTAAAGAAAACCGTATGTTTATCTTCTTGTCTTAATTAAACAAAACTGTATGTGAATCTTCTTGTCTTAATTAAAGAAAACTGTATGTGTATCTTCTTGTCCTAATTTAAGAAAACTGTATGTTTATCTTCTTGTCTTAATTAAACAAAACTGTATGTGTATCTTCTTGTCCTAATTTAAGAAAACTGTATGTTTATCTTCTTGTCTTAATTAAACAAAACTGTATGTGTATCTTCTTGTCCTAATTTAAGAAAACTCTATGTTTATCTTGTTGTCCGAATTAAAGAAAACCGTATGTTTATCTTCTTGTCTTAATTAAACAAAACTGTATGTGTATCTTCTTGTCTTAATTAAAGAAAACCGTATGTTTATCTTCTTGTCTTAATTAAAGAAAACCGTATGTTTATCTTCTTGTCTTAATTAAACAAAACTGTATGTGTATCTTCTTGTCTTAATTAAAGAAAACCGTATGTTTATCTTCTTGTCTTAATTAAACAAAACTGTATATGTATCTTCTTGTCCTAATTTAAGAAAACTGTATGTTTATCTTCTTGTCTTAATTAAACAAAACTGTATGTGTATCTTCTTGTCTTAATTAAAGAAAACCGTATGTTTATCTTCTTGTCTTAATTAAACAAAACTGTATGTTTATCTTCTTGTCTTAATTAAAGAAAACTGTATGTGTATCTTCTTGTCCTGATTAAAGTAAACTGTATTTTTATCTTCTTGTCCTGATTAAAGTAAACTGTATTTTTATCTTCTTGTCCTGATTAAAGAAAACTGTATGTGTATCTTCTTGTCCTGATTTAAGAAAACTGTATGTTTATCTTCTTGTCTTAATTAAACAAAACTGTATGTGTATCTTCTTGTCCTAATTTAAGAAAACTCTATGTTTATCTTGTTGTCCGAATTAAAGAAAACTGTATGTTTATCTTCTTGTCTTAATTAAAGAAAACCGTATGTTTATCTTCTTGTCTTAATTAAACAAAACTGTATGTGTATCTTCTTGTCCTAATTTAAGAAAACTCTATGTTTATCTTGTTGTCCGAATTAAAGAAAACTGTATGTTTATCTTCTTGTCTTAATTAAAGAAAACCGTATGTTTATCTTCTTGTCCGAATTAAAGAAAACTGTATGTTTATCTTCTTGTCTTAATTAAAGAAAACTGTATGTGTATCTTCTTGTCCTGATTAAAGTAAACTGTATTTTTATCTTCTTGTCCTGATTAAAGTAAACTGTATTTTTATCTTCTTGTCCTGATTAAAGTAAACTGTATTTTTATCTTCTTGTCCTGATTTAAGAAAACTGTATGTTTATCTTCTTGTCTTAATTAAACAAAACTGTATGTGTATCTTCTTGTCCTAATTTAAGAAAACTCTATGTTTATCTTGTTGTCCGAATTAAAGAAAACTGTATGTTTATCTTCTTGTCTTAATTAAAGAAAACCGTATGTTTATCTTCTTGTCCGAATTAAAGAAAACTGTATGTTTATCTTCTTGTCTTAATTAAAGAAAACTGTATGTGTATCTTCTTGTCCTGATTAAAGTAAACTGTATTTTTATCTTCTTGTCCTGATTAAAGAAAACTGTATGTGTATCTTCTTGTCCTGATTAAAGTAAACTGTATTTTTATCTTCTTGTCCTGATTAAAGTAAACTGTATTTTTATCTTCTTGTCCTGATTAAAGAAAACTGTATGTGTATCTTCTTGTCCTGATTTAAGAAAACTGTATGTTTATCTTCTTGTCTTAATTAAACAAAACTGTATGTGTATCTTCTTGTCCTAATTTAAGAAAACTCTATGTTTATCTTGTTGTCCGAATTAAAGAAAACTGTATGTTTATCTTCTTGTCTTAATTAAAGAAAACCGTATGTTTATCTTCTTGTCTTAATTAAACAAAACTGTATGTGTATCTTCTTGTCCTAATTTAAGAAAACTCTATGTTTATCTTGTTGTCCGAATTAAAGAAAACTGTATGTTTATCTTCTTGTCTTAATTAAAGAAAACCGTATGTTTATCTTCTTGTCCGAATTAAAGAAAACTGTATGTTTATCTTCTTGTCTTAATTAAAGAAAACTGTATGTGTATCTTCTTGTCCTGATTAAAGTAAACTGTATTTTTATCTTCTTGTCCTGATTAAAGTAAACTGTATTTTTATCTTCTTGTCCTGATTAAAGTAAACTGTATTTTTATCTTCTTGTCCTGATTTAAGAAAACTGTATGTTTATCTTCTTGTCTTAATTAAACAAAACTGTATGTGTATCTTCTTGTCCTAATTTAAGAAAACTCTATGTTTATCTTGTTGTCCGAATTAAAGAAAACTGTATGTTTATCTTCTTGTCTTAATTAAAGAAAACCGTATGTTTATCTTCTTGTCCGAATTAAAGAAAACTGTATGTTTATCTTCTTGTCTTAATTAAAGAAAACTGTATGTGTATCTTCTTGTCCTGATTAAAGTAAACTGTATTTTTATCTTCTTGTCCTGATTAAAGAAAACTGTATGTGTATCTTCTTGTCCTGATTAAAGTAAACTGTATTTTTATCTTCTTGTCCTGATTAAAGTAAACTGTATTTTTATCTTCTTGTCCTGATTAAAGTAAACTGTATTTTTATCTTCTTGTCCTGATTAAAGTAAACTGTATTTTTATCTTCTTGTCCTGATTAAAGAAAACTGTATGTTTATCTTCTTGTCCTAAGTGAGTAGAGTGGCGGGATCAGGAAAGAAGAAAGGGTAGCAGGAATTTTTGGCCTTTTTATTTCTAGATTTATCTGAAGATGATTCGAATGAATTAGATGGCTTTCAGACTGCTTGCTTAAATCAGTGTTTTGAAGATGAGCAATCATTAAATGAGCAACCAGAGACAGCGAAATTGTAAGTATTTAGTGTACTTTATTATAAATGTCAGTTAAAATAGGCAGGGGAATTACTAGACTTTACTGCTTACGATAAAAGAACAATAGAAGGTGGTCAAAATTGCGAGTTGGAAACTTTTAAAAATCAATCAGTGACGTAAACGATTACGCGATATTTCACGATGAGCAAAATATTGACCACCTCAGATTTCAAATCTGAATACATTTTTGGAAGGTCCATTCAAAGTTATATCAAATTTGTATATGAACCATGCCCTGAAAATGTAACGAACAAAAGTTATGGGCCTTAAAGTGTTGAAAAAATCCCGTGGGGGTTAAATTGTGTCAAATTTGTTATTTTTTTCTTTTCACAAGATGGTACATTTTGATAAAAAAAATAAAAAAATTTCTATCTGATCTTAAATTCAACGTTTTTAACACTTTTCTATTCGTCTTTGGTAAAATATTTGTGTGTGCAGTAGTTGTTTAAGATTTTCGAACACCTCTCATTTTATGAAACATACTTATTTTGGGTTGATCGAGTTAGTTTTTGTTCAAAATGTAACGAAATTAAGCATATGCTTTATTGCTAAGTTTTCTCTTCTCTCGGGACTGTTTATTAAGAAAGCATTATTTATTATACTATTTATTAATAAAGCTCTAGAAACCCAGAATTGCCTAATATCAAGTCGGTACTGTTAATGAAAATCAACAAAAAAGATAGCCCAATGCATGAGATAAAAATATGAACACAAAAAACAATAAAGTGTTGATTTAAGTCATGGTTTAAGGCAACCATTCGTCACTGGAGCCATCATTAGAAAGGAAATCTGAGATTTCCCATTCACTTTCGTTGCACGAAGCGTTATCTTCAATAAAAAAAACTGTCTGCTCCACTGTTTGAGTCAAAGTCACCTTCCTCTCCACTGTCGTTTGAAACAGATGTGCAAAAGGCACACCCTTTTTATTTGATGTTTTCTTCTTCTGAGCTCTTCTCCGTGCATTCTTTTGCGGAGGTTGCTGTTCTGAGCTGCTGTTTTCGTCATCAGCAACACTGGTATCTTCAATTTTTGCTCGCCGAACTTTTCTCACTGATGGTGGAATCTGCTCGCCAATAAACCAGACCGGCTTAACATCTCCGTCTTGGATGCTCCAACCAAATTTTTCTAAGTAAAGATGATCATTATGAGGCTGCTCACAACGGTACCCTTCGTAAGCTTGACAATGGGCTCTTTTGATAACCTGAATTACAGAATCTTGGTCAGGAGGCAAGGGCATAGAAGATTTATTCTTGAGCGATTTATACAAGCAAATTCTGGTGTCTACATAATCCTCGCCATCCTTTTGTATGAACTCTTTATTGTTTTGGGGTCAGTCTTTTAAGGTCAGCTCTCCCTCTTTACCAAGTGCGTCTAACAATTTCAACTTTGTTTTATCAGCAAAAACGTTTTTGAACAGGCGAAATTTTCCAGCTCGATAAAAATATGAGTGGTGTCACAGTCAGTTATTGCATGAAAAGAAGGTAAAACCGAACAAATACCCTCTTCTAAGAAGGCAGAGATAACCCCAACGTCTGCATATTTATCTGCACCATACTTGAAATACCATTTTTTTGCTACACTGTACTTTTTGTAAGCCCAAACTAATTACACCAACACGTCTGTATCTATGGCAACAATGACGATATCAGTCTGCTGCTGCAAGGCCAAGAGCACAAGCCTTGTATCTGCTTCTTCGTGGTTACAATCTTCCTCTTCTTCATTCGTTTGATGTAACTTGTATATTTTATTCCCAACAGTGAAGACAAACGGTGTCTTGATAAGTTGGCGTCCTTTCTCATCAAATACGTACCTTTTAATAAGTTTCAACAGCTGCTCCTTGTTTTCAGCCTTTCGTAAAAATTCATGCCATTTTATTCCTGATGGCATGTGTTGTTGGAAGCCCTCTACGTACGTCCTCTGATGCTCTTCTCCCCCTCCTTATTCGTGTACCGCTTTTTGCACTGCATTTGTTGTAAGTATCATTAACTATACCTACTAAGGCTGCTTCTGCTACGTTAGGTGGTGTGATAAACCGAATAAGACTCTCGATCCATTCGCCATAGGTTTTCCTCGACTTTAACGTTCCATTCCGTCCCATTCCATTAACAAACCAAGCTGCTTTCTTTTGAATTATAGTGGACATGAAATCCGATTCATCAATCAAATAATTTCGCAGTGAGGCTTTTTCTGACTGGCGCAAGTGCCCATCCGGTGATGTAACTGACAATATCCAATTGGAATGCTTCTTTCAGTGTCAGTGACTTTGGTACAATCGTTCCAGATGCCTGACAATCCTCCTTCAATACTTCTACAGCTTTTGGTGTCTTTTTCTTTTTCTTAATGCCAGTTTGCAGTTTGTTTTTCTTTATTGGTGAAAAGAAACTTACATTTCCAGTTATCAGTCGCTCCTCAACAAATGCTTAAAACTGATCTATGCCAACTTCAGGAGCTCGAAGCATATCATTAACAACAGAATCATCACTTTTATCTCCATGCGAAATGCGTTTCGGAAAACTAGTGGAGAATGGTCAACGCCATATCATAACAGTTTGTTTTTCAAATTCTTCACATGCTCAATGTGTAGCCGTTTAACATGAGGTGTAGCTTCCTTGTGTTTTGAAGATGTTTTGATATGCAACACTTTGTGGAGGCTTTTCGTAATACAGTGTAAATGTGTATTGTATTTACCCAGGTGTTTTCTATGTCTTTGCTGAAACCAGATCTAAATGGCCCTGAAGTCCCTTTGGTTTCTTTATTGAACAATTCAGTGATAAGATCACCGTGAAAAGCTGAAAATCTTTCTCCTGTGATGCTACCTCCAATACCTTTTAACCTCAATTGTTGGAATGCTTCATGGTTGCTCAGTTTCAGATTTGATAGGTAAACGTTTTGGTATGTGTTACAACGGGCATAATTATGATGGTCATATGCAAATGGTAGACACGTCATCTTTTGCTCTGCTTGAAGGTGTTTCACGTACTGCTGCTACCAATGACAACATTAATGAAACATCTTTGACATAGCTTAATGTTAACTCTGCAATCAGAACCTTTTTCGTATTGAAGAACGCCCCTTCCTTTCTATATCTTTAAACTCTTCCAGCTGCATCAAACTTTCTAGAGTTTCTGTCAGGCAAGTGTAGTATGCCTGGAAACTATAGAATAATTGTTGTCAGCTAAATTAATTAATTATTTTACAAATTAATCTTACAGAGTTAAGCACAAAAATTATTTCCAGCTATAAACCAATTAGTCTATTTCTTCCTGTTATGGGGTTTCCGAAATAGGTCACTTTAAAATGGCCTTCTTAACGTGATAGTTGAGGCCATGACGTTGTGAAAAAATAACAAAATTTAACCCGAAATGAAATCCGAACAAATTTCGAAACGTCAAAAAAATATAACATAACATATCTTAATAAAGAGGCTTCTTAATATATTTATAATTAAATTCTTTACCCAAATTTATTTCTTATACTAAAGTTTCCTCGAATGTCCTTAGGAAATCGTTTAGCCATTAATATCCTCTTCATGATTTTCAGGAATGACGTGAAAATTATAAACAGGGTGGCTTCAACGAAAGTTCGAAAGGAGTTGGAGGTAATATAAGTTTATTCGAGTCTAGAATTATCCTAAACCATTCTATTCGGAAAGGTACGCTTGAAATTCATTCCCCTTTGACTTTTGACTTTTACTTGGAGAAATGTTATCTTTGAAGGATCCATGTGTATCTTTAAGGATGATTCAGACGATGAAACTTTTGAAGGGTCCTTTCGTCAGCTACCAGCTGATGTTTATTATCCATTGACTTGCAGCAAAAGATTCCATGTCTCAAACGATAAAAAAGCATGGGACGTAAGTAGAATTAGTTTTATGATCGACACCAGTAAAGAATCGCTCATCATTTACCTTGTAATAATTCCTTTCCAAGGTACTTTGTCCTGGTTACGATGATAATGTTACTCACGTTCGTAAGACTATGGAAGCATCGTTACTGAGAAAGTATTGGATTTATTCTTCTTTGTATCACAACTGTATTGATGGATTGTGTGGAAATCATAATCATAAGGGTTGTTTTCCAGGAATCCTTTAGGACGAACTGGCGTCACGGGAATGGGTTGCTTGCGTAAGTATGGAGCGAATGAGATCATTGAAGCAGTTGTGACAAGGTAAGTTTTTTTCTTCAAATCATACAGATGATTTCTTTGTTGGTAATTCCCTTATAAACAATGAGTATAAGGTTCATATGATTATGTATTTCTGATCGTTTTTTACAGGTGGAAGGTATCACTCTCAAAAGTCTCCGAAGATCAGAATGGGAAGAAGATTCTACAGGTATTAGTCGAGCGAAGTGAAAAGCTTAATACTATAAGTCTGCCCATGGTAAGTTGGATAAAATAAGATGTTTATTAAAAAACTTCAAAATTGAAATATATTACAAACTACATCCTTGTCCATTTTCTTTCAAATCCTCTCATGTTTTTTATGTTCGTGTTATTGTTTGTTATATTAGGGGAATGCAAGCGCAGAATCACAATTACCTCCTGCCTTAATCAAGTTGTTGAATGAAAATGTTCTTAAAGATAAACAATTGTGGCTAAAACCGGAAAACATTTCCCAGTATACAAAAGATATCGAAAGTATTGTATCAAATGGAATACAAGTTAGTCATTATCACTAAAATATATAAACATGTAAAATATATAAACATGTAAAATATATAAACATGTAAAATATATAAACATGTAAAATATATAAAAAAAGTCTCATACATCCAAAAGCTTGGGGCATTCTAAATTTAATTTCAAATTCTGCCACTTTTGTCATGATTTCATTTTTAAAAAGTTTGCGCGATCCTATTGTTCAATTACTCTTAAATGTGACGTCACTCCCGTCTATACTAACCCTATAGACCGGGGTGACGTCACATTTAAGCTTAATTGACCAATAGGATCGCCAGTTTTTGTATCGAATACAGCCCTGCTACGCGGGTAATACTCACCGGTACGACCCGCTGAAGTGCCATGGCAACAATATTTTTATAAAATAAGAAGCGTGAATGTAAACAAACAGAAAAAACAGATAGAAAAGATAGATAGAAAAGACGAATTTGTAGGGACAAATAATAACTGAAACAGTTTGCATTGCATTTGTTTTATTTTTAATAACAAATCGAATGTCACACGAAAATGAGAAAGAAAAGTTTGTTTACAATTTTTTTTGTGTACGAAGCGAAGTATAATTTTGAAGAAACACAAACACGGGTAATTACCCATATACTAACTGTTTATTGCGGGCATTACCTTCGAATATTGACTTCCGTCACGTACTGCCCTCACAACCTCGGGGTTTACTATAACGTCAGTCAATATTCTCCGGTAATGCCCTCATAACCAGTAGGTATAGGTATAGGGTAAATACCATTCTCCTTTAATGCCTCCTGTAATGCCATATCTCTTTAATCCTTTACACATCTTTCCCTCCATCTTGGATGAGTCTCACATCGAATGAAACCTCGTTTAGATATCCAAAGGAGCTATCGAGGATTCTCGCAATACAGATGAAGCTTGGATTGAAACCACTGTCATTAATTTTCATGATCAAGATGGAAACATAATTGATAAATATTTACAAAGTGTAAGTTCATTTTTCGACAATATTTTCCCAATATGAACAGGTGTTTCACTTAATGTTCTTCAATTTTAGAGTAGAGCAGAGGAACTGAGTCTTTCCTGGGTCGACATTGACTCTTCTTTACCAATGAGAAGGCGACAGATGATATACCTGAAAAAATTTACCAAGCAATTCGGAGCTCATTTTTAACCATTTTTATTTTTATTATTATTTATGGGTTTTATTTATGATCATGATAACGAGATATACACCATTCTGAAATCGTAAAAATAATATCACGCATATCACGGAGGATCTACAAGTATTAGTTTTCAATTAACATAATTCTAATTAGAAACTATCTTTTCGAATGGACCAACGAATGCAACTTTCATTTATTATATCTTTGATTGATGTTTTCAGTTTTGTCTCCTCTCTTTGTTGGGAATATATCTCTTCCTTCACTTGGTAGAAAACATATTTATCCAAAATAACATGCACACTCTAGCCACGTGCACCAAAAACACAGATAATGAAATGACGTGTAACGAATATTTATGGGTGTTTTTTTTTAAACATTGCATGCTATATTTAAATTTTACATTTTTTTCGGATTTTTTTTAGCAATTCATTTTATATTTCTATTTTACATTACTATGCATATATACCACAGATAAGACATTCCATTGTTTCTTAAAATGTTTCTTAAAATGTTTCTTTTATTACGATTTCCTCGTAAAGGGAGAAACTCTATTTATTTAGGTTGTCTGTCTATCGACTAAGAGTTGCGCTGCAACCGTTTTTCTGCCCATTCTTAATCAGTTTTTAAATGGCGGTCCGTGTCGAGAAGCATACTTTTCCGTGTAAAATTACGTTATATTTTAAAAAAGCTTTCAGACAATCTGAAGAAGTATCTTCTTGTATTAAGTGTGTTCATTTGACATGGAGCAGTTGGTCGTCTTCCAACTCTTTTGTATATTTTTAAAATTCCTTTTTAATGTGAGTGTAGTTAGCCGAGTGGCATAAAGCTTTGCATTTCTTTTCGAGAACATAGTGGTTCAAATCCGATGACATGCATTTTTCGTTTTTTTAGAATAAGTTACAATAAGTAAATGAAGGTTACAGCTATCCTCCTTGGTTACAGTGAACATGATTAGAGAGAGATTTAGTGCTAAAACGATAAATATGTATGAAATAATCCGCCATCGGATTTGAACCACGATTGGTACAATGACAATTATTTAAATAGAGATGACGAAATAGTGCAGTTTGAGTGTGAGTATGTGAAAATATCTGAAGGTCTTGAAAAGGAAAAGACCAGGAAAAGAATTTGGCCCGCGCCTAGATAATGTCTTATATCTGATAAACCGTTAATGCATATGACATTAAACTTAGTACAGACTTTGAGTAACCTATTTGCTACAAAAATATTTACAAATGATGTCATGATGACATCATCACTTTTTGTTATGACGTAATAAATTGGTCTACTTTGTGAATAATTTTGAAATTTACGTTTTTGAAAGGCATAAATTTTAGATAAAACTATTATTTTTTTTGCAAAGTTTCACATTATTCTGTATCTAAATACAACAATATGCCCAAATTTTGGTTATTGTAAGAAATGTTTTAATGTTAGGAGAATTTGGTGATTGATCAAAATTTTTTAAAAAGATTTCAAATTTTTTTGAGAAATATAGCTTGGGACATCTGGCTTCATGTTACTTCAACTGATTGAAATAACATAAAAAAGGGCTCTCTCTCACAAAAATAAGTAGCAGATAATGCAATTGAATAGAATAACCTTCAAAAACAGCTTCCCAAAGTAGTTGATTTATCTGCTCCGAAAAATAAAAAATCTAATCTGTAAATTGTCGAATCTGGTCTGTAAATTATTATAACAGGTCCGTAAATTACTCCAAAGTTCAGCTGGTATTCACAAAAGTTCAATTCAATGCAAAATGAGGTTGATTGAGTACATTCCAATCAGGAACACAAAAGGCTAATTTTTTAAAAAATACCCATGGTTGACAAAACGCCCACCCCCGAAAAAAAGGGCGTGGTCACCTTTTTTTTAATTTTCAGAAACCTTTATAAAAGTTAAGAAAAATTAAAAGAGATCCGCGAATTCGGTTAAAGCGTTAAAAATTTATTTAGATTCAAAAATGCTGCGGGCAAATTTGACCACCCCCCATGCAGAATAGGGTTAATCGACTTGAGAAAGTTTAAATTTCTAAACGAATACTGTTCAAAAAATTCATATAATTCATATTATTGTAGAAGATGAAGGGTATATGTTTATGAAATCTGTGAAAGGTACCCCAGCTTACTGGAAATTGTTTTAATCTCTTGTTAAGAGATCTCTTGTTAAGTCATCCATGACTTCTTGACTCAATTTAAACCAAACTGAAATTTTCAGAGATGCTCAGTACCACCTCACCAAAACCCATCAAATCAAATTAAGGAAGCCGGTAAATTTGCCATTGGTTGATGATTTGAACATTCTCAAAGAATACATCTCAAAAACCTTAAAAGAGTTTTCCGATGCAGAATATATATTCTGGGAATTACATTCATATATTTTACAATGGAAGAAGAGGGGTGAGCCTGCACGGTTGATGCTGTAAGAGTTGCACAAAGCATTATACAACAATTGGATTGGCCAAGGTTCAAAGATATTCTTGTTATAATTTACCGCTGTTAGAACACTGGGGTCATTTAGTTTAGCCATATAGGTATTATTAACAGAACAAATTAAATCTGATTCTTTACGGAAAGGATAAGATAACTTCAATAAATGATGAGCATATTCCTCTGGATGAGTAATTTCATTTGGAGTGTGATGTCTTATAACTTTTCTAACATTGCGGCATCTCATTTTTTCTTCCGAAGTCATCAGTGGAATGAGTTTAGGATATGAATTGTCATGCTCTTTGTCATCAACAAAAAGAACTTCTGGTTGAAAGTTATTCTCTTTAATTTGTGTATTAACTTTTACAACATGATAAGCTAAAAACTGTGCATAACAAAAAGTATCTAAGACTGCAAATTCCCCCCTTTAAATGTTTTAAAAGGAAAGGACGGGGTTGATTTTGTTTCTCCGTGGTGGGTTCAACTCGTCTCAGCTCATCTCTTAGTGGTTTCAGTTTGTCTCAGATCGTCTCAGGTGGTTTATTCAGTACGTTTGTTAACCAAAGTTCTGGCATTAATTGGTAAACAGCCTCTTGTAATGAACATTGTCTATGTTGTAAAAAAGCTTCTTAAAAAAGATTTCCTTAATCTTTCTTGATAACTAAGGTTTTCAGCCTCTTAGATACTTTTTTCATAGCAGCAGCTTCAGTTTCAGATTTAGAAAAATATGAACACATATAAGAAACAGTCTTGAAGTAATTAAAAACAGGTTGGATATCAATATTGGCTTCCCAAGCTAATAATCCCACTTCTACGTAATTGCTCACAAAACAAGAGTTCGGTGGTCTACGCAAATGTATTTCATTATCCTGATCTGGAGCAATGGAAAAAGCAGAATAGTATTTATTCTCATCTATATTAAGAGAACCTAAAATTTCAGATATACTTCGATCATGACCTACATAATTAGGTTTCTTAGGATCCAAGGACTCGTCAATGTATTCTTTGACTTGGTTAAGAATTTTAGTGCGCTTTGACAAAATAGCTAACCGTTCCATCTCAGAAATTTCTGGATCTAAAGGTTCTGCACAAATAGTTTGATGAGTAAAATATCAACCATAATGAAAACGACAATGGATGTTCTTGAACTTCCGGTATGCCTTAAAGTGTGTATGTATCTGATAGCGACTTACCAAATTATGTATGTCCTTAACCCATATGAAAGCATGAATATGAAAGCACGGATATGAAAGCACGGATATGAAAGCATGGATATGAAAGCATGGATATGAAAGCATGAATATGAAAGCATGAATATGAAAGCATGAATATGAAAGCATGAATATGTGGTGATCCTCTTACTTGAAACTGTACTCACATAATTTTCAACCTTATGGACATAACTTATGAAGAGTATCTCTTTATAAACAAAGCCTCAATCGGAACTGAAAATGTCTGGCAGTCAAAACTGGATTTTGATTCAAGATTTCACACTTCCTAAAATAATCAATGTCAATATTATTCAGCCTTGCAATGATAATAACAAGTTTAACCATGGCAAGTACATCATATAAAAACAATTTCCAGTAAGCTGGGGTACCTTTCACAGATTTCATAAACATATACCCTTCATCTTCTACAATAATATGAATTATATGAATTTTTTGAACAGTATTCGTTTAGAAATTTAAACTTTCTCAAGTCGATTAACCCTATTCTGCATGGGGGGTGGTCAAATTTGCCCGCAGCATTTTTGAATCTAAATAAATTTTTAACGCTTTAACCGAATTCGCGGATCTCTTTTAATTTTTCTTAACTTTTATAAAGGTTTCTGACCACGCCCTTTTTTTCGGGGGTGGGCGTTTTGTCAACCATGGGTATTTTTTAAAAAATTAGCCTTTTGTGTTCCTGATTGGAATGTACTCAATCAACCTCATTTTGCATTGAATTGAACTTTTGTGAATACCAGCTGAACTTTGGAGTAATTTACGGACCTGTTATAATAATTTACAGACCAGATTCGACAATTTACAGATTAGATTTTTTATTTTTCGGAGCAGATAAATCAACTACTTTGGGAAGCTGTTTTTGAAGGTTATTCTATTCAATTGCATTATCTGCTACTTATTTTTGTGAGAGAGAGCCCTTTTTTATGTTATTTCAATCAGTTGAAGTAACATGAAGCCAGATGTCCCAAGCTATATTTCTCAAAAAAATTTGAAATCTTTTTAAAAAATTTTGATCAATCACCAAATTCTCCTAACATTAAAACATTTCTTACAATAACCAAAATTTGGGCATATTGTTGTATTTAGATACAGAATAATGTGAAACTTTGCAAAAAAAAATAATAGTTTTATCTAAAATTTATGCCTTTCAAAAACGTAAATTTCAAAATTATTCACAAAGTAGACCAATTTATTACGTCATAACAAAAAGTGATGATGTCATCATGACATCATTTGTAAATATTTTTGTAGCAAATAGGTTACTCAAAGTCTGTACTAAGTTTAATGTCATATGCATTAACGGTTTATCAGATATAAGACATTATCTAGGCGCGGGCCAAATTCTTTTCCTGGTCTTTTCCTTTTCAAGACCTTCAGATATTTTCACATACTCACACTCAAACTGCACTATTTCGTCATCTCTATTTAAATAATTGTCATTGTACCAATCGTGGTTCAAATCCGATGGCGGATTATTTCATACATATTTATCGTTTTAGCACTAAATCTCTCTCTAATCATGTTCACTGTAACCAAGGAGGATAACTGTAACCTTCATTTACTTATTGTAACTTATTCTAAAAAAACGAAAAATGCATGTCATCGGATTTGAACCACTATGTTCTCGAAAAGAAATGCAAAGCTTTATGCCACTCGGCTAACTACACTCACATTAAAAAGGAATTTTAAAAATATACCAAAGAGTTGGAAGACGACCAACTGCTCCATGTCAAATGAACACACTTAATACAAGAAGATACTTCTTCAGATTGTCTGAAAGCTTTTTTAAAATATAACGTAATTTTACATGGAAAAGTATGCTTCTCGACACGGACCGCCATTTAAAAACTGATTCAGAATGGGCAGAAAAACGGTTGCAGCGCAACTCTTAGTCGATAGACAGACAACCTACATAAATAGAGTTTCTCCCTTTACGAGGAAATCGTAATAAAAGAAACATTTTAAGAAACATTTTAAGAAACAATGGAATGTCTTATCTGTGGTATATATGCATAGTAATGTAAAATAGAAATATAAAATGAATTGCTAAAAAAAATCCGAAAAAAATGTAAAATTTAAATATAGCATGCAATGTTTAAAAAAAACACCCATAAATATTCGTTACACGTCATTTCATTATCTGTGTTTTTGGTGCACGTGGCTAGAGTGTGCATGTTATTTTGGATAAATATGTTTTC
Organism: Turritopsis rubra; assembly: GCA_039566895.2. NCBI lineage: Eukaryota > Metazoa > Cnidaria > Hydrozoa > Anthoathecata > Oceaniidae > Turritopsis > Turritopsis rubra. Next base: position 892,531 of record CM077624.1, on the reverse strand, counting down.
TACCAAGTGAAGGAAGAGATATATTCTCAACAAAGAGAGGAGACAAAACTGAAAACATCAATCAAAGATATAATAAATGAAAGTTGCATTCGTTGGTCCATTCGAAAAGATAGTTTCTAATTAGAATTATGTTAATTGAAAACTAATACTTGTAGATCCTCCGTGATATGCGTGATATTATTTTTACGATTTCAGAATGGTGTATATCTCGTTATCATGATCATAAAAAAAACCCATAAATAATAATAAAAATAAAAATGGTTAAAAATGAGCTCCGAATTGCTTGGTAAATTTTTTCAGGTATATCATCTGTCGCCTTCTCATTGGTAAAGAAGAGTCAATGTCGACCCAGGAAAGACTCAGTTCCTCTGCTCTACTCTAAAATTGAAGAACATTAAGTGAAACACCTGTTCATATTGGGAAAATATTGTCGAAAAATGAACTTACACTTTGTAAATATTTATCAATTATGTTTCCATCTTGATCATGAAAATTAATGACAGTGGTTTCAATCCAAGCTTCATCTGTATTGCGAGAATCCTCGATAGCTCCTTTGGATATCTAAACGAGGTTTCATTCGATGTGAGACTCATCCAAGATGGAAGGAAAGATGTGTAAAGGATTAAAGAGATATGATGAAGTAGAGCGTAAAAAACTTTTCCTGCTTACTGAGCTAATTTTTATCCATATGATCGGCAGCCCTTTATAGGGAAAAGCTCAGAAAGAATCTTCTTATACTAATACTAAATCTTGCTTTTTTCTTACCTAACTTTGAAAGAAAAAACTTTAGGAAAATTTTCTCGGGTAGTTCGTCAATGGATGTTTATTGCTTCCGTATTAGTATAGGGGGGAATCTCCCATTAGGGGAATTTCTAGCTCCATCTTACGGGCTTTTATTACTTCATGGAGTGTTGTGCCTAAAGGAAGACATCATAAAGCCACTCAGAGGAGAACGCAATGCAATGATTTTTTGCGTTCGGAAGTTCATCAAATTTTCTCAACGTTCATTTCTTATTGAGAATGAAGATGCTGTGTGTATAATTTTTTGTTTTTGTTTTAATTTATTTATTCAACGCTTTAAGTTCAGTAATAAAGAATAACCACATTGATAAGTATCAGTAACTATTCTATCCGACGAGATAGTCGATGTAGACCTGTTATGTGTTATCAGTTTATCATTTTCTACCGATGTTAATTTTTTTAATGTATTTGAACGTAGCTTTTTTGTATCAGTTAGTTTTGACTACTATACCGAAATGTGTAGCTAGCAGTTTATTTGGTATTTCATTGTAGTATGTGGATTGTTATTATTAAGGTAAACGAAGGTAGCAAGATCATTATCATATTGTTTTGATAGTATTGGAATGATACCTTTTTTAGATTATAAAATTGAATAGTATACATAATCGTAATGCAAGAAGAGAGTGATTACATACATATTTACATGGTTTTTGTATCATGATCTACAAATGGAGTTTTGGATATTGACATTTCCACAATTCATAGTAGAATAAAGAATTGAAAGATAAAAACGTCTGGGAAGGTATTGTTTTTGTTAGCTTTAATTAATAGGGAAATTTGAAGGTATTTTCTTATATATCAGACGTTTTATCGTGGTTAGGTAGGAGTATCCATTGGTTAGGTGGTATACGTTGTATTGTCTCTTTTCTAAATCTTTTAGTTCAACTGTAGCCTTTTTGTATAGCCTTTTTGTATATACACAGACTTATCATGGCAGTATTGCGTGTAAAAATCAATTTATGGAAAACTGTAAAATGTTTTTACACGCTAAACTAGTCTATAAACTAATAGCGACTGTGCATCCACTTTTTAGTTCGGTCAGTGTGAATAAAAGGACTGGGAACGAAATGTTCGTATGGACTGTGATATAGTGAGATTTTAGGTCGTGCGTAACTGAGTTGTCGAGATATAGGCGATATAGTATTATAGGAGTAGCGCGACGTCAATGGGCACATTGCATTGCACCCTAAATAGAAGGCGATGTTTAAGGGCAAATATTTCGAGAACCAATGGGAATAACTGACGTCGCTTTGGGCGTGCGATATTGGCAATGGGGTGTCAAAAAATTTGGGTCGAGAACTTTTTGAGGACGGGTGTGACGTCATCAGAATTTTTGATCGACGATATCTCCGTAACGGTAAGTCGTACACAGACGATCCCATACATTTTCTTGATCAGATTTTCGAGCTCTACAACTTAGTGATACCTATTCTTTTGAATTGTGTGATTTTATTTTTCGTCACCGCCATATTGAGAGGAAAACCACGGGTGTTGGGGTCAGTAACTTGAGGGGAAAGTGAACATGTAAAATGCTTTTACCCGGGATACTAGTCTTATATATAATAGCGAGTTGTGCATACCACTTTTATTTTTGAGAGTGATACATTTAGAAAAATTTCACGGTCATTTTCACAGGAGGAGCGCGTAAAACCACGCTGCTGCGAGAAGCGTTTTTTCAGTATTAGTATATTTGTAGTAGCAAATGACGCGACGTAAATTTTTTGGCACGGGTAACATTGCATTGCATCCCCAATGGAACGCGACGTTTAGGGGCAAATATCTCGAGAACTGACTGGGATAACTGACGTTTTTGGGATTCGCGATATTGGGCGATGGGGCGACGAAAAAAAAATTGGGTCTAAAACTTTTTGGGGACGAGTGTGACGTCATCAAAATCTTTGATCTACGATATCTCCGTAACGGCAAGTCGTACACAGGCGATCCCATACATTTTCTTGATCAGGTTTTGGAGCTTTACAACTTAGTGATACTTAACCTTTTGGATTGTGTGATTTTATTTTCAGTCACCCCTATACTGATGGAAAAATCACGGGATGGTGGTAACTCAAGGGGAAAGTGAACTGGTAAAATGTTTTTACCCGGGATACTAGTCTATATACTAATAGCGACTGTGCATCCACTTTTTAGTTCGGTCAGTGTGAATAAAAAGACTGGGAACGAAATGTTCGTATGGACTGTGATATAGTGACATTTTAGGTCGTGTGTAACTGAGTTGTCGAGATATAGGCGATATTAGTATAATAGGAGTAGCGCGACATTGCATTGCACCCTAAATAGAACGCGATTTTTAAGGGCAAATATCTCGATAACCAATGGGAATAACTGACGTCACCTTGGGCGTGCGATATTTGCGGTGGGGTGTCGAAAAATTTGGGTCTAAAACATTTTGGGGACGGGCGTGACGTCATCAGAATTTTTGATCGACTATATCTCCGTAACGATAAGTCGTACATAGGCGATCCCATACATTTTCTTGATCAGCTTTTCGAGCTCTACAACTCAGTGGTACTTATTCTTCTCCTTTCTATGATTTTAGTTTTCGTCACCGCCATATTGTAAGAGAGAGGGTAAGCACGGGGGTTGGGGTCAGTAACTCATGGGGAAAGTGAACCGGTAAAATGTTTTTACCCGGGATACTACTCTATATACTAATAGCGAGTGTGCATACCACTTTTATTTTAGAGAGTGATACATTTAGAAAAATTTCACGGTCATTTTCTCACGAGGAGCGCGTAAAACCACGCTGCTGCGAGAAGCATTTTTTCGGTATTAGTATATTTGTAGTGGCAAATGACGCGACATGAACTTTTTGGCACACGGGAAATAGCATTGCACCCCTAATGGAACGCGACGTTTAGGGGCTAATACTCGAGAACCGTTAGGGATAACTGACGTTTTTGGAGTCAGCGATAATTTGGAAAAAGGGTGACGAAAAAAAAATTGGGTCTAAAACTTTTTGGGGACGGGTATGACGTCATCAAAATGTTTGATCTACGATATCTCCGTAACGGCACGTCGTACACAGACGATCCCATACATTTTTTTGATCAGCTTTTGGAGCTTTACAACTTAGTGATACTTAACCTTTTAGATTGTGTGATTTTATTTTCGGCATATTTTTTTAATATGCCTGATGATAAAAGCGGAGGCCGTTCAAAATGTAGTGCCGCACTATTCGTGAAAAAACAAAAATAAATAGAAATGTAATGTTTCTATTATTTCTATTGTTTCCAAATAAAAGCTGATGAGATTAAAAGAAATCAGACAATAAAATTAAATATTAAACTTGACACAACTGCGATTGTAATTAAAATGAGATGCTGAAAGTCTGGAACCTGGATTGAATCTTGAAAATCTATTAAGGTATTGTATGCAAAAACGAGACAATAGATTGGAATTTATTAATTACATTCGCATACCTATTTTTTTGTCTGATTTATTAATCTCTTTTGTCGACTTGAGGACCCCTCGCTATCATCACCAATGCGTTTGTTTCAAATGAAATATAAGTTTTATGATTAATCTATCTATCTATCTATATATATTTATAAAAACTCAATAGATAAATATAATCTTTACCAAATAAGGACAAAAAACAACATTTCATATTGTTCGATTTTTTTTATGTAATAGCTTTGATCTGCATTTTGAGCTCTATAGGGTGGTACTACTTATCCTTTTGGATTGCGTGATTTTATTTTTCGTCACAACCATATTAAGAAGAAGAACATGGGATATAAACCATGGGGAAAGTAAACCTGCAAAAACATTTTACAAGCTATATTATATATAGACCCCTAAATTATGAAAGAGGAAGAGCACGGGTGGTGGGGGTGCAAATAATGGTAAAAATTAACCTGTAAAAGGTTTTTACCCGGGATTCACTTTCCCCATGAGTTACTGACCCCAACCCCTGTGCTTACCCTCTCTCTTACAATATGGCGGTGACCATGGAGCTTTACATATTAGTGATACTTAACCATTTGGATTGTGTGATTTTATTTTCGGTCACCCCTATATTGATAGAAAACTCACGGGATGGTGGTAACTCATGGGGAAAGTGAACCGGTAAAATGTTTTTACCCGGGATGCTAGTATATATGTAATAATGAACCACTAAAATCATGTATTGGAAAGCTGAAATGACCTATAAGCTTAAGCAAATATGATATGTTTTCTTGCTGATGAAATTTTTCAGCATTTCATTATTATTTTTTTACTTTTACTGAGTTTCAATTATGTTTACATTTAATGACAATTTCTTACAACCCTGTAATGTGGCTACTTTTTTGGAAATCAGGGAAAGTAGGGGGACATAATATGGTCAAATATTTCAGGGAAAAGTCAGGAATTTAGATTTTTTTAGAAAAGTCAAGCAGAAATGACTTGATTAATTTTTCAATGTCTTGTTTGGAATTTTTGGAAATTCTTCCAGGCCTTTTTTATTTAGATTTTGTTAATTTCAAATTTCAATTTTGTTACAAAAACATTCTGAATAGTCTTAACTTCAATTTTTCTCATTTTTCAGTCTAGGAAAACGTCAGCGAATAGTCATGGAAAAGTGTTTTTAAATCAGTAAATTAGTAAATGAACGCCCGGGCTGTCATTAGAATTTCTTTGATAATAATGATGAATATACACATATAGAATAAATATAACAGAATGGGAAAGAATGTTATAAATAAGTAGTATCTCCATTATAATGAACCACGATGGGAACTTGAAATCAGTTCGTTATATCGAAAGTTCGTTAAATCGAGAGATTTTAAGAGGGTTTTTCTTTAGGGAGGGAACAGAGAAGAAGGTTCGTTATAACGAAATTTCCTTCTATCGGGGTTCGTAATATCGAGATTCTGCTGTAGCAATCTTACTGACAACTACAAACAATTTTCTCAAGTCATAGTTCCTTGTATTATGTCCACATAACCCTATCAGTTTGAAAATTTAGCTTATGACGTAATCAAACAAATCGTATAATGCGAAGTCAATTCTTATTCAAATCTCCCTACACCCGATAGCAAAATGAAAGTTTGTCGTTATGAGCGGAAATCTATCCGGTACATGTTGAGACCCATCGTGCTATGGGTCTATGATATCGTTGTGAATTATGTTACCGCAAAATTTTTCCCCGTTGTGTGATGGTTTATCCAATTTCATATCATACATGAGCAAGGTCTAAGTTAGCGCTGACCTTCAAGCCGTAAGACTCTTGTTTTTATTTACTTATTATGAACTTACTATATAAGAATTAATTTACAGCGTTTCTTTATCCAATGCTTTTGCAGCTAATAAATACTTTAGACCAATTATCAAACATATTTTCTGATTTAGAGTTACTAACGATGGAGTTTTATCAAAGTTTAACTGACAGGGTGGTAACGGAAAAACACATGTTGATCTGTTGATGTAATAAAAAGTGAATTTCTGTTTTCAGAATTCAATCGGCAAAATAACCCAACAGTTGCTTTACTTCCACAGTTTATCGTTTACATTCCATTTAACTCTTCAGAACATTTTTAATCCAGGAGTGGAAGCAACTGTATCCTGGTATCCATTGTTTAAGTTAAATCGGTGGTTTCGCTCTTTTTGTATTGCTTGCAGTGTCCTTACGTACACAGATTTCCCTAAATTATATATGCAGCTGGTTTTGTGCACTGAAGTAGATAATTGGCATACATGACGTCTGTGTTTTCAATTCAGTTTGCAAATATTTAGTTACCATTTCGTTCATTTATATATACGCTTTGCGGATTTACTGGAAAATAAATCGATAACAGTAAATTGGCATAAAAACATGTTCCTACTATTTTCTCACTAACTAAATTCTGATTATTTTGGTTGAAAAAGGAATCAAAGTTAGAATAAGTAATAAATTGAACAAATATATCATGCTAATTGGAGTTAGAAACTGATTTATCTATAAAACATTATCTATTTAATTGCATGTTCTCATGCTAAAATCTGTTACAGATACCTATAAAATATTTTTAAGTAAAAAAGGGACATAGGATTAGAAAGAGCAAAAAGTTATCTTTCATTTGGTGTAAAAACCGCAAAAAATAAGCGAAAACAACAAAAGATATGCTTCCTAAAAGTTAGAGACCCTCTTTTTTGTGCACACACTGTATAAAAAAAAGATAATTAACATGATAAATTAAACTATTGGGATTTTGCATTTAACATTTCTTTTTTTCGCTACTTTTTGGTTTAGATTCGATACACTGACTGTAATGAATTGATCTGATACAAAAATATTTTAAAAATTTGAGATTAACGACAGAAATCGAAATCAGACGAATCAAACTACTTTGACACTAATATCGCGGAAACTCTTCGATTTTGTAATGAGACTAATTAAAAACCCAAGTATCCACAAAATCTTGCTCTAAGATATATATCACAAAAGTTGTTTTCTTAGCCACCTTTACCCAACACAACGCCTGGACTAATTCATGTATTTAGATGTATTCTGTAGTATGCCACGCCACGCCACAGTTCATTGAAATCGTGAACCTGACACAAAGTAGATATTATTTCCCGAAGGTAAAATATAGATAGTATCGATAATAAACCAACTGATTAACAATGAAAATAACTAGTAACAGTCCTAAAAATGAAACTAACGGAACGATATTTCCATAGGTTCATTACACTATGTACGTTTTCTTTATTTCTTTCTATACAATCTTCTTTCCTTTTGTTTCCTCAAGCAAAATAAGAGCTAAGCAACCAAGTAAACATCCTCCTACAATCACACAAGTAAACGCAGCCTGAGAAAAATGAAGAAAGTCTTGTACAAGAAATGGTGGAAAGATTAAAGCTAATCTTGAAATGAAACTTATCCATCCTATTGATGTTGTTCGGGTATTTGTAGGAAAGTACTCGGAAGTAAACAGCCAGACAATACTCACGCCTGCTCCACTTCCTCCTTGTGCTATAAATAGAATTATCAAATACAGGAAAGTTGTCAGGCAGAAATTCACTAAAATTACGCTTACGCTCACAATAAAATATGTCAAAAGAATCAAAGTTTTCCGACCAATGAGATGTCCAAAAGTCAAGCAAATCATATCGCCTGTTAATCCTCCGAACGCACAAATAATATAGAAAACGTATTGGTGCTGTGTCATAACAATGCATTCATGATTAGTGGTGTCATTTTTTACTGCAAGCCCTCCATAGCAACGATTGACTTGCATCAGTTCAGTTGAAAACAGTACTATGCAGTAATAGTTCCCAAGTGATATTATCCATACCAAGCTAAAAGCCAGTATATCAAAAAAGAACTTTCTCTGTGATGATGTTGAGGTATATTTGATTTCTCCTTGCCGTGTAGTTGACAAATGCAATTCTTCAGGTAAAGGTGTATTATTTTGTAAAGAGATAAATCTTAACACCTCCACCAACTTGTATTTATCATTTACATATTGCAAGTATCGTACAGATTCTGGGATCCAAATTGAAGTTATTAAGGCTATCACCGCCGGTAATGCAGAAAACAATAAAAAGATTCTCCATCCAAAAAAATTCATAAATAGCCAGCTTGAAAAAGCCACAAATAAATTTCCTATAGTATAAGATAAACCCAAACTGGATGCAACTTTCACACGGTATTTTGCAGGAATATATTCTGCGACAAGGCAAGGGGCTAAAATTGATCCAGCTGTACCAAATCCTGAGAATATTCGCAAACATATGAACCAGTATATGTTACTGGCACAGGTAGTCAATACGCCAAAATACAATGTCATAAATATCCCAATACTCAAAGCTATTTTTCGACCATGTTTGTCACTAATTAAACCCATGAACAAAGCCCCAATCAGACTACCAATAAAAATGGATGAAGATGATATCGCTGTTTCAAATGGCGTCAATTTCCATAAACATTTCATTTTTGCTGCAATTACCGAGATTATCTGAATCTGAACAGACATTGCCAAGCACATTGAACAAAGACCAAGTGTCAATTTGAAATTGAATTTCCCAAATCCCAAACTTTCAATGTAATCATCCAGGTTATTTTTCATCTTTATATTCGAATAGGTCAATCAAATTTGCTACTTAAAAGATTTAATCATGCATTAAAATCAATTTTTCCTGCACAACCATGCTATCAAATCAACGCCACATTAATAATTAACTTCACGTATCATCTCTCAATAACTTGAACACTCGGTACCAAGAACAATGCTCATTGGTCTTTCGAGTTTTCAGGAGTTAAATGTATTTTCGGTTGTGTGTAATATTTTTTTTTGTTTTATTCATTTCATCGTCTGGTTTTTGCAGATTTATTTTTCTTGAATTACCTTTGTAAAGAGATCATTAAACCCATTTCTGTTCGTATCTCCACGGTTCAATATTTCATTCAAAATTGCGGTTATTGCGAATAAATGAATAAGTCGAATAAGTCGACTTTCATTTATCTATTAAAATACGTTCGGAATTTTACAAAAGCAGCAGAGGCGTAGGTTGAGCTCAGTCAACGGGAGATTTCTTAAAAGTTGTACAGTTAAAATAAAAGCTAAAATTCCAATGTTCAGAAATTTAGAAAAGAGACAATACAACGTATACTTCTACCTAACCAATGGATACTCCTACCTAACTACGATAAACTTCTGATATATAAGAAAATACCTTCAAATTTAATATGCCTGATGAGATAGCGGGGGCCGCTCAAAATGTAGTAGCGCGTTTTTCGTGCACAAAATAGAAATAGAATAAATAAATAGAAATTTAATGTTTCAATTTTCCATTGTTTACACGTAAATATTTATGAGATTAAAAAAATCAGACAATAGAATTAAATATTAAACTTGACGCAACTGCGATTGTAATTAAAATGAGATGCTGAAAGTCTGAAACCTGGATTAAATCTTGAAAATCCATTAAGGTGGTAACAGGGGAAAAAATAACCAATTTTTCGAAATTTATCAAAAATGAGTATGATACATCTTTGGAATCCTTATTCTATCTACTTTCATATACAAGAAATCAATTTAGCAAAAAAATATTCATTATCGATATATTTCCCTTAGAATCAGCACGATTACTGGTTCTTATCCCTTAGCAACGCCCTTAGCAACACACTTACTCTAATATAAACAGATAGAAGGGCGCTACAAACCTCAAATTCTCAAAACCTCAAAAACAAAACAAAAAAAGAAAAACAAAAATAAAAACATTTAAAGTTTTGAAAAGTTTTGATAATTTTTAAACTTTGGTTTCTCGATTTGGATTTTTCCCAGGATTTTCAGCGGTTTAACAATGATAACTTTTGATAGAATTGAGCGTTTGATCTGAAATTTTCAACATTGCTTCTTTCTAATATTTAGTATGTTTTGAAGGAAACAGATTTTCAGATAAACAGATTTCAGCTTTTACATACTGGACAACTTCTGTTACCACATTAAGCTATTGTCTGAAAAAACGAGACAACAGATTGGAATGTAATAATTTCATTTGCATACCTATTTTTATTTGTCTGATTTATTAATCTCATTTGTCAACTCTACATTTTGAGCTATCATCATTAAAATGCGTCTATTTCAAATGAAATATACGTTTTATGATTTATCTATATATACATTAAAAAAAATACTCAATAGATAGATATAACCGTTACTAAATCAGGACAAAATCACATAATTGCTAACAATAAGTACCACTAAGTTGTAGAGCTCGAAAAGATGATAAAAAAAATGTATAGGATCGTCTGTGTACGACGTGCCATTACCAAGATATCGTCGAGAAAATTTCTTACAAATAATTTCTTCTCATTTTCTTACAAAGTTACTAGCAAAAACAATTTTATTTTCATCTTCTTCCTTGCTTGAGGAAAAAGATGGTATATCAGTTTCCTATAAGATAAAACATAAAGAACAAATTTCACATAAACACACAACACACACAAAAATTCTCTATGATGAAGTTCAAATGAAAGTTGTAATAGTCCATTACAGTTGCAGTATAATGGTAGATATATAAGAAAAGATAAAAGAAAAACAATGGCGTACATGGCCTTGCGTTTCAGTAAAAAGGTTAAAATTTACTACAAAAAGTCCAAGTAATTTGGGAAAGCCACGGATACGGGTTTGTTAATGAATTTTCACGCCCTTGCGCCCTTGAAGTATAAAAAGTCTGTTGTTATTGGAATGATTCATCGCATTTTTAGAGCTTGTAGTTCTTACCAAACACTGCATGAAAGTCTACAACGAGCGAAAATTATACTAGAGAGAAATCAGTACCCTGAATCACTGGTTGAGTCGACTATACACGATACTTTGAACAAGTTACTTGAGAAAAAAAGAAGAACTTGTTGTGTCAGAAGAAGAAGAATATGAGGTTGACATGAAATTGTTTTTTGTCGAGTACAGGGGGAAGATATCAGATCAGTTTAAACATTCTCTTGGAAAGTTGAAAGCCCCTTGTCGTGTAATCTTTACTTTGAAAAAATTAAAAACTGTTCTTCCATCATTAAAGTCACCTGTTGAAAAGTCTCTGAAAAGTGGTGTAGTTTATAAAATTACTTGTCCGCGATGCAATTCGTGCTATGTCGGCCAGACACGGCGACATCTCATCACAAGAATCAGAGAACACGGAAGAAAAAACGCCCTAGTTACAATTCACATGATGTCGTGTCAACATCCACTGACAATGGATGATATAATCATATTGAAAGGCAGTTCTCGTTCAGCGAACCATTTAATGACCCTTGAGGCACTATTCATCAATCAATTAAGACCTCAATTAAATACTAAAGATGAATTCAAAAGTCGTACGCTAGTAGTTAAGTTTTATTTTATTTTATTTTGTTGTCTGTCTCTAGAGGTTTGCCTCAGGCAGCAATATTTTTATTTTATTTTTTCTCTTGTAGTGTCATTTCATTTTCTCGCTTTTTATGTAGCTTATGGTTGTTTTACTGTTTAGATATGTGAACATATATGTTTATTGGGGATTTTTATAATCTTGTTTTTATTGAATTTTAGACCTGATGATGATCCAAAGATCGCAATATATTTTCAAAAAATAAAAAATATATTATTATTGCCCAGAATTTGAAGTTGAATTTTAATTCTTACACACCACTTTTTCAAAGCATTTTGAGACGTATTTCATGTGGTTGTTATAAAGATAACAAACAATGCGTTTGAGAATGAATGACATATTTTTGATAAAAACAGAAAGTCATTATGTTCGTCACGATCTGGCAATTTCTCACCACTCGAATATGATAAACGATAACGAACAAAAACAGAGTTGTAGTATATAAATTGTTTAACATATTGATAACACAAAGCAAGGCCTAGAGGAAGCTCTTCATAAGAAAAGGTTTACAGCAAAGCTCAAAATGTCCATGCGTAATAATAAGAAAAATTAGTTATTTTCGAATCTAACCGTTACACACCATATTTGTAGACAAACGCCAGTAGAAACATAATGATAAAGATGGTAAAAGAAAAAAAAGGCGACACAAGTTTAGACTAATTCATATATTTTAACTACGTTTCGAACGACACAGCGTTCATTATCAAGTCAATTGTTTTTGTGTTTTTTTACAACGAAAACTAACATTTTATATAAAGGCGTATTCACACGCGTGAAGCATAATTAGCTATGTTACAAGCAGTTACCAGATTAACACATATAAGAAACAAAAGATTATATGCATAAACTATCAAAAATCTATCCGTGCACGTTAATTATAAAGGTATGATGGAGTGGAGCGAATAGTTTTATTAAGGACCGGGTTGTCTCGTATAATAAAAAGAGACTCTTTGAGTTCTAACATAAAGGAATATTTAGCGTGTGCCATAACAGAAAAATTACTATAATCAACAAAATGATCACAAGACAAAGTATGTTCTTGCACAGCTGTAAGATGACCCGTGGTTCTATGTGAACGTTTTCCTTTTAAATGCGATATACCCATATGCTGACTCATTCTGACTTTTAAATGGCGCTTAGTTTGGCCAATATAAGAAGTGTTGCAACTTCCACACGAAAATTTGTAGACAACGCCAGAAATGAGATCTTTGGATGGGCGATCCTTAAAACGAAAAAAACTAGACAACCTGCACGAAGATTTGTAAACGATATTGAGTTTACAACAGGGCAATGTTTTGGAAATAACCTTGTAAAGCCTTCTTTTAGTTTGTTGCGAAATAGTGCCTAAAAATGGTAAAACAATTAAAAGGCTTTTCTTTTCAACAGTGGTAACGATTTGTTTAGGATTGTGTAACTTCTGCAAAAAAGTTCTGATGCAATTATCAATAAAAGAAATGGGATATCAATTTTTTCTGAAAATATCTTTAACTCTATGCTCCTTATGAAATAAGCTGAAACTGGAGCAAAGATTAAAACATCTGAAAATAATCGTCGATATCATGCCAAATTTGAATGACAGAGGAACAAAACTATCGAAATGTGTATAAACACCACTAAATGTAGGTTTACGGTAGACATTAGTGGTGAGCACGTTATTTTCACGTGTAATTTTGATGTCTAAAAAAGACATTTTATTAGACTTTTCTGTCTCTGTGGTGAACGAAATACTAGCATGACAAGAATTCATGTAGTCTTTGAAAAATTCTAAATGTTCAGGTTTTTTGAACAAGACAAAAATATCATCCACATATCTCCGATAATAAATAGGCTTAAATTCAGATGGACAGTTATCAAGCCATTGTTTCTCATAGTATGACAAAAAAGCATTAGCTAATGTAGGGCCTAGTGGTGAACCCATAGCTACACCGTCAATTTGTTGGTAAGTACTGTCATCAAAAATGAAATAAGACTCATTGGTAGCCAGTGTAAGTAACTTGTTGAAATCTTGTTTGGAGAGACCACTAACCTTGTCTGTGTTGTCAAACAACTGATCAGTACATATGTTAACAGTCTCTTCAAGAGGAATATTGGTAAATAAAGAGTTAACATCCAGACTACCCATATATAAAGATGAATCTTGTTTAACGATTTCCGTGGCAAATGAAAAGGAGTCTAGAACAGTATATTCATTTCTAGTAATATCAGACATAAGTGGGACCAAGAATTTGGCTAATTTATAAGTTGGTGTCCCAATAGCTGACAAAATGGGTCTAAATGGAGGACATCCATCAACAGCTTTCTTATGTACTTTGCATAAACCATAAAGTACACCAGGTCTAGATCCGACTGGACAAAGCTGTTCATAAATTTTCTTAGATATACTACCCTTATTAAATAATTCTCTGTAAACACGTTTTAAATTATTTTCTTGATTAATTACAAAATTCAATTCCTTCCCTGGTTTCAAACTGATAGGTTTAAACTTTGAAAGGTCCTGAATAATGTTTTTAATTCTAGAAGTATAAAGATCTTTTTCAATGATAACAATAGAATTACCTTTATCTGATTTTTGAATGACTAAGTTACTTTTAGCAGAAAGATTATTGAGAGCTTCAAATTCTTCTTCAGATAAATTATTTTGAACACCGTGTTGATTATAGTTACGAAAAGATGACAAGGCTGTGTCCTTAATTCTAGTTTTAATAAAATCGAGATCTTCTGAAGAAGTTATACCAAGATTTTTGATATCACGGTATAAAAGTTCAAAATTAACTAAGTAATCACCATGATTAAATTTCTTAGGTGGAACAGAATAATTAAGACTTTTAGTAAGAAGTAACTTGTCTGCTTTAGAGAGAATATAGTTAGAATAATTAAAAATAACCTGATAAGGATCATTTTTGTCCATTTGAGTTCTTGCAAGATTAAATATTTTCTTATCCTGGACAACTTGATGTAGATGCAGCTTCTTATCATTTGATGCCAAAAACAAAGAACAAACATGTGTGAAATCAAAAATTGATAATGTATACCGAAGTTCTGAACAAAGATGGTTAAGATCAGATGATAAATTGCGAATGTGTGACTTTTTTTGAGAAACTCCATTATACCTTTATAATTAACGTGCACGGATAGATTTTTGATAGTTTATGCATATAATCTTTTGTTTCTTATATGTATTAATCTGGTAACTGCTTGTAACATAGCTAATTATGCTTCACGCGTGTGAACACGCCTTTATATAAAATGTTACTTTTCGTTGTAAAAAAACAACAAAAACAATTGACTTGATAATGAACGCTGTGTTGTTCGAAACGTAGTTAAAATATATGGATTAGTCTAAACTTGTGTCGCCTTTTTTTTTCATTTGCCATCTTTAACACCATATATGATCATAGAAAAATAATATTATTACATTTTCTTCGCTAGTATCAACAACTTCCTTGCTTCTTTCCAAACAATCTTCTTCTTCAGCAATAATTTAATGAAAATGTAAGATACATCATTATTGTATCAATGAATGGTAAACACTAAATATATATTACTTTTAGTTATCTTGAGACTTGAGAAAGAAAGCTGCAATTCAGGCAATTTAAGATGAATGGAAAATGAAACAATAAGCTAACATTTCCATTATCCAGTTTCTGGTCATTTATCAATTTCTCTTCACAGTTGTGTGAAAATCTATGAATAGCAATTAAGTTTTAGAATGAAATAAAATGTTTACTAATAAATCCATCACTGCCTTTCTATGTAAGTCAATATTATGTAAGTAATTGTAAATAGATAACCTTATCTAGCTGACATAATCCAATTGACTGGGTCATGGGAAGAACAGAATTATTGTCGCCTAAATAAAAATATTATAAAAATGAGACCACGAGGAGATTGCTGTTAATTTTAAAAAAACTACATACAATATAAATTGTGTTTAAAGGTTGAGCAGATTATTTTTAATAAAGGTACCACATGAATTTTATACCTGATCATCACTTTCGAAAATTTCTACACTATTTCCAATAGTCCTTCGGATGATTGCAAAATCTGTAAAGATAATGGTAATTTTAAGAAATTATATAAATCAATACAGTAATGTTCTGTACTTCAAATATCTCCATCTGTTTGTTCAAATTGAATAATTGAGCAGAAGGTGTTTGAAAATTTTGAAGAGGAGATCACCTCTTTTGTTTCAAAAGTTTGTGAGGTGTTTGTGTCACGAAATATATAATTTGTTTTTTCTCAGAACAAGTTTTCAAAGGAGTTGACTTTACGTTTCCATCTAACCTATAAATAAGAGTTACAAAATGATTTTGTCTTCACCAATCGAAAGTCTAAAAAAGGTTTCTTTATTTTAAAGATTAAAGGGTATTTTGGTTTCAAAAACTTCCATTTTGTACAAGAGGTATAATTTATTTATTGAATATGCTATCATTCAAAACAAAAATGAATTTAAAAGAAAAACAAGAAAACCTATTTTTCTTCAATATGTAAAAAATATGACTACACTTTCAATTTTTTTGAAGATGCAAAGAAATTTGATAGGTTTTAACCAGAAACTGGAGATTTTTATTTTTAATTGGAAAATAATGACTTTTTGAGGAAGGTATTTTTCATTTTGATTTTGAATAAATATAGAAAAATCATTTATCTTTCCCTAAGAAGTCATTTCAATGATAATAAGGGTGTATTAAAAATCGCAGGGTAGTTGAATTAAGTTGACAAGTGTCAACATCATCATTAATTGACATCCAATCGGGTTTTCTGACTTAGTAAAAAGAAAATTTGTCTTAACTTTTCCTACATAACCCTTTTCAGTACCCATTGATTTCATTGAATACATTTTCAAGATTTTATTTCATGTTACATGATTTAGTTTTTGGTAAATTTTATTGTTTTGTCTAAGAATGTTTAGAATGTATTAAAAAATTACAGATTTGGTTTTCTCAATTTTAAAATTATTATAAGTGAACTTGATGTTTGAGTGGTGATTATCCACATTTCATCATCCATAGAAATGTGTTATAAAGACTGTGGAAGAAATGTGCTGAGTTGGCCTCCAAGAAAGAAATCAAATATAAAATTTTTTATTGTACTATGTTCATCAGGAGTTGAACTAATTATTATATGCATTAGATGTGGACAAAATTCATGTAAATATTCACCAAAAGAATATGAAAGCATTCTTCGTCAGTATTAGTAAAATAAGTAATGGATAAAGAGCAAACCTCCTTTCTCCACCACAGCTTGTCCTTTGACTCACCATAGTCAATCCACAAAATATTGGTTCGACGGACAATAGATGTTGGTAATACACTTTTTGAAATCGTCCAAAGAGGTAGCTGCAAAACCAATTCTGTGGTACTCCAGTTATTCCAAAGTCTGGAAGTTTTTCGATTAACGTTGCATGGCTTATGGTATCAAAGGCTTTGCTTAGATCGATGTAAATTACGCCAGTAACCATACCGTTGTCCATAGCTTTTCTAATATGATCCAAGAAACAAACAGTTGTTAGTTCAGTTCATCTGTTTTTCTAAATCCAAATTGGCAGGTGGACAATAATTCATGGCTTTCTAGATGTTCCATAATTTGCGTATATACACATTTCTCCATAATTTTTGAGATTGCTGGTAGCACGCTAATCAGACGGTAGTTATCAAAACTATCACTCGCAACGGACTTAAATATCGGAGTCACTTTCGCTCGTTTAAAAGCATCAGGGACAATCCCTTTTCGGAGTGAACAATTTATTGCATGCTTCAATGGCTTCGAAATACTTTAAACTGTATCTATGAGGAAGGATGATGGTATATTATCAAGTCCAACAGCGCATTTACGTTTGAGTTTTTTGATGTGTGATTGTGTTTTATTGTTTGCAACTCCACTGAAAAATTTACAAAACCGATTAGCGATGGTTTGTTTGTCGGTGACAGGCTCAGAGTTTATTTTGAAAGTAGTCGGCAGTTTATAATTCTTTGATTTTGTTGGGAAAATCTCTTTAATTACTTTCCAAAATTTATCTGGTTTGGCTGCATTTTCTTGTAGCTTTGTTTTAAAATATGCTTGTTTGGATCGTTTAATTTCGTTAATGACAAAATTTCTTTTGCGTTTGTACAAGTTCCAATCGGATTCGTTTTTCGTTTTGCGAAATTTGCGCATGAGCTGATTAGATGAATTCATTTCAGCCTTGATTTTATCTGTAATCCAAGAAGAAGATTTTCCTTTTATATGTTTTGAGATAAAAAGAGCATACCTATCTAAGGTTTCCGTTAAGATAGGTTGCATCACATGCCACGCCTTGACAGGAGAATTGGTGTTGTATACGGACTCACAGTTGGTGTCAAGAAGGTTTTTATTAGTTTCGTGTACGTCAGAGTTTTTGTAGTCACGGCAACAAATCATCTCCGGCTCGTATTTTATAATATTCATTTTTCTCACCCATGCTGTAAGATCGTGATCACTAAGACCACTTGGGATTACTGTACTGTAACTGATGTTTTGTGAGTTGTTTGTTTGAATAACGTCAATTAGGATCGCGGTTGAAGACGTTACTCGTGTTGGTGACTTTAACAAAAAAAACATTTCTTTTACAGATGTCCTTTATATTACGATGGTCATTAGCTATCAAGTAATCGGTGTTAATATCTTCCATGATGATTGTTTCTTTGTTATCCCTGTCAATGCTCTCTAACTTTGTCGATAATATTTTGTTAAAATCTTTCGATAGATGTCGAGATGAATCCATGGGTCTGTAGATGATACCAAAAACGATTGATTTTGAGTGTTTAAGTTGAATTTCTGCCCAAAGTGACTCATATTTGTCACTTCAAGATCAGTTCTTCGAGTAAAATGTTCCGAATATACATGCCTACCCCTCCTCCTTGACCATTCTTTCGATCTGCTCTAAGAAACGTGAACCCCGGGATATCGAACGTCGAAGTTGGGATGATTTTGTTAACAAAAATTTCATTCAAAAATTCTATATTTTGCACCATTTAATTTTGCGGTTCAACTGAAATGTGATCTTTATGACATTGTAAATACGCAGTACATCCAACTCCGTTATCTCGAACTAATAATGCATAAAACTGAAATCAATCTACCTAACGCTCAAGCGACCAAGATTTTTGTTTCAGATCACAGATGTTCGCTTGTTTAATACAACAAGAGTTGACTGCTGCAGTATTATAGTGATGAAAAATGTAAGGTCATGTGACTTTACAATAATTTAAGAATTTCAATGAAAACAAAAGACCAAAAATACAAGGTTTTTTGTTAAGAATTTTAATTTTGAACTCCACTGCAAATTGCAAAAATTTCAAAAATTTCATTCCACAAATTTTTTTTGCCACAATATCAATTATGCCCAAGTTTGTTTAATTTTTCTAATTTTATTGTGAGATGGCTATGGATGTGTAGCTTCATTTATATATTATATAACATCTTTTTCCTAACTTTTAGATGGATTCTGTTTCGTAGCTAGTGAATTTCTATATAATTTTTTATGCTATCTTAATTATGGGTTATTCATATGGATACGGGAAAACTTTACGATATACTAAGAAGTTTCATTCTGTTCATATGAAAAACAATTTCCTAGGTATATGAATAAAAGAATAAATATAACATTTTGCTGACTAAACATAAAATTTCCTGCCCGAGAAAATTGTGTTCATATGAGAAAAATATTCTCCCGCTCCAACACAGTGTAATATTCTATTGCGTTTCCTAAGAAAGGTGAGATCTCCCCAAGTAGAGCGTAAAAAACTTTTCCTGCTTACTGAGCTAATTTTTATCGATATGATCGGCAGCCTTTTATAGTGAAATGCCCAGAAAGAATCTTCTTATACTAATACTAAATCTTGCTTTTTTCTTACCTAACTTTGAAAGAAAGAACTTTAGAAAAAATATCTCGGGAAGTTCGTCAATGGATGTTTATTTTTTCCGTATAAGTATAGGGAGAACTCCCATTAAGAGAATCTCTAGCTCCATCTTACGGGGTTTTATTACTTCGTGGAGTTTTTGTACCATATGGAAGACATCGTAAAGCCGCACGGAGGAGAAGGCAATGCAATGGTTTTTGCGTTTGAAAGTTCATCAAATTTTTTAAACGTTCATTTCTTTAAACGAAAAATGAAGACGATGTGTGTAAAAGTATTTGTTTTTGTTTTTATTTTTTTATCCAACGCTTTAAGTTTAGTAATAAAGAATAACAACATTGATCGGTGTCAGTAACTATTCTATCCGAGAGATAATCGATGTAGACCTGTTATGTGTTCGTATTATCAGTTCATCATTTTCTACCGAGGTGTATTTTTTAATGTGTTTGAATGTAGCTTTTTCGTATCAGTTAGTTTTGACTACTATTCCGAAATGTGTAACTAGCAGTTTATTTGGTATTTCATTGTAGTATGTGGATTGTTATTATTAAGGTTCGCCTTTAGGGAAACGAAGGTAGCGAGATCATTATTATATTGTTTTGATAGTGTTTCATTGATATCTTTTTGTTTTAGATTAGAAAATTGAATAGTATAGATGAATGTTATACAAGAAGGAATGTGTAAATCATGGTTATATACATATTTACATGGTTTTTGTATCATGATGCACAAGTGGAGTTTTGGGTTTTGACTTTCCACAATTCATAGCAGAATAAAGATTTGAAAGATTAAAACGTCTCAGAAGGTATTGTTTTTATTAGATAATAGGTAAATTTGAAAGTATTTTCTTATATGTCAGAAGTTTAACTGTGGTAAGGT
Source organism: Turritopsis rubra (assembly GCA_039566895.2). Lineage (NCBI taxonomy): Eukaryota > Metazoa > Cnidaria > Hydrozoa > Anthoathecata > Oceaniidae > Turritopsis > Turritopsis rubra. The sequence continues at coordinate 872,126 of CM077624.1, read as the reverse complement.
AGGAGTATACATTGGTTAGGTAGGAGTATACGTTGTATTGTCTCTTTTCTAAATCTCTGAACATTGGAATTTTAGCTTTTAGATTAACTGTACAACTTTAGAAATCTCTAAATAGGCCAAATAGCACTTAAAAATAGGGATAATAGCATTCTTCGAATGATCGATCCAAAATATTTATACAACAATTTTGTGTTAAATATGATATAATTCCAACATGCAGAAACACAACAATTTTTGTATATACACAGATTTATCATGGCAGTATTGCGTGTAAAAACAATTTATGGAGAAAAACTGTAAAATGTTTTTACACGCTACACTAGTCTATATACTAATAACGAGTGTGCATACCACTTTTATTTTAGAGAGTGATACATTTAGAAAAATTTCACGGTCATTTTCCCACGAGGAGCGCGTAAAACCACGCTGCTGCGAGAAGCGTTTTTTCGGTATTAGTATATTTGTAGTGGCAAATGACGCGACATGAATTTTTTGGCACGGGGGACATTGCATTGCACCCCTAATGGAACGCGACGTTTAGGGGCAAATACTCGAGAACCGTTAGGGATAACTGACGTTTTTGGAGTCCGCGATAATTTGGCAAAAGGGTGACGGAAAAAAAATTGGGTCTAAAACTTTTTGGGGACGGGTGTAACGTCATCAAAATGTTTGATCTACGATATCTCCGTAACGGCACGTCGTACACAGACGATCCCATACATTTTTTGATCAGCTTTTGGAGCTTTACAACTTAGTGATACTTAACCTTTTGGATTGTGTGATTTTATTTTCGGCATAATTTTTTAATATGCCTGATGATGATAGCGGAGGCCGTTCAAAATGTAGTGCCGCGCTATTCGTGAAAAAACAAAAATAAATAGAAATGTAATGTTTCTATTATTCCTATTGTTTCCACGTAAAAGCAGATGAGATTAAAAGAAATCAGACAATAAAATTAAATATTAAACTTGACACAACTGCGATTGTAATTAAAATGAGATGCTGAAAGTCTGAAACCTGGATTGAATCTTGAAAATCTATTAAGGTATTGTATAAAAAAACGAGACAATAGATTGGAATTTATTAATTACATTCGCATACGTATTTTTTTGTCTGATTTATTAATCTCTTTTGTCGACTTGAGGACCCGTCGCTATCATCACCAATGCGTCTGTTTCAAATAAAATATAAGTTTTATGATTAATCTATCTATCTATCTATATATATTTATAAAAACTCAATAGATAAATATAATCTTTACCAAATAAGGATAAAAAACAACCTTTAATATTGTTCGATTTTTTTTATGTAATAGCTTTGATCTGCATTTTGAGCTCTATAGGGTGGTACTACTTATCCTTTTGGATTGCGTGATTTTATTTTTCGTCACAACCATATTAAGAAGAAGAACATGGGATATAAACCATGGAAAAAGTAAACCTGCAAAAACATTTTACAAGCTATATTATATATACACCCCTAAATTATGAAAGAGGAAGAGCACGGGTGGTGAAGGCGGCAAATAATGGTAAAAATTAACCTGTAAAATGTTTTTCCCCGGGATACTAGCATGTATCATTTATGTATGTATGAAAAACATTTTACCGGTTCACTTACCCTTACTGTGCTTACCCTCTCTCTTACAATATGGCGGTGACCATGGAGCTTTACATATTAGTGATACTTAATCTTTTGGATTGTGTGATTTTATTTTCGGTCACCCCTATATTGATAGAAAACTCACGGGATGGTGGTAACTCATGGGGAAAGTGAACCGTAAAAATGTTTTTACCCGGGATACTAGTATATATTTAATAATAAACCACTAAAATCATGTATTGGAAAGCTGAAATGACCTATAAGCTTAAGAAAATATGATATGTTTTCTTGCTGATGAAATTTTTCAACATTTCATTATTATTTTTTTACTTTTACTGAGTTTCAATTATGTTTACATTTAATGACAATTTCTTACAACCTTGTAATGTGGCTACTTTTTTGGAAATCAAGCAAAGTAGGGGGAAATAATTTGGTCAAATATTTCAGGGAAAAGTCAGGAATTTAGATTTTTTTAGAAAAGTCAACCTGAAATGACTTGATTAATTTTTCAATGTCTTGTTTGGAATTTTTGGAAATTCTTCCAGGCCTTTTTTAGATTTTGTTAATTTCAAATTTCAATTTTGTTACAAAAACATTCTGAATAGTCTAAACTTCAATTTTTCTCATTTTTCAGTCTAGGAAAACGTCAGCGAATAGTCAGGGAAAAGTGTTTTTAAATCAGTAAATTAGTAAATGAACGCCCGGGCTGTCATTAGAATTTCTTTGATAATAATGATGAATATACACATATAGAATAAATATAACAGAATGGGAAAGAATGTTATAAATAAGTAGTATCTCCATTATAATGAACCAAGATAAGAACTTGAAATCAGTTCGTTATATCGAAAGTTCGTTAAATCGAGAGATTTTAAGAGGGTTTTCCTTTAGGGAGGGAAGGTTCGTTATAACGAAACTTCCTTCTATCGGGGTTCGTAATATCGAGATGCTGCTGTAGCAATCTTACTGACAACTACAAACAATTTTCTCAAGTCATAGTTCCTTGTATTATGTCCACATAACCCTATCAGTTTGAAAATTTAGCTTATGACGTAATCAAACAAATCGTATAATGCGAAGTCAATTCTTATTCAAATCTCCCTACACCCGATAGCAAAATGAAAGTTTATCGTTATGAGCGGAAATCTATCCGGTACATGTTGAGACCCATCGTGCTATGGGTCTATGATATCGTTGTGAATTACCGCAAAATTTTTCCCCGTTGTGTGAAGGTTTATCCAATTTCATATCATACATGAGCAAGGTCTAAGTTAGCGCTGACCTTCAAGCCGTAAGACTCTTGTTTTTATTTACTTATTATGAACTTACTATATAAGAATTAATTTACAGCGTTTCTTTATCCAATGCTTTTGCAGCTAATAAATACTTTAGACCAATTATCAAACATATTTTCTGATTTAGAGTTACTAACGATGGAGTTTTATCAAAGTTTAACTGACAGGGTGGTAACGGAAAAACACATGTTGATCTGTTGATGTAATAAAAAGTGAATTTCTGTTTTCAGAATTCAATCGGCAAAAAACCCCAACAGTTGCTTTACTTCCACAGTTTATCGTTTACATTCCATTTAACTCTTCAGAACATTTTTAATCCAGGAGTGGAAGCAACTGTATCCTGGTATCCATTGTTTAAGTTAAATCGGTGGTTTCGCTCTTTTTGTATTGCTTGCAGTGTCCTTACGTACACAGATTTCCCTAAATTATATATGCAGCTGGTTTTGTGCACTGAAGTAGATAATTGGCATACATGACGTCTGTGTTTTCAATTCAGTTTGCAAATATTTAGTTACCATTTCGTTCATTTATATATACGCTTTGCGGATTTACTGGAAAATAAATCGATAACAGTAAATTGGCATAAAAACATGTTCCTACTATTTTCTCACTAACTAAATTCTGATTATTTTGGTTGAAAAAGGAATCAAAGTTAGAATAAGTAATAAATTGAACAAATATATCATGCTAATTGGAGTTAGAAACTGATTTATCTATAAAACATTATCTATTTAATTGCATGTTCTCATGCTAAAATCTGTTACAGATACCTATAAAATATTTTTAAGTAAAAAAGGGACATAGGATTAGAAAGAGCAAAAAGTTATCTTTCATTTGGTGTAAAAACCGCAAAAAATAAGCGAAAACAACAAAAGATATGCTTCCTAAAAGTTAGAGACCCTCTTTTTTGTGCACACACTGTATAAAAAAAAGATAATTAACATGATAAATTAAACTATTGGGATTTTGCATTTAACATTTCTTTTTTTCGCTACTTTTTGGTTTAGATTCGATACACTGACTGTAATGAATTGATCTGATACAAAAATATTTTAAAAATTTGAGATTAACGACAGAAATCGAAATCAGACGAATCAAACTACTTTGACACTAATATCGCGGAAACTCTTCGATTTTGTAATGAGACTAATTAAAAACCCAAGTATCCACAAAATCTTGCTCTAAGATATATATCACAAAAGTTGTTTTCTTAGCCACCTTTACCCAACACAAAGCCTGGACTAATTCATGTATTTAGATGTATTCTGTAGTATGCCACGCCACGCCACAGTTCATTGAAATCGTGAACCTGACACAAAGTAGATATTATTTCCCGAAGGTAAAATATAGATAGTATCGATAATAAACCAACTGATTAACAATGAAAATAACTAGTAACAGTCCTAAAAATGAAACTAACGGAACGATATTTCCATAGGTTCATTACACTATGTACGTTTTCTTTATTTCTTTCTATACAATCTTCTTTCCTTTTGTTTCCTCAAGCAAAATAAGAGCTAAGCAACCAAGTAAACATCCTCCTACAATCACACAAGTAAACGCAACCTGAGAAAAATGAAGAAAGTCTTGTACAAGAAATGGTGGAAAGATTAAAGCTAATCTTGAAATGAAACTTATCCATCCTATTGATGTTGTTCGGGTATTTGTAGGAAAGTACTCGGAAGTAAACAGCCAGACAATACTCACGCCTGCTCCACTTCCTCCTTGTGCTATAAATAGAATTATCAAATACAGGAAAGTTGTCAGGCAGAAATTCACTAAAATTACGCTTACGCTCACAATAAAATATGTCAAAAGAATCAAAGTTTTCCGACCAATGAGATGTCCAAAAATCAAGCAAATCATATCGCCTGTTAATCCTCCGAACGCACAAATAATATAGAAAACGTATTGGTGCTGTGTCATAACAATGCATTCATGATTAGTGGTGTCATTTTTTACTGCAAGCCCTCCATAGCAACGATTGACTTGCATCAGTTCAGTTGAAAACAGTACTATGCAGTAATAGTTCCCAAGTGATATTATCCATACCAAGCTAAAAGCCAGTATATCAAAAAAGAACTTTCTCTGTGATGATGTTGAGGTATATTTGATTTCTCCTTGCCGTGTAGTTGACAAATGCAATTCTTCAGGTAAAGGTGTATTATTTTGTAAAGAGATAAATCTTAACACCTCCACCAACTTGTATTTATCATTTACATATTGCAAGTATCGTACAGATTCTGGGATCCAAATTGAAGTTATTAAGGCTATCACCGCCGGTAATGCAGAAAACAATAAAAAGATTCTCCATCCAAAAAAATTCATAAATAGCCAGCTTGAAAAAGCCACAAATAAATTTCCTATAGTATAAGATAAACCCAAACTGGATGCAACTTTCACACGGTATTTTGCAGGAATATATTCTGCGACAAGGCAAGGGGCTAAAAGTTGTCCAGCTGCACCAAATCCTGAGAATATTCGCAAACATATGAACCAGTATATGTTACTGGCACAGGTAGTCAACACGCCAAAATACAATGTCATAAATATTGCAATACTCAATGCTATTTTTCGACCATGTTTGTCACTAATTGAACCCATGAACAAAGCCCCAATCAGACTACCAATAAAAATGGATGAAGATGATATCGCTGTTTCAAATGGCGTCAATTTCCATAAACATTTCATTTTTGCTGCAATTACCGAGATTATCTGAATCTGAACAGACATTGCCAAGCACATTGAACAAAGACCAAGTGTCAATTTGAAATTGAATTTCCCAAATCCCAAACTTTCAATGTAATCATCCAGGTTATTTTTCATCTTTATATTCGAATAGGTCAATCAAATTTGCTTCCTAAAAGATTTAATGCATTAAATGCATTAAAATCAATTTTTCCTGCACAACCATGCTATCAAGTCAATGCCACATCAATAATTAACTTCACGTATCATCTCTCAATAACTCCAACATTTGGTACCAAGAACAATGCTCATTGGTCTTTCGAGTTTTCAGGAGTTAAATGTATTTTCGGTTGTGTGTAATAACTTTTTTTGTTTTATTCATTTCATCATCTGGTGATTTATTTTTCTTGAATTACCTTTGTAAAGAGATCATTAAACTCATTTCTGTTCATATCTCCACCGTTCAATATTTCATTTAAAATTGCGGTTATGCGGATAAATGAAAGTCGACTTTCATTTATCTATTAAAATAAAGTACGTTTGTGGAGGAGAGTTTAGTCATTTACAGTAGAAAAGAAAAACGTGCAAGTAGCCTAATCGACACTGAAGACTGAAAAGAAATATCATAACGTTGGCAGTTTTAAAACTCCCACAGGGACAGTTGAAAATACATGCTTATATTAGCTTCTGAGATTTTAACAACCAAACCAGAAATTTTAAAACTCTGTTTCATTAGAAACTCCTATAACCTCAGCCTTTAAACTTTCAGAATTGAGGGACAAGATATTTTTCTTCCTGTAGATTTCCCGGCATCTTTCTAAGTTGCGAATTTTTTGTAAAAGATGTATGAAGTTAAATACCCAAAATTCGGTGTAAACGCCAATCAGACATCTTGAAAACATTAAGTAGCAGTTTATAATAATGCAATTTAAACCATGATGTTAAACCATGATTGGCACATTCATTCTCCTTGGTCATATATTCCATTTTATTAAATTTTCTAAATCTAAAAAGAAAGAAATCATATAGAACAGAAGCAAATACATGATCATCAGAAACAGAAAAAAATCTCTTAGAATGTAAAATTTCACTAAGTCACTAATTATCACGCGCCCTGTCATTTCCACTATAGAACCAAGATAAGCACCATAGCTTAAATTCAGCCTGGGGATTCCTAAACGACATACGTAGAGTCAGCAAACAAAAACACAAACGGTGATAAATTGAAAGAAATATGATAAGATATAGATACAGCAAAATGGAATGATCTTAATGGTCTCCCTCCCACGCTAACAAAAGAAAAAACAAAAAACAAATCAGCAGCATATACTTTAAGAAATAATAGCAATAAAATCATTGCTCGAAGGACAAAAGAAAATCTGAAAAAGCTTGGGATGTGTTGTGGTCAGTTATAATTCTCTTGGTATAGTAAGTGGTGTGGGTAGGGGTAGAGGACAGGGATAATCAATCATCATTGAAACCACACCATCTCGCTCCAAAGTTTCAACATAAATAAGGCAATAATATATTATTTTAATAAATTCATTAAATGAATTCTCCCAATCGCTTGTACCATGATTTAAAACCATGATTGGGAAATTCATTCTTCTTCGTCATTATTTTTATTTATACTAAATTTTCTAATATTAAAAGAAAGAAATCGTATATAACAGAAGCAAGTACATGATCATCAAAACCAGATAAAACTCTTTTAGAATGTAAAATAGCACTTAATAAATATCATGTGCCCTAACACTATAGAACCAAGATAAGCACCAAGGCTTAAATACGAAATGGAGATTCCAAAACAACATACATAAAGCCGGTAACAATAATTAATAGGCTCCCGTAAAATTCACATGATGCAGTAAAACAGCAACTTGATAAGAAATCATACATCACACAAACCCTCCCCTCCCCCCACCCACAGACAAAATTAAACAAACAACAAACAACAGAGGATGAATTTAAAGAAGTAAGATGTAGATGAAGCAATGACTATGGCCATCATAGAATAGGTAGATGTAATCAATGAAGAGTAAAAAGGAAAGATATTCAGTGATCTCCCTACTCCATTAAAAAGAATATATTGATAAATAACAGTATTTTCTGCTGCTATCGGATAATGCTATTAACTGGCAGCAAAAAAAACAAGATAAAGGGAAAGGGGCGTATAGCTCACTTGGTAAGGCGTTGTGCTTGTGATGCTAGGGTGATAACTGATGGTGGTTCAAACCCCGGCACTGTATGTATTTAATGAAATGTGACGTAAAATGTGCACTATAATGATTAAGTTCATGATATGAAAGAAGATTAATGATAATGATGACTAAATGTGCCTACTTTATTGGTCCTTTTTACGCCTGCGCAAATTTAACGCCGGTCCTTTTCAAGCTACATTCAAAGTAAAATTTCCCCATCGACTAAATTTTATACTGGTGACGCCACGATGACGTCATAGGTCATTTTTGAGACATCCAATTCCCGTTACTATTAAGATATTAGGGTTGATCAATGTTTTTCTGTCAAAAAAACCCAACTAAATACAAGAACTGACAGAAGTTAGAACGTAATCTAAAAATGTTGTTGACTGACTAATTAGCAACTTGTTGTGCAATGACTTTGATGGTATTTAGATCAAGAAGAGGTCGTCAGGCTAATATGCAGTCTTAAAAAATGCAGAATTGAAAAACACGTCTAAAAAATACGTCTCGAGAAAGAATAGATCTAATTCAAAATCGAAATGCTAATTAATTCTACACTAGTTAAAAGACGCCTTTCAAACGTCTTTTAGACGTTTGCCTTTTTCAAGCTCTCCAAAAGTAGTCTTAAAGGCGTCTGTGATTAGGCGTCTTTCGGAATACGAAATTTAGACACGATAAAGACGCATCTTCTTTTCTTAATTCCAAAATAAGTCTTACAATTGCTTCATTTTCAAAGCATGTTTGCGCGCCGTCGATTAAAACATTAAATACCTCTATACTCCGTCAAGAAATGGGTGTCTAAACTAAGATCTATGACGTCACCAAAACATAACCAGTACCAATCAAGTTTTGAGGCTAACTCCGACGTAAAGTAGGTGTTTCAAATTAAGTCTATGGGGAAATTTTACAAAAGGTCCTTTACCTGCATGTCAATTTCCAAAACTTAACCCTTACAGGAAATGGCCATCCTGTAAGGTATACTAGAAATTCTGGTCTAGAAAATTGTGCATTGGACGGTGAGCGGTTGACGGTGGTTTTACTCAAACCCATTTACCAACATGTGCACGCATCTTGGTTGGTGATTTAAATGCTTTTTATATACTTTGAAAAACTTAAACTAGCCCAGAGGCTTTAACAATTTCCGCATCAGTCCTTGAGGAAGAAACCAACCGAGTTCAAACTACTTTAAGATCAGAAACTTTCGTGCATATACGAAGTTTCGTGAAACTGATGTGTCAATTAGGTCCCGCCCTCTTTTAAACGCCCCGGTTTCTTAATTAAACGTTATGGCAATATTGTTGGCATGAAAATGTTCTATTTTTATTTTGTTTATGATATGAAATCCACAGCAAATAAAGATAGATCTAACTTTGTGACACAATATGTCACAATCAACACTATATGCCGCAAACTCGACACTATATGTTGCAACTTGACACTATATGTTGCAAACCTAACACTTGTCACAGCACTATATGTCACACAACATTTGAAAATTGACACAAAATAAAATCTTTAAAATAATGAAAATCCAGATTGGATTGGCCATAAAATTGAAGAATTTTACCATGGAAGTCCATAAACACAAAAGATGACATCATCATGATGTCAACACTACTATTATAATCACATGTTACTTGAGATTTGAGTTCTTTTAAAATCAACAAGAAATGCTTTGCATATATACAAATCGTGTGAAGGAGATTAGACACCTGTAGGGGTTAAATAAAAATTATGCTGCAACTTAATTATGCTGGTTACTGAAATCTTGAAGGGGTTAGGGGAAATAGTTCAGCTGAAGCAAAGCGAATTTTGGCAAAAATGAGAAATTTTATTCGAGGTAATTTCTTCTTAAATTACAATGAATGGTTCATATTCATATGGTATTATTAAATGACTATGTGACTGTGCTATACGTGCATATTCACTAAAAGAAGTTTCGTATATGTTCATATGGAGGCAAGCTAGCCCGGTTATCCGAAATGGCTCACTTAGCTGAGATCTCACTATCATTAAGAAGTCCGCATAAAAATAAATCAGAGCCAACCAACCTAAGGGAGACCTCACTTGTTTCTACACGGACACGTCAACCCGGGGATGGATTTTTAAATAATTATTCAATTTTAAACAATGAGACAAATAATTCTACTATTTTAGTATTACCATTCTTTAGTGTACATTGTAAAAGCGGGCCAGCTTTCTTCATACGAACGTGAGTTGAAATATGTCTCGGTAAAATGAGCCAGCCCACCTAACCAGGTCAGCTCAGCCCCATAGTGTCATCAATAATAATATTTGACAAATGTATATACTTTCAAATATCACTGAATATAACCTATAAGAAATTTAAATTTTGTAATAAATCAAGTTCTTTTATTCCTTTTCCCAAGTAAAAAGTTTGAAGTTATCCGAACATAGTAGCTGATGGGGGACACTATAAGGGGAAAACGGTTTGAGAAAACAATTGTTTGATTTATTGGAGGTTCGAGTGCACAGGTGATTTCTAAAAAGAAATATGATGGAAGGTTCACAAAGTTCACAAGAAAATAGTTCAAGAGATTATATATAATTAAAGTTCGAGTAATCCAGTGTTTGAGTTTCCAGAAGTCAACTGTATGTCAAAATAAGTAACAAAATAGTGAGGTTGGAAAGATCTTGCAATTTATAAATTCTATAAAACATAGGTAAACAAATTTGTCTTTATTGTGTCTTTTTATTGATTTCCGAAACCATTCATAACAAATAATGTGACAAATATTCAATTTATCCTTTTGGTGTCTGTGGGATTGTCTTCTTCAATATTATTTTATGGTTTTGTTGCGACAACCCTGTGAATTGACACTGATGAAGGTAGTGACTACCTTTGAACTTCTGTAACATCTTCTAAGTAGTGTTTTCCTTACTTCCCAAAGAACGTACTATAATAGGCGAAGAATTGTCTATGATGTTCCCTTTTTAGCTCACAGGGACTCGTAGAAAACTATTATGTAATCCATGCCAACAGTTGATCCAGGTAAGGTATAGCTGGTATAACAATTTCACATTGATTTTATAAATGATATTTTAATAATAAATATACTTAAAAGCCTATTAGCCTTTAATTAACTTCTTCGTTTGACAAATAATGAACAATATATTCCTTTAAAATTAATGAAATTTTCATCATTTTGTTGGCCAACAAATATCACAAAACTTTCTCTTTTTCTGTCCTTCAATCGAGACGATTTCATAGGGGTATAATATACTTGAACTTATATCCACTACAGTGAAAGCGTTGTATCATGTCAATAATTTTAATGCAAGCTACTGTTAATACAGCTAGATTTAATTGTGTGTTATGATACATGAAAGTCTTGCATTTCATGAAGACAAGCTTTAAAAAAGAAAAGAACATTCCATTTTCATTCCATCCATGTGGCTGGCTCCGCTTTGCAATCTTTTTTTTTCTCGGTGAATGCCTAGCCTCAACTCCCAAACTCAATATTAATCCCCTTATATCATGCATACATAAAGCCAAGGCTAAATGATTTAGACTGTGATTTGCAGATCTATGAGCTTGCAGGCTATTTTTTGGTGACACGACGACGACGACGACGAACGCTTCGCATTTCAAACACCTCGCGTATACGCGATTTAAACAAGAACGTGAAATCAACCGGAACAAAAAATAAAAATGAGGAGCTTACATACAGGTTGTTTATATCACAGTCTCAAATCTGTTAAAATTGCACTTGCATTAACATTCAGAAGGGAAAAAAATCTTCACCAGTTAAAAGAAAAGAAATATATTTTAAAGAAAAAAATCTATTAAAAGAAAAGTACCAAAATAATAAAGATCACATAAAGAAAAATTATCTAAAAAATAAAGATAAAAATGAAACGAAATGCGAGATATCAAACTGAAAAGCATAGTGGGAAATATATGTAATATATGTAAATAAATACTGTAATATTGTCCCATCTTTTGATGGTCTATTTTATATTTGTGTAACTTGTGACCAAAAAATTAAGAAAAAATAAATGCCTTGTCAGTCAGTTTCTAATAAACTCAATATTTCACACCTTCCTATAGAGTTTAGGGAAGTACCAAGACTAAAAAAGACATTGATTGCTAAGAGAAACTTTTCAAGAAAGTTACAATAATGCAAAAGGGACAGTTTCCCAAAATTAAAGGTGCGATTTGTAATGTTCCCATAGAAAGCAATAGTGCTGTAAATTTATTGCCAAGACAGCAAATGACTTGTCGTTGTTAAATTAAAACGTAAGCTGGAGTATCGAGGCCATGTTTACTTTGAAGCAGTGAGACCCGATTTCATATGTAAGCTGAAGTATAGAGGCCATGTTTACTTTGAAGCGGTGAGACCCGATTTCATACGTAGAATACTGCAATATTTAAAAGATAACAATCAAAACAGTTAAGCAATTCATTGCTAATGATAAAGCATACAGCTTTATGAGTTCTGTGAAAGGGACTCCTCCTTATTGGAGAAAGTTTCTTCAAGAAGTATTAGCAATGGTAAAACAATTAGGTTGTCCAACATTTTTCCTTACTCTTTCATGTGCAGATTTACGCTGGAATGAACTTGTATCAATTATTTATAAACTTAAAGGACAAAACATAACAGAGAACCAAATTAATTCACTGACTTATGAAGACAGATGTAAATTGCTCAACAGTAATCCTGATTTGCTGGCTAGACATTTTCAATTCAGAGTAGAAACGTTTTTTAAAGACATTCTCATTGATAATCCCATTGGAAAAACACAATATTGATTATTGATTCCAAAATTAGTGCACAGCTGCCTCCTAAGAATTACATTTTCTTGTGAAAACATTTCAGCTACACAGACATTCAAAAACTTGTCGTAAATACAAAAACCAAAATTGTCGATTTGATTTTGGTAAATCTTTTACAGAACATACACTGATTGCAGAGATTTCAACACTGATGTGTTAAACAGTGATCAGAATGTATATTTACACACTGATTATTTCCGTTATAGATTGATAATTAATCATGCTACACATCTTGGTGGAGGCATGATAGACCATGTGTATATCAAAGAGTTATTTCTAGATAATAAAATTCTCGACACAGTCATGTACAACGTATTTTATACAGACCATGATGCTGTCTGCTATCAGTTAAAAATTAAATAAAGTGATTACTTAAAGGAATGTGCATGAAAGTGAGGATAATTTTGATGAAAAGGCTCTGGCATCAAAATTTGAAGGTTAAGAGAGTAAGCATACCTTATGCATTCCTGTTGCCAACCTTGAAGAAGAAGGAAGTGGCTATCCAGTGATGAGAAAGGTAAAATACATTTTTAATCTCAATAGAAAAGAGTGTTAGTAATAGACCAAGTGGTATAGTTTGTTTCCAACTAAAAAACCTTGAGATTCAAACTGCAAGAAATTTGAAAACATAGAAAAAACTTACTATTTTCGAATCCTGTCTCAGTGATTCCAATGATACTGACACTATGCCCAAGCAGTTCCATTAACGTCCGAAGTTCATCAAAGTGCTTAGACAAAGTTGTAATATTTAGGTGAAACATTGAGAAGAGCTGATTAGAAGAATCAAGAGCAAGATTATTGAAATCAGTTGTATCGCAATATTTGCAATTGACTCCACTCAACCTCCGGAGAATTTAGATTTTCTAAAAAATCTTTTATTTCAATAGTGGACAGATTCTTGTTAAATATCACAGCGGAGGAGCAGTTTGACCAAATGATAGATGCAATAAATTTAGAGCAAAACCATTTTTCTGAGGAAGGTGAATTTAGTAAGCGATCATAGTCATTTGAACTAAGACCATTACATGTAACATGAACCCACTTATCACAAAGATCACAAAATATTGCCTTGTGATTAGAATGAACAGATTTCCCACAAATCCCATATGGATCCTTAATCATGAACACAAATTAAACACTAACAAAAACATGAAACACAGTAACACAAAAAGTATCAGTAGAACCTAGCTTGAGCTACACCGGTATAATGAACAACAGAAAGGGAGTTTTTTGGATGCAATTTTCTTTTATATTAAAGCTGTTTTATTAGGAATGTTAAGTGGTTATTTTTAAAGGAAGATTCCCTAGTGAACAGTATTTCAAAACAAGTAGAACGAGAGATAAGAACTACGTAGAATTTCGTAAATTATAAAGACAAATAGAAGCAAACACGACACACCGCATGGCCGCCATTACAACAGCATTCTAAAAAGCCTAAGTGACGGTATCGAGACAAAGCTGTACGCTCAAACATCATCTATTCCATACGACTCGCTTGTCAAAGGCGCGAAATAAAATGTCACTCAATTTGGCAAATCATCAATATTAACGTGCGGAAATGACACTTCCAAATCTTGATCGTGAAATATTGATATCAGTTTATCATCTTCATTAATCCTAATATTGACGGTACCATTAGAGGTCCAGAAAGCAAATAGATGTTTATTTTCATACAGTTTCTTACAATTTGTCCAAATGCCTCTCTATATACCACATAAGCTTTCATTAACATTAATTTTGGGACATTCGGAAAACCCAAATATCGAGGTATCCAGAGATTTCAATTCACTCTTATTAGCCAGGACTGAACGAGCAAGTTTTTTTTGACAGTTTACTAATTGTCCTACCTTCCTTACCGATTCTATGACAGGCCTCAACTTCCGAGTTTGTTATTTCAGTGCCAGTTTTATTTAAAATCTCAAAGACCTTATTCTCCAAATCATCCCTATTTACACTGGTTGGGATGAGTACGGGAGTACAGTTACTGTCCGCAACGTTTTTCCGGAGATCTAATTCGGAGAGAAGTTACTAGTGTTTTTCGATATTGCCAGATCACTACTAAGTGTATCAATTTTAGCGTTCATATCGTCCAGTTTATCGTTGAGTTCTTTTAAGTGCTATCAGCTTCACGTTGAAAATCTATACACATATGTATTAATTGGTCCTTGTTAAATTTATTAATTTCAGATTTAGAGAGAGGCATGTTCGAAATAGCAAGTAAAGCAGTACAAGTACAAATGACAAAAAAATATACGATGAAAAATTTGAATATAATATTTCCGTTAGTGAACAGCTTTAGTAATGTTGACTTTCAGTACATCGGCAACTTAGTACATCGGCTACCGTGGCGGATTTGGACAAAATGGTTTATTTTATAATCTAAATGTTCGGCCGAATATCTAAACGTTCGGCCGGATGTCATGATATTCGACCGAACGTTTAGAAGCAGTTTCGACTATTTTCTCAAATCTGGTCCGCAGAACCGTGGCTAGAAATATTCGGCCAAATATTTTCACAAACCTTTTCACTCAAATGTTAAATATTCGGTGTAAAGATGGCGGACAAAGCGGTCACATTGCTTAGTGAAGATATCGAGGATATCAAAAACTTTGACTCTGAATGTAAAATTTTAAATTTTAAATTTTAATCGATATTCTGTCTAATTTTGTCAAAAAGTAATGTCGCAGCCATCTTGGTAGGGCGATTTCGGCGGAAACCATACTGACATTTCATCAGAAGCTTTTCATTTTCCAAGAAGGCCGTAAGATTCCTGTGGACCGCCTTCTCAAGTATTTTTGATAGTACATGGATATTGGTCGATAATTAGTTGGCAGTGACGAATGTCCAGATTTAAATATCGGGTGTCACTCTTGCACTTTTCCATATTGTCGGAAATGTTGAGGTCTGGATCGAGAGATTTATGATAAAGCAGAATGGTCCTGATATGTATTTAGCACAGTCCTTCAAAAGTTCAGATGGTAAATTATCAATCCCTGTGGGTTTCTTTCTTTTCAATGATCGAAGTTCCTATTCTATATATACTTTAGAAATGTAATCTAGCACAAATGTCTTGCACGTACGTTGTGGTAATGGCGGTACGCATTTCCAGGTGAAATTAACAAGGTAAAGCACATTCCTTGATTTTTTTGATAGCTGTCTTGAAATATGCTCTGAATGTGTTGACTTTTGACTTGATATCTTCTCTCTTATGTGACGTAACGCCAACACTTCTCGATGTATTTGGAAAAATTGTTTTGATAGCATCTCAGAACTTACGAGGATTCGAATGGTGTTCATTTATCAGGTATTTATGGGTAGCTTGATTTAGCTTTCTTGATGTTTGGATTACAAAGATTTCTAAGTCTTATGTATTCACTCCAGTCAGAGTCCTTCTTCGTTTTACGAGCCTTTCTTAACTGTCGGTCCCGGTTGTTCATGTTATTCTTTAGGTCTGCGTTCATTCATTTACAAGGTCTTCCTTCCTTTCCTCTGATGGTTGTCACATGATTGTCAAAAGTTTCTTTTAGTTCTGAATTGAAATGATTAACAGCGGCATTCACGTCTGTTGTCTCTTATACTGTAGTCAGGTCTATGTCCTTAACGTCATGACACATAACTTTGTGATCATAGTTCGCATAATTTCTGCACTCGATCGTAATCGGTTTGTTCTTCAGCTGATTTATTTTCCGAGCGCAACCTACCATGTCATTGTCGCTATATGAGAGAGGAAAAATACACGGTTCCGATGTATTTGATGGCGTATTTGTGAATATCAAATCGATTAGGGTTGAAGTAGTTTCTGTTATTCGTGTTGCGTCTTTAACAATTTGTTTATAGCCTAAAGTGCTAAACTTCCCTTTTAATTCTTTGTTTACTGATTTGTTTAAGTAATTCTTGTTAAAATCGCCCATTATAATCACCTCCTTGTTGTACCGATTGATGTGCTCTGATTGCTCATAAATCACAGGGTCAAAGTCTTTACGTAAATGTTTGGAACTCTCAGGAGGACGATAGTAACAACCGAACAGAATTGATTTTGTTTTGTATACAAAAATCTCTATCCAGAGCGATTCTAAGAAAGAATTTTTAAAGTCTTCTTGTCGTCGATAATTAATTCCATTTTTTAAATATAGTCCGCCTCCGCCTTCTAGTCCTGTATTTCGATTTGATTTTATAAACGTGTACCCAGATAAAGCATATATTATCGGAAGCGTCACTATCAACAATATGAGTTCCGGATAAGCTTATAACATCAATTTTACTGTGCGTATTCGATACAAATGTTTCTAGGTGTGGTAAATTATTCAGGAGCCCACGTATATTTTGATGGACAAACTTGATACCTTTTTGTTTGCAAAACCAGCTAACATCTGTTGGTCCAGGGCATTGTTCGACGTCCCCACATATTAATATGAGTATAACCAGAAAAACACTTTCTTCTTGTAGTAGAACGTGTGTTGTTATACCTTCCCTGTGAGTTATATTCAAACACATTACTCATAGAAAACGATTCCCGTGATTTATCAGATATTGCAGTTTTGAGCAGTGTTAAACTCATTCCATATTTGTTGAAATCGAGGTTTTGTAGCAAAGAAACAGCATATACAAACAAGAAAGCAATATAAGCTGTAAAAAACATCCATACGCCTCTCCGCCATGTTGAAAACTAATTGTAACCATCAATGTGCTTTTCCTCAGTTACTTTGCCTTTACGGTCAACACCCTATCATTTATCCAAAAGGAATTGACTGGAACCAAATTGCGCATGCGTTCTTGTCTGAAGTTATGATTTTCGAGTGTACTCCGGCGGACTATTGAAGTTGAAGCTCTTCCAAATCCGTTTGAGCTGATTTCCATGCTCATCAATGGAACTTTGCTGAGAATGCCGAAAAAAACATGAAGAGCTTCAGTTTTATCTCCTTTTGCTGTGAATATTTTCAAAGCACTTCAATACACATTTTTTAATTAAAGTTATTGTTTCAATAAAACTCGGGAAAGGTGTATACGAAGAATCAATGGAGATATTGTCTGCTTTAGTTTTCTCTAGTGGAAAAACTATACCATAAACGCAATGATGTCATATAAAAGACCGCTTCCATTCTGCTGAAAAAAGCTGGAGCGAAAAAAAATTACTTCAAGTGATCATCATGGAAATAATGGATGGAGGACATGTTGCATATCAGAAAGACAGTTCCCAACCCTGACAGTAACCAAACTAGAAGTGCGTGAGATAAAATCATCTTTAATCACAAACATGGGACCAACTTTCCCCAGTTTCAATGTTGTAGGTCTAATTTCGCAACGAAAGTACCAGCAACTGATTCAATAACATTGGAACCGAGAAAGGGATGTTTTCCAATTGAGTCGATTTTTAGCTTTGGAAATGGAAATTTTTGCAAAAATACAGCTTGTCCCAATAATTTATGTGAGAGATTGTAGTTGCATAAGTAATCTTCAATCCTTCACAAAAATTATGATGCCACTTGGATGGCCTTTAGTCGGCATCTACTAAGTGTGAAAACATCTTCAACCTTGAATTCAGGGGGTTTCATGCGGATCAACCAAACTTCGCCTCAAAATATGGCGTCTCAATAATTTTTGTGAAGGATTATAGGTGAACTGGCTTTAAGCAAGCCTTCCATAAAAAATCTAAAAAGCATCCTATTGTTTTGGAATTCGAATTTTTGAAGCTTTATCGCTGTCATGATTGCCGCTCTACATATCCATGAACTGAAAATCTCAAAAAGAAACTCGTATTTAAACTATGAAATTAATATGCGTAGTTGTGTGCTGGAAACCATAAAAAGCAGTACATTAAGTTAGACCATAGATTGGAAGAGCTAGATCGATGGTGTTGTTGGTTCTGTTCCGAAATGACGCTAATACTTTGCTAAGAAGTACAGAAAAACGCTTTGGTGCGTTGTATTTGACGCAGCCATCTTACTAATGGCTTATTAACCGTTTAGCCGATCAATATTTTCCAAGTATCGACAAACGACCAAAAATAAAAATGCAGAGAGGGATACAAATGTAATTTGGAACTATGCTTTACAACCTTTTTTAATGAAAATTGCAGATTGTAGATCAAGGAGCATGATGTTAAATGACACTAATAATTCGCGTTTATTGGAAATTTACACGGCAACCGTAAGATAAATATGATATGATCATTTGAGTTAGTTGAATTCTATGTTTATGAAAGAAAATACTCTTTTAAATCTTTAATTAATTACAAAAACAAATTATTTTCATAAAAATACAAACATTTTAGTATATTATATTAACAGATGAATAAATAAATACAACGAAATGTCTCTATAACGAATCCGGTCGTTTTAAGAAAATCCTAAAATCTCACGATTTCACAAACTTACTGATTTTCACCTCCATTCAGTGTTTGTTATATCGAGGGTCTACGATCGCAGATAAATGGGATAAATTTTTGAGATGGAAAGAATTATTTTGATCTGATCAAAATATTCCAGAGGTACTGAGTTTTAAAAATATCGATTTTTGAATTCCGTTCTCAGTTGGCACGAGCACCCGGTCACGATTCTCATTCGAATATCAATCCACTGATGAATGTTTTGAAAGCCAACATGGTTTGCATCAAGTTTCACATCCATGTAATGCACATTTTCCATACATTTGGCTTGATCATTCAGACAGGATCGGTCTTCTACGTTATCTGTAGTTTGGTGATAGCAAGTATGATGGAGATGGTATCTTGGCCAGTAACTATAACCAATACGAAACATGTGATATGTGATTGCTACTAAAGAAATCTGACTAGAATATTATCAGTCTGATGACTGCCAGGCTAGTTTTGTTTGGAAAGGCGGAGCGTTACAAAGAAAAAGAGGAGGGAATATTTGATGAAAGATACCTTTCTGATAATGTAACGGAATAAATGTGATGTGTACAACTTTCAATACATCCTGTTGGTCCGATACTTCCACGTTCATACGCATTTCTTTCTGTTACCTCCACATAACCGTATGAGTTAAATTGTTCTTTCACTTTATCGATGCGATTACTACTGCCACTTTTCCTTTTTCGAAGCTTTCCTGATTAAGAAGTAAGTATATTGATCAAATGTAAGTATGCATTCAGAGTGAAATAGAAACACCCTTGTATATGGAAGTCATCTGATCATTTTGAGATGGTAAATACTTTTCAATTCATGATATTATACCGAGGACACCAAGACAAGAACTTTGACGGGAAATTTTACGCCCTCGGTCGTTTGACGGAAAAATGTACGTCCAAATCGCTTGACTTCCGTCAATCATTCTATGCGTTTTAAAAGAGGATGTTTGGAAAAGAGAAAGGAGACCATCTGGCGCATGACAGAAGGCAATTAATGACTAAATCAAAAGAAACCCAACCAGGAAAAAAGGTGTGCATAACTAGAAGAAGGCCAACCCGAACCCTACCCTAAACCGATGATGGCTAAGATCTTTCTAACGGTTGTCATACACGAAGTTATTGCTAATTTTGATCACCATGATATAATATTGGGCATGTTTCAAATATCCTACCTTTACTGTTGCAGCTTTTCTTCGACTCGTTGATCATTTTCTTCAATTCCATTGCTGTATTATGTTCTTCAGCAGAAATTTTGCGTCTACAAACGTTTTTGTCATCTATCTCTTTACCAAAATCAAGCAGAAATTTAAAATTTTTTAATGCCAGAAGCTGTTCCGATAGGTTTTTCTTTTTTGAGTTTTTCTTGGAAGGAATGTTCAGACTTGTGACAGCAGCACAGAATAATATCATTTGAAGGACTGGTGTAACAAAATCCTAAAAAACAAAATGAAATACCATTAGCACAAAGCATTCCTTCTAGAATTTCTTGGCTTCTAATTGAAGTGTGTCATCCAACATAAATATCATCAGACGGACGACTTGATAAAGACATGATCATTACCATCATCAAAGATCTTCTTCAATATTTGTGTTTCTTGTTCAAATTTCCCCTTCTTCGTGATTTCTGTTCTATTAACAGATGGAGTATTTATACAAATCCATCGCTACTAAATTACTGTTTATAATTGGTCCATTACTCCCACATGCAATTGCTGCTTCATTTGATGGGACGCTTAAATGGATGAAAAGAACATTTTCTGATTTCAACAAAAGATAAGGTATAATACCATGATGAAGCATTTTCTTCAGATGATACAATTCTGAATTTTAATCAACAAAATGTTTCATTGAGTTGGCAGTGGATTGAGTATTTCAGTTCTTCAGTTCTACTGATGTAGTAATACACCTTCATGTTGTAATTTTTATTCCTACTTACTAATAGTACTTCCTTGGATACCTGATTGGTGCATTTTCATAATTACGACATGTGTCATTTGTTAAATTGGTCAAAACCCACTTCCAAACAGGAGAAAGTTCATTTCCAATTTTCCTTCTGTTGTCATTATTAAGCATGATAAAAAATAGAGAAGGTTTGCATTTCTATTTCTAGCACTTTCTAAATTAATACAACATTTTACATTTCCTCATCTGTTTGAAATTAACATTATTGTAACATTGGCTTTTCTACTTATGTATGTCAATCCTGAGAATGTTGCCCAATCACACTCCGTGATCAAGATATCCCTTCGTACTGGTTACAGCCTGCCAGCTCTCTCTCTCTCTCTCTTTTCAGTTGTGGCGGTTGTCATGGTTACTATATATCAGTCAACTTCAATGGAAGCGTTTATTAGGAACCTGGATTGAATCCCCTTTGTTTACTTTATTTATTTACTTTGAAACATGGAGTGAGTGAGTGTAGTAAGTGAATGAATGAAATCTTAAAGATTTAATTATGAGGATATTTAAAAAAAAAGCGGGAGATACTTTCAATATTTCCTTCATTTTAATGAAATACTCTATTCTATTGCAATGAATTTCAATACACTCGCGGATATTCCGACCATAAACTAATGTTTATATAATGTTTGAGAAGATATGATATAATGTTCATATAATGTTTGAGAAGATATGATATATAATGTTTGAGAAGATATGATATAGCTACAACGTGGAAACGCATAAAATGGCATGGCTGTGTATATTTATTATTGTATATTATCAGGTAAGGAATAAAATTGAAAATATTTCAAAATTAATCGCCATTAAGGACTATGAAGGATCTTCGATGAATCTCTGTGTCATTTCGTAAAATTCTAGCATTCGGTGTCTTTCCATAGTCAATAAAAAGAATGTTGACGCAGAAAAGATTGCAAGAATGACCAAATAGAAATTTTGTGGGGTACTGATGTTATGTGGAAATCGATTCTCCATCATGTGGAAATCAATTCTCCATCATGTGGAAATCAATTCTCCATCATGTGGAAATCAATGACCATCGTTTGAATGAAGTAATAGTAAAAAGAAAACAAAAACTGCGTGGTAAAGAAAAGTGCGTGGTGTAATAATTGACGTCTGATGTCATATTTTTTTGATTGGAATATTAGATGTGGTTTCTCCAACAAAATAATCACCTTGTAGGTAGGATGTCGGTAAATTCGAAAAAAATAAGAAATAATGAAGCTCAAAGAAAGATATTGCTGACCTTAAATCTTTTGACATCAAGATCAAATCTATCTGTCATTACTTCGACAGGAAGTACATAATTATAAAAATTAACATTTGAAGATCTTTACCATTATTACACTGAAGTGATTTTCAATAGATTATACTTAAGCAAGTGCAAAATATTTTTTTATTTGTTCAAGGTCACAGTGGTAGTCCCCTTATTTTAATCCTTAATAAATTTCTCTTTCTTGTCAAGGTCAATCTTTTAAGGGAAATATTTTTTGGTCAAATAAATTATTCATCCTGCGAGATGTTCCATCTAGAGATCATCCTTGTACAGTGTGTGATGGGTTCATTCCCTCTCAACATAATTACATCTCAATTTAGCATAACATGTATCCTAAAATAATTGATTATGTAGTTATAGTGTTACTCATGGATCCATTATTAGTCATGTCACATGACGAAATCCTAAGCAACCATCTACTGATGAGATAAATGGAACAGAACCATCTTCGATAAATTTGTCTAATCACAAGGGTGGTAATCACAAGTGTGGTAATGTAACACTAATAAGTTAATTTATATCAAAATGAGAAGTAACTAAAAAAAAGTAGAAATAGACATGACAAACATGGCATCAACGGATTAGATCCGGAACACCGGAACAGACCCCGAACGGGTTAAAAATTCCCTGTAGAATGATTAGGGGCAATTTTGATATTTCAAACGAGGTCGGATTTACAACTTAACCAAAACACGGCATTTAAACAAAAATTCGGGAAAGATGTATTGAATTACTTCATAAAGAAAATAGAGTAAAACATAAACTACAAACCCGTTTTTATCTCCCCATTGTTTGACTTTTTATCTCTCCATTGTTTGACTTTTTATCTCCCCATTGTTTGACTTTTTATCTCCCCATTGTTTGACTTTTTATCTCCCCATTGTTTGACTTTGACTTCAATGGAACGCTGAAAAAGGTCAATTACTCATTCTTGGAAAATCAAAGGTCTCTGATGTCATAATTTTGCATCTGGATGAAAGTACTTCATGTGTAAAGGCCGTCATTAAAAACTGCTGCTTGCTGTTCCACCGTCAAATTTATAATTTTATATACCAGATAATTCGAAATGCAAAAGTCCGATGACGTAAATCTTAAAGTCGATGACGTGAAACTATTTCCATTAAACATAAATGACGTCATTTGAGTTACTTTCCCAGTCTGATTTTCTAAATTGACTGCCAAAATTAATTTTTTTTTGGAATTCAGGTTTCTTATAACCAGCTAAGAAATAAGTTTGACTGAGCAGTTAATAGGTATCATTTTGTTACAAGGATGATCTCTTCAGAAACTTTCAAGTATGATCGAAGTGGAATGATAGCAGTTTTTATTTTACATTAAATTTTATTTTAAATTCCTCACTGACAAAAAAATATACACGATCGCACATGTGAAGGTTTGGCCGTGAAGTTTCAAAAATAAAGCCAGTTAAGACCAGTGTTAAAAAGGAGCGGTTACGATGCCGCAGAATTCAGCTTTTTTGAACTGCTTCCAGTGGTACAGTTTTTGATTTAATTTCCTGCCCCTTGATAAATCATTTCTGAAATCTGCTTGTGCACAAATTATTCTAACGCACAATTATCTCCGCATTTCGAGACCAGTTCATTTTGGTCGCAAAATTTCCTTGATACAATTATATACTACATGTGAACAGGACGATTTATAATTCCATGAGACTATTTTAAACAGCATGTAAACAGGAGGGTCTGAAAACAAAAGGACGAGTTGATTGTGGTCTCAGGTTCTTTTGACACCATTTTACATTGCATGGAACCAACCCCAAACAAATTTTCAAAAAAGTAATCATTGATAACCCATTTTCATTATCTTTTAGTCGAAAGTAAAAAAGATGATATATTTCAACAGGAACATTCTGCAAGTGTTTGTTTGTTTCCATGATTTAACAATACTATAGAAGGAAATAGGGGCTTTACTTTAAAAACGAAAAGGTTTGAGCATATACCTTATTCGTCAAAATTTTTGCCAGTCTTCAATTACCGGCCTTAATTCGTCCTTAGACTGCGGCTTAATAATTTTTTTGGTATATTAATTGGCAACATCTACAGCCTGCTCAGTTTTGGCCCTAAGATTAGATTGTGAACTAAAAGATTGTTTTGTCATTCAGGAAATTGGGATTTAGAATGCTTAATTTTTTTTAGCAGAAGTGAGTTGCTTCTTCACTATTTCCGATAATGCACTTGAATCGGATCCAAAGCCCTTGTCACGTGTTTGCAGGGGCTATGGGAAGCCAGAGTACCAGAAAATTAATGAATTTATTTGAGTCATTCAAATCAAATCTTACCAAAGTGACCTTGTAAATGGTGTAACTTTAATAATGCATGTATCTCCTCATATCTCCTCAACTATCTTAATAATGCATGTATCTCCTCATATCTCCTCATATCTCCTCATATCTCCTCATATCTCCTCAACTATCTTAAAAATGACAAATGTAATTTGAGGTCGTTTCTGTTGGTACTTTCTGAGATATGATCAGGGTTGAAAATGTTACATGTTTTTTTGCAGCCATAATAGAATGGTGAAAGTAAGTTTAAAGAAATACGAGCTTGCTTCATCAGGTGGAAAATTAGCTCACTACACCAACTTGTACTTGTGTCACATACGTTACATTTTTTCAACGCCTTTGTTAGACAACTAACATTTTGTACCACGCCAGAAATTTAGTTTTATAACGTAAATGCTTCAACTCATTATGGGTATACATTACACAGTTAATACGCATCAAAAGAAGAATTGTTCGGCCTATTGTTCGGCCTAATTTTTTGTCTCCAAACCTTGAAACAGCCACAGTTAAATTACACGAAGCTAAGCGCAACTGTTGGTATTTTATGTCTTACGACTCATGGCTAAATACCAACTACTTCAGCATTTCTAAAAAAAATCATGTGTTTGATGGGAATGACCAATTTGCGGATACAATGCAACAAGAAGATGAAAACAGAAATTCACTTTAGAGTTAGTTACTCGAGATTGGAAAAACAACTTTTTTCCAGTGACAAATTAAACCGTTTCTCTGTTAATTTTTATTGATTGTCAAAGAGACAAACGTCATAGAAAACTTCTTGGAAAGTTTGTCCTTCTACCACAAAGTACTTTTTCTTTTTCTATACACACAACAGAGAGAGACTGTTTGTGTTTGTGTGTGATTTATTTCTAATACTTATTGTCTTATTGTCGCTTTTAATCGGTTTCTTTTACTTACCGACATTTACTAATATGTCGTTCTCCGTTTTTTAACATGGGTCTCCATAATTCATGAAATTTTTGGTCCAAATCTTGCTTCGCACGCGCGGATAATTAACAGAAAAAACTCCAGGCGTCTTTCTTCTCTTACTTGGAAAAGAATTTATGTTCTTCTCATCTTCTCGAGTTGGTAATTCGAAAGTGAGTTTATGTTCTTCTCATCTTCTCGAGTTGGTAACTTTGGTATGAGTTGGTATGTTTTTCACAATTCGAGTTATCAAAATTGAAAAATGAAATTGTGATAACCTCTAACTCGAGGTTAACTCAAAGTCGTAACTCGAAGATTATCCGCCTCAAAAAATATCATGAAAATTTTAAAAATTAATACTTTTTGGAAACCTTTTTTCAATCTCGCCATAATAGAACCAAATTTTCGAGAAATTCTTTTCAAACCGCAATTCTTTTCCCGTTAAAAAAGTTCTAAAGAAAATCACATTAATTGTTTTAACCCACGCCAAATTTTTTAACCGACGCACACTCTTTGACTCACAGCAACTTTTGACCTACGCGTGATCCTCTCAAACCCACGCACTCGCCACGTAATCTGCGCAGCCGCATGTTTTAACAGGCTTGCTAAATGAAGTCACACTAACTAGTAAGGTTGATCCTTTAAAAGGGTCGGCCCTCTTTTTTTCCGCTCATTCGTACATAACAAATGCTAAAAACGAGTGTCCACTTCTTTCTCAAATAACCAAAAAGCTTCACGACTTGAAATTTTGCATGGTAAGCCAACTTATGGGGTCTATTCGTTTTTTTAAACTAATTTTTTATCTACTTTATAGCTTTAAGCCTTCTTTGTAAATGTGAATTCTTTTTCGGTAAATAACAAAATGAACGGGTCACCCTTTATACTTTCTCGACAGCTAGGTTTTTTTGCTCGTCATAAAGAAGTCTAAAATACGCGCCTGCCTGCCTGCAGTCGTTTAAAGGCAAAAGTTTCCCTTTATTGCCCCACCGAACAGACTTTGTTTATGTATCGTCTTGCTGCATCCTTTTAGTGATATAAACACTCCCTTCCTGTTTCGAACCGGCTGTCGTGGAAGTAATTGGTCAATCAAAAGCATTGAACCCAGAGACCCCTCAGAGATAGGATATGGAGCATTTCAGCGCATCACTTTTTCCCGATATAAGAGTCGCTGCGCAGATAGTTAAAATATCGATGAAATATAGAGTATAATGGATATGTTAATTTTTGATGACGTCATCAAAAATAAAATCCGATTTAAAAAAAAATTCGATTTTTTTAAAAAAAAAAAATCCGATTTTTTAAAAATCGAAATAATTTTTATTGTCATGGAAACCATTCGGGAAATTCCCTTTTAAGTTCTGTCTGTGTTGTGAGGTAGGTTGAATGTTCCAAAAGTATAATAAAGATGAAGAATCCTATGATGAATCAAACTTATAAAGCAATGTATCGTGCTGACTATGGTTACATGGATATTGTTAAACTATGCAGAGGTTGGTTAGTTTATGACGCTCTTCATGAAGACGAGAAGAAATTTCTAGCGGAGTATCTTCAGTAACCATCATCATTCGAGTTACTGAAGAATGTGGTACGCGTCAGGGTTTTCATGCCGTATATATAAGCAAACATGTTTACCACTCTTCCAACGTTTCTTAATGGGTATCCAATTATCTATCAAACCAATTTCTTCATCAAGGATCTTCAAATCACTCCTTCCCCTCGGGTGCCAAATAAAGAACATGTTTGCTTGTCTTCGGATGTTCTTCGGGACAGCTGTATAAACTTGGGTGAGTAACCAGAGACTGTGTTTTTTATGACGTCCTGAGAAAGCTAGTTTGAAAAGTGGGTTTTTTCTTCGTTTGTCAAGTTTCTCTTCATCTATACAATCATCAACGATTATGATTGTCTCTTGGTTTTGGAAGAGAGTCGAGAATTTCTCGATCCAATAAGTCAATCCTTGTTCTGGTGTAGGTTCAATTAGAAAAAATATCATCCTCTTTCCACAAGGCTTTACATGATTGATAGGTATCATTCCACTTGAGAGTAGGGCAGATGATGATGATATAGTCAAAGTGCTGCTTGAACTAGTTTTGTAGAAGCTCGAGAACCAACTTTGTCTTCCCACATCCAGTCCGCCCAGAGGAAATTGCTGTACAAGGTCCTTTACATAGCTCATTTATTTTAGTATCTAACGCTATCGAAACTCCCCTCTACAAAGTTGATTTGTCCATCTTGCAAGAGTAGAGGTAACAGTTGATAGATCCTGCACCTTCTGCCTTTTTGGTGATCGCTAAAGTTACACCATCACTCGTGTTAATGAGTTGTCTCCCTGATCCATATAGATTGTTGTCAGGTGTGCTTCTAAAATCAATGATCAGTGAGTAATTCGTGTTGTAAAAGTTTGCTGGTGCTATACTCGTATATTCATCTCCGCTGAAATATCGCCAGACATTCTCATACATGTCTTTCGGAAGCAAGCCGTGCGTGTAGAGTTGATTTGGTTCGCCTTCCACCGTGATGTCTACTTTTGAGATTTTCGGGCTGTAGAACTTTTCGTTGTCGAAAGCGTAAGCGTTTTGATTACCAGGTTCGATGAAGATCATCAAAATAGACTTTAAACTCTCACTTGGTACGTTAACCTGTATGTTCCACATGGTGTCTTCCTTTTTGAGGGGTATCACGCGATGTTTCAAGACTTTGACATAGGGAAAAGATTTATCTATGGAAGCGCTTTCGACTACTTGCTTGAATTTTGCATCTTCTACTTTATCGAATTCAAAAGCGATGGAAGATATGGTATAGGTGCCATCAGGATCCTTCTTTAAGGATCTGCTTCCTGTTCCAGCATTTCTGATCACATTTCCATAAGGTGCAAATTTCAGTTAAAAACTGAAACTTCGAAATATTCCCACAAGGGTATCGCGATGCAAGACCTGATTCTGATCGATGGTACTTGGTGTATGTGAGATTATGACATGCTGTCTCGGTGCCTTTAGACCAAAACGAGTCATATATTTTTTATTAGGGTTTAAACTCTTCCCATATGAAGTCATTTATTTATATAAGAAATGACTGAAACTTTCGATAATATCGGATATGAATGGGATGAGGATGGTGAAGACGTGAAGACATCCTTTATGAGTAAAACGTAGGATAGCATGCAACCGAGTGGAGAGAATGTTACTCAAGCGCAAGTATCCACCTCAACGAAAGAGATACAGGTGGATGTACTCCGCAGGAACTTGGAGGATCTGTATGACTATCTTGATGTTGAAGGCTCCTCGAATCTTGCAGATCTGCGAAAGTTTAAACTTTCGAAATACAAAGGCGTTCCTCGGTTCGACTACTACAAGAATGGGATTTGGCTCAATCTTACCGATTTACGTACTGGAAAGTGGTTGGGTAAGAAGACGATCATCAAAGTTATTGGAAAGACATCGATTAAAGATGTGCTTGAACTAGGATCGAGATATTTGATGAGCAACTCAAGGAGATAGATCAGGAGATATCAGAAACACGGCGAGCTCTCGATTTAGATCCTGAAGATGTAGAGGAGAAAGAACAACTGCGTGAACAACTGCGTGAAGAGCGAGAAAGAACCGAGAAACAAAAATCATCACAGATCTCACGGATAAAAGAGACCATCACCAAGATAGTGGATAGTGACACGTCGCTAGGTGAGAAACTCCGAACTCTTTTTCGGGAATAAGGTATTACGATTACCGCAATCATAACAGTGCTCGGACGCGTTATATCTACAATTGTAACTTCGTTAACCGGAGGTACGACGACGATAGGTGGAGGAGGAAAACCACCGGGAAAAGGTGGTATTCAGTAGTGGATGAAAAAGCAGCTCCAAGCTCTTGGACGACTACTCGGAAAGCTTGGTGCAAAGCTTGGAGCTGCGTCGCCTGGTATCATTGGAAGCGCTGTAAGCTGGTTACTAGGCTTTCTGAAGAAGGGAGTTATGATATTAGGTGAAAACGTCTGGCTACTCATCGTTTTCCTATTAGGTTTGGTAGGAAACTGGTTAGTTGGAAAAGTAAAGCGTACTTCAGAACATTTTGGAACTCTGTGATCTCTTGTTGTGTAGTATTTTTCTTCAAAATGATCTTTTCTAGAGAAGACGTAAAGATCTTTTGAGCATCTGAAGCACGTGCTGTATCACCTATAATGTTCGATCTAGCACTCGCTTGTGATTCTAAGATCACATAGGTGTAGTATCGTATAGATTGTAATAACCTCTGCACTCCCGCGTGAGTTAATCCGTCGACATGAGTTTCGAGCCACATTTTGAGGTTATCCTTACCAATCTGAATTCGTGAGAGATATCGCCAATACGTAGGTTCTGGTATGATACCGAATTCGCTAGAAATACTTCGGAAAGCAGTCTCATTGTATGGATTTTTTCTTGGATTAAAGGTAAGATCTCCTGGTAGAGGTACCTCCATTTCCTCTAGAATAAGACGCGTTTGTAGGTAGACGTGAAAGCGGAAAATAGATCGGATCATCGGAACCTTGTGATTAAGATGAAAGGTGGATATCCCACATCCCGCGGTGCTCACCCAGAAACCGAAGGAGAGTTGTCCGAGGTAAAAGTCTAACGGCTCTCCAAAACGATCTATCGCGCCTTCAGGTTGGAATGGTAAGAAGATATTACGAAAGTTTGCAGTGAACGAGGATCTATCTTGATCAACAACGATTCGTTGTTTCCATAGTTCCTCTGATGGTATTAAGACACTAGGTTTCCCATACTCGGGTATATATCTTACTTTTGAGTTAAAGCTTAGAAAATTACTCATTTCTTCATATAATAAATGCAGCAATATATGTATGTGAACAGCCTCGGTAAAACACAACTACCTCTCACCTTGAAAGCGGGGACTGAGTTGTACTTGTATAATGCTTTGATCATAGTGCGATGGTTTAATTTAGATAAGGATTCTCGTGTAATCACATCGGAAGATCAGATAGCTACCGATCCAAATCCCACAATTATCGATTTTTCAAAACGTCTTCACAAATCGGAGACCATCCTCAGAAATATAAACGCGAGAAGCAATAAAACAGCATATGTAGATAAAAATGCAGATGGGACTCTAACCTTATCTGTTTCAAAGGGATATCGAGCTGCACTCGAGCCTGGATTATTAAACCTTCTTGGATTAACGATGCCTGTACATAAACATTTCACAGCTGGATATTATAAAACAACTCCAAATTTCTGCACATTTAAAGCGCTCCGTCTACACTGTGAAGAAATCGAATTGTACAGCATGATGGAAAATACAGCGCTCACCAATACTCTACACCATTTTGAGCTTGCTAAAGGAGATTATGAGTACGGCGATCATAAGTTATACGAGTATACCTCAAATCCTATATACATCGCCAAGCTGAAATATCCGACAGACACCTTGACCTTCAGGATTAGTGACGAGAATGACAAAGATCTCGAGGTTGATGTTAGAATGAAACTATTAGTAAATTAAACATATGGCAATGTATGACTTAAACACTAAGAAGCTATATCCTGTTTTGCCTAGTGCTCCGGAGGATGGTGTAAAGGGTCCGACATTACAAACGCAAAACCATAGGCTTCAAACCATCAAGGAGACGGAAGCGTTCCTATTTAAAGAGATAGCGAACAGAATGTCTCTGGAACGTAAATTTTCACCCTACACTATAGTTGCTACGTATATCTCTTACTTTCTAAACGCGGCGAGCGTTGTGCATTCAGGTGGATAAATCGCGTGTCTAATCTCTGACATAGATGCATCGATTAGTATCGCGATGTGTGTAACGACTCTTGTCTTGAACTATGTGTTGATTGTGATACAGAAAAGTGCCTCTGTTTTCGATGTGAAAAGACTGAAAAATCGTGATATTGCTACGGCTGCTCAGACGATCTTAGACAGTCTGATCATGCTTATCTCGAAGAGCATAGGAGATGGGAGTATCGACCATAATGAATTCAGTCGCATTATAGCAGAGAAGCAATGTTACTTGAGTCACCTCCTCCCTATGTTTTGTAGCTTTATCAAGCCACAAAACTTTGCATGTCGATATCGAACATATCTTCGAACAACTCTCGCGTATCTTTGTCTGGTAGAGTAAAATGGTTTCTCCGGAAATTGTCTCTACCCAGGACATCTTCTCGGAACCAGTACCATATATGTACGGCGTTGGCGTCTTCGCATTCGCCGAGCTCTTCCATCTCAGGATACCTCGTTTCTAGTATATTCAATCTATTACTAAGTTGTCTCCGCTGACATCGTATCATGTAGTACGGATGCTTGTCCATGGCATTCTTCTTGATAGCATAGATAATGTTGTCAATCGGTCTCCGATGTGGTACATAGCGTTCTTCAAGTTCAGTGACACGATTCTGCGCCTCAGTAAGGTCGTCGTTCATCAGAGCAATAGCTGCATGCTTCGTTTTTCTCTTGTACGATCCTTTGGACTCCTTTCTGTACCAGAAACTTTGTAAGTTCTACAGCTTTGGGTTTATTTGAGCACACTGCAATCTCTAGAGCACCTTCTAAAGAGGTGAAGACATCATGCAGATTTTTCGATCTTCCAAGTAAATCATAACGTGTTTTTAACGCTATAGTTATCGCTCTCATTGAGGTTCGTATATCAACAATCCAAGGTCTGCACGCTTAAACCAAGGCTGGTTTTCAGCATCAAAAAACAGTTCTATCGCGTGTGGGATGGTATGGAATAAAGATAACGCCATTTTATTAAGAACACAACTGTCGACTTGCATGGGTATGGGTAGAAACCTGCACCCTGTGCCGCTCTGCCTCCATAAGATATCATGCGGATTTTTCGATCTTCTAAGGATTATCTTTCACACCTGTTATAACCTACTTTGAACCTGTTATAATCTACTTCAACCCCTACGATCTCACCCGTTTGAACATCAATCTCCACACCTTCTGCTGTTGTATGAATTTTTCTTGGTTGTTTCCTGGGGAGTTCACAAGGAATTCTATTCAGTGCGCAATCCTGACACTCTTTCCACTCTGTTTGGAAGCCAACACTACGCTGGTTCCTTTTATATCTCACGATCTTTTTCCCCCTCAAGAGTGCTTCAAGTTCGTCTCGGTTTAATGTAGAGTATCCTCGGAGACCTTGTTCTTTCGCCTTCTCTCTTAACTGCTTCAGGTTAGACATGTTTATTGTAGAGACCTCCCTTATAATAACGGACCCTTCAACTAGCACTCAGTTCTGACACCTACATCATCATGGATCATGAAACACCGTGAAGCCGTCTCGTCATCTTCATCTTCAGATTCGCTAAGAAGACTCTCATACGCGCCTACTCGCTTGTACTTGGCCTCCTTCAGATACACTTGTAGATAGTGATTATGTTTTTTCTGCGTGTACACGCTTCCGAATTTCAGCACACTAGTTACATTGCATCTTTGATGAAACGGTACCTTACCGTTAAATTTTGTTTTAATAGCGTCGTCCCACACGATGAGCTTAGGATTAATCCAACCCGCAGCGCTGATCGGATCACCTGTAAGGGTAGTAAAAAGAAGCTCTTCGATGCGATTTATGATCGTTTTATAAGCGTCACACCAGACTTTGTCATCCGACACGTTGAATCCCATCTTCCAGGCAGAGCCTTCATTATATCTCGATAACCTGAGGAGTGACAATTCTTCGGTGTCTTGATCAAGAGAGGAATGATTTTACCCGGTTCTTTCTCATAGCCTATGTAGTACCTGATATCGGTTTTGTTCGCTAAGATACCCTCTGCTACAACGATCTTTGATATGTCGATCGTGTAGATGTTGTTAAGTTCTACACTAGAGTTAAAGTCCTTTCGTGAAACCTCAAGTTATCCAAATCGTAACATCTTTATTGTAAGACAACTTCCAACTAACGTGAGTATGGGTAGATTTTTCCAGAAGACCAACATGGTACCGGAAATCGGTACCACCTCTGTACCCAACTAGCATGGGTATGGACATTAAGTAAATGGAAGGCCTTTACTTGACTTAAAACTGTATGCCTGTCTTATTTGAAGTATTTGCTTCAAAGTCTTTCTTCAAAGTCTTTCTTCACTCTCACGTAAGCGATACCTTTTCCGACTCCAGTTGTTGTCCGTCGCACGACGTCTCGTGTCATCATGTTCCTCACCTGGTTGTAAGAGGTAGCGATACAACCCTGATTCAGCCAAAGCGTCTTCCTTCGGATAGAACTCGACTTTTAACGGAACTTCCTCGAGCTTTATCGCTTTGGTTGGTGTCATACCCGTCCTCGAAAGCACGGTGTTGTTGAGTTGTCTCACACTTTTCTGGTAGTGTCGGATCCATGTGGTACTCTTTTACTCTGGATCCTCTATCTCTTGCGCATCTTGATCTTGAAGAGTTTCAGAGCCAGAGTCTTGTTAAAATTTTCCACAAAAGCTGTAAATTTATGGTGATACTTTGTCGTAATTCTCTTCACTATGACGTCATGCTTTTCAAAGAGTTTGCTTGTTGTCGACTTGAACTCGGAACCATTATCAGCATGGAGTTCATCCGGATATTTCAGAGGTCCCTTTTTATAGATGTCAGCAAATATCTAAGCAACGTCGCTCGCTTTATTCGTTCTCAGAGGTCTGCTCGCTTTATACCCTGAAGCGATGTCGATAACATTCAAAACGTACTTGTAGGTATTCTGGTAGACCTTGTCATGAGGTAAAAACATGAGATCCGCCTGATGTATCTTGTTTACCCTGGTTACGTAAAAATGTGCATGATCAATATGCTTAGGACGGGGTATATGGATCTGCCATAACGTCTGTCTCACGAGCCAGTGCAAGACTTCCTTCTTTTTCAAACCTGATCCCTTCTGAAGCTCTTTAACAGCCTTGTGACCTATCCAAAGGTTTTCAGGTCGGTAGTAGATCTCACTCAGGTTCTTCTCAGTCATTTATTATATATAGCGATACACTAAAAACCCTAAAATACAGAGACCTCCTCCAATAAAGATCAACTCACCTGTCTTTTGAGCTTCAGAAGGTTGATAAAACTCGCTGAATTCTGGTTTAGGGGGTAGAGGATCAAGGTGGTGTTTTGTTATTCGATAGTATTCACGCATACCTTCATCAAGGTCTCTTATGTATGTAGCCGCTGCGTTTTTCTCTCTCAGTTTCTCGTTTATCCATTCTACTTTCTCGCGTTCCGCTTGCCTCGCCCTCGCCTGAGCTTCTTGAAATTCCAATACAGCTTTTGCTCTTTTACGTCGTTCTTCCTCAGCTTCTTTTCCCGAATCATGATTCACAAGGTAGTTCCCAACAAAGAAAGCACCTGCATTTAAAGCCGCTCCGACAGCTATAGCTAGTAACGTTGCTATCTTTCATTCTATATAGAGATCTTGTCTTTGTACCATCCTTTCTTGAGTGTGTAGTCATCGGTAACAACAGCTAAGTCAAGATAACTCAGGAATTTTCCAGCATCGGATAAATCCATCTTCGCACTTGGTGAGCTGACACCAAAGGTCTTTTTTCCTGCATAAGCATACAACAACGTGTAAGCGCCGAGTCTGGCTGTTGTCCAAATACTATTAATAGCTTCCTTTTCTATCATTTATTATACCTTTTTAGGAGATATTTCAGACATCAATCAGTCACACCTCCGAATCGATCAAACATTTTTACGTTTTTGAGCGGTGAATACCTCGTTTTCTTCCGACTCTCGAAATATATAAAACTAACTACCACAAAGATTACTAAAACCCCTCCACCTAAGAGTTGATACGAGCTGAAAGACTTGTCAGGAACTTGTTTAGGTACTTGATCAAGTACTTGTTCAGCCTTCTTCTTAAGATTCCACTCCGCCAACTTCTTTCCCGACGCTACTCGACCCGAGTTCTTCGTTTTTATAATTTCCTTCTGTTCGTTGGTCATTTATTTTAACTCGCTGTTGTTCCTCCGGAAGTTTTGCAAATCTTTCCCAATCGAGGTTGGTAAAGATGATCGCAGCTAGAGCTACTGGTCCGAGGAAATTACGACAATTATAGTATATGCTAGAACCTATAGTATCCATAGGTGAAACGTTGGGGATGGAAGAGACCATATAACTTATGATAGAGTTAGAGATAAGAGGGTTTTTGTTGATCTCTCTTAACATCTTAGATAGATAGATTTCTCACACCTGTCAAACTAGGCAGTTTAGTGCTGAAATCAGGCTGACAAACATTGGGGTGAGCGTTCTCCATCTTAATGACTTCACCTTGCTCATAACCGAGCTGCAGGCGATCCGCTCCACGGTGTCCTACCATCTCAGAACGTTTTTTGTAGAGTCGTTCTATAGTCTTATCACTCGCTTTACTCAATCTTTCTACTGTCCAAGGCGTCTTCCCACCAAGATGTTCACCACCTTGTATAGCACGTGCTAGTTCCGCTCTTTTCTGAGCTTCTGCTGGTGTATCAACTATATCTAACTCTGACTGTAGAAATTCATCAATGTTCATGGCTAGCTTTATTATATGATGGAATTTCCAAAATACTATGAGCAAAATTATAGTCTGAAAAATCAAGATAGCTAGTGTTTCATACATTTATTTCAGCATTTTTCGCGTTGTGATTAACAATTCCACTCTACGAAAAGTTTTAAAAGCACCATTTCAAGAGTTCAGATTTACACACGAGTCCAGCAGATGTACCATGAGTCATGATCGTACACCATCAGCATCTTGAATTCTCTTATCATCATCTCTGCTCAACGCAATTTTGTTGATTCTCTGGGTATACATAACATCTTTTCTACTCCTGAATGTCAGTTGACTTCTATACTGGATCTTTCCATCTTCACAACATTGTGCTTTTTTACCACACATTTCTTGATCCCCTTGCATTTCTTATCAACCTTCCCATCCAGCTGCTTATAAGCATACATTTTTGGTCTCAAGGCAACAAACTCGGTCATGATTTTTCCACCAAGTTCATCCTTCATCATACCGATAATCTTCTTATTCTTTCCAATCGGAAGTGGTCTACCATCTTCCTCGCTATAACCACTTGTATTGAATCTAGCTTTTTCCGTGAGATCTCGGTAGAAAGTGCCTTTGAATGCATCTTCTCTCTTCACATCTCCATATTTCGGCATCATATAGTCATAGTGGTACTCGTACATTATTATCTTGCTAAGGTCTAAGATAGCTTGCCCAAGGTACACTGGCTTATTCATCACCACCTCTACGTGACGCATATCCATCGCGATGAGATGCTCTGAGAAACGTACGGTTTCCGATAGTTTGGTTTGGAAGCTAGTCTCTTACGCTTACCTTCAGTACATACAAGCTTGATGTTTTTGTGCTTACGAACGTTTTCCATAGTCTTACCAAACACTGCGTTATTTGCCAGCTTGAAAACGTCTTTCTCGAACGAGTTCTTCGCCTTTGCACGCAAGTCTGTGTTCATCTCGATATACGGCTTCAGCCACGCACTCTGCTGAAACTCGACGACTCTGTGCACCTTTTTCAAGATCAATCCATGCTCCAAAGCCTGCTTCAAAAGAGGAATGTTTACTGGATATCGCTCTTTGTTATAGAGGCTGCATGTCAGTTTCTCTATATTGTTGGTTAACCGATCTTCTCCGGTAGAAATGGTAGCTCGTTGTGTTTTAAGTGAAGCTCCTTGGGATACTCGACATCAACTTCCAGATAATAATCGGTATCTCCATTATCATAGCTTAAGATTTTCTCTGTTGTAAAGTCCTCGCTGTTTCTCCATTTTAAGCCGTGTGTTGGCAGCTTACTTACCATCGACCAACCATATTCATTATTGAGGTCGAAATACATAATATACGTCGACAATGCGTTCTTCTTATAGTGCTCACCCATATACTTGTTATTTGCTTTGACATGATGCTGAATAACTTGACAAATTCCTCCTCGAATACCCTTTTCAAACATAAGGCTGCTTGCCAAAATAGTCCTGGAGCTGTATAAAAGTGCGCAGGATCTAGATCATAAATCTCTTGACATACATCTCGAAATCCCTCAAACACATCAGCCAACAATAACACATCTCAGTTCAGATACAAGTCATGATAATCTTCAAGATTTCTACACTCAAACACCTTCCAGACTTTCTAAGCATGAACATAGTCATTCCTCAATATCCCACACAAGTTTAAGCTGCTATAGAACCTCTCCTGAGGTGGCAGCTCTACCTCTTCAAATCTCTCGAAGCTATCCATATACTCATACAGATATACACCTTTACGAAGCATAAGCCGAAACTGTTCATCACCACCAGAATATCGATACGTGTTGCTAAACCTCTTTTTGAGTTCCTCCTGATTCAACTGCTTCTTCACATCCTCACAATAGCATTTTTTACACTGAAAATGTGCTACATAGTCCACATCAATCTCCAAAAATTCCATCTCATCCTTACAACTCTTACATATCACACCACTCGTATTAGCTAGGTTATCAACCAAGCTGCTAAGAGAACTCTCCATGAACCTACAACTATCGATAAATCTCGCCATACACTTCTTCGTCAGCTCCTTTTCTTCACCCTTATGGGAACCGAAAACCATTTTCAGCGATGCATTCCATCTCATCTGCACCAACCTCCCTCGCAGGTGAGCTAAACAGGTGAGCATCATACTTTGAAAGGTTGTGAAATATTACAGAGATATGCTTTGGTACTTGATAAGCTAAATTACAGTTGCTGTGCGCTGCACCTCGATACTTACCACTGTAGTGACAATGATCCCGTACTTTAGAATCTCCGACAGATTCTGCTTGCTTCTTAATCACCTTCTCGCAGAGATGGCATTTCTCCGCTTCCCTGTGAGCCTTCTTCTCTTCTTCCGTGAGTGGATCCATGGCTCTCTTCTTGTATCGGATAGCCTTGTAGACCTGCTTCTTTAATGTCTTGCAAAAGACCTCTACGCAATCCTCACCCCGATGCTGTGTCATAGCTTTATCGATTTTCCCATGAGCAAATTTAGTATACAAACCTACACCGCAAGGTATATGTCTGTTTACATCCTGTTCAAACGGTTGCTCCGGATTTCCTTCAATTCCTGATATTGGTTCCAAAACACACTCCATGTCTCCATATGTCGTAAAGGGTACCCATATCGCCTTATCTCCATCTTTATATTTCAAGATGTTTTTCCCTTCTTCAGGCATCTTTACATGACAAAAATCGTGATCTTTACACACTTCAACATGCTTGTCTTTTTCCGACTTTGTTCGAAAAGAGTTGAGACAATTGCGACAGTAAAAGTCACCATTATGCGTCGATGTTACACAATGAAGCAGAGCTGAAAGCTTCTTGATGGTTACATAGTGTTTCTTTCCTCCCTCTTGGATGATAAGGAGGTCTACAATTTTGCTACGCACCGAGTTATACTAGAAATATACGCTTGCTTGACAACCTTATCATCTACATAGAGAACATTCAACGCGATTGAAGGATTCTGCTTCTCAAACTTAGACCACTGGTTAGACGGTGTTGGAAACTTGATACCATTCCAGTTGTAGCGATCTACAAAGGGTTCCAGCTTCGATATCCTTTTACAGTCTTTTTTTATCTCCCCATGATGCAAAGCTGCTATCACAGCCCACTTGAAGCACTCTTCATCCTCGTTCTTAGGATTGATACAGCATAGCTTGTTAAACACCCATTTAGGCAGCTCCAACCAAGAGCTTCCACGTATCAAATCCACTTTGTGACAGTGATATGTCATCTCTTTGACGCGATTAAACACAAAAGAGCTAGCATCTAGCTTTTGTATCAAAATCGCATATTTCCTCAAAATCTCTCTAATCATATCATCAACTACCTCTTCAAGATCACTACCCATCATGATCGTGTGATTAATACCCCATATAGGCTTGGTTATTTTATCGTTTTCGTCTTTGATGTTCACAAACTCTGGGACTAAGTTTAGCTGAAACTTCCAGCTTTCGCCATCCTTGATCAAGTCTCCCATAACCTTAATCACATGCCTTCGAGTCTTCTTCAGAAATTCTTCAATCGTTATGATCTTCCCCTCATCAACACCTTTGCTTTTAAACCGTCTAAAGTTCCCTCTAAATGCATCCTCTTCCCCTCTAGGCTTATATTCCTCACCTGCAATATCCTCAACGATATCTTTCAACCTCAATGTGCGATGTCTCGCAATATTTTGAGCAATACGCTCCTTCTTCCTTCCTATAACCTGTAGACCTAAGTCACGTGCTAGGTTTCTGAGATCGTCTCTCTTCAATTGTTTAAGATCTTCCCTCTGAGGCTTAATAACCCTTCGATGGAAGAGAATAGTATCGATTAGATCACGTCTTTTCAAACTTCCATACCCTCTGATTCCCTCAGATTTTGTCATTCCCTTCAAAGAAGTCTTGTTCTCCCTATACAATGTACCTACCGTTTCTCGATAGTGTTGTATACGATCAACTAAGGTAGCTTTATTAGCTCTGCTATATGGAACATTCTCCGCCCTAGCGATCATCACCAAGTCCTTATAAGTTTGATTCATCATAGGATTGTTCATCTTTATTATACTTTTGGAACATTCAACCTACCTCACAACACGGACAGAACTTAAAAAGGGAATTTCCCGAATGGTTTCCATGAAAATAAAAATTATTTTGATTTTTAAAAAATCGGATTTTATTTTCGATGACGTCATCAAAAATTAACATATCCATTATACCCTATATTTCATCGATATTTTAACTATCTGCGCAGCGACTCTTATATCGGGAAAAAGTGATGCGCTGAAATGCTCCATATCCTATCTCTCCCTCTTCTTATACACGGAAGATATTTCGATAGCAGAGACCGCAAGAGAATCTGGGTTCGAAGTTGGTCAATCAAGTGACATCAACATGATTTAAAATATTTCATATATTTCAGTCTGTTTTTTAAGGCTTCGTTTCAACTGGCATAACAGTGAATAAAATAGAAGTAGCACAGGAATCTCTTTTCATAAGCAGATTTAAAAACAAACAGAAACAAAAACTATGACGTCAGTTCAAATTTATATTTTGTTTTCGTGATGCAAACATCAATTTGGGAATGTAAACACGTAAAGACACACAAAATTGTCTAAAATTTCCACTATTTAAGTACATTTATAATGCATTTAAACACCTTGAGCAAATTTTTTATTTTCCTATAAATAATATGGTAGTGTACATGACGCTTAAACTCATTATAATAACCTATCATAATGGAAAACAGGCTTTAGGTCACAAGACTAATGGTTTCGGTTTCAAAATCCATTTAAATTATCATTGTTGGTTACTTATCTTGCTGTGATAAACATTAAAAACGTACAAAAAAAAATTGTGTTGTTGAATGCTTTTATCAATGTTTTATATTTGTTTTCTGCAAAGATTGATGAAATAATTAAAGTGCATCATAAAGATTTTAGAGATGGGTTGCTGCACGCGTCTTTTTTTATATAGAATTTTGGCTGAATTTTGAATGGAGATAAATAGATTTCTACGAGTCAGTTCATCCATTTTTAGATAAAACTGGACTTATTCTTCTGATCTCTTTCTTATTTTTACAAATCTTATTTAAACTAAACGTATTTGTCCCAAGGGGTGTACTTGTCTCAAGGGGTGGCCATTGCTTTTGTCTTAGTTTTTCCTAGTAGCAATGGTCTCCCTCCTTTAGCAATTTTTTTTTCTTTGAAACTTGTAATTTTTCTGAACTGATTAAATGTATATATTATGCTATTGGTAAATAAATTAATTCAACTACACAAAATCGAACAAAGCTTGCATCCTTGTGTTTTCATCCCTGTCGTAATATTTGCATTGGGTAAGGGTGAAGGATAGCAAAAAGATAGACAGGTATATTCTGATGACATGATAACGTGCATACCTGAAAATATCATCAATGCTTAAAACTGATTGCTGATGGGATTAAAAAACTATAACATGATTTTTCCTATCTAAAATTATTTTTTAATTTTTATTTTTTATTTGATTGTTTTCGAGATAATTAAGTGGTAAAAGATTATACTCTCCATTTTGATCTTTATTATACATTCATAGATTGGAAGATCTGAAAAATAATGGGATCTATAATTGAGTTAGCAATCTCAAGTTCAAGCTGTGATGTCAGCATCGAATATTGTTAACTTGAAAGATTTAGGGAAAATAAAATTCTCAAGTTATATAGCCAACTCGGAAATTTTAGTGAAAATTAACTGACTAGTGAACTCATCGAAGTACAATTTCAAAGTACAATTGCTGTCTTGAAAATGTAATATGTGAGATAATAGATTTGTTCCAAGAATTACAATATGATAGGACAGATTTACTCTTTCTCCACCCTTCTGAGCACCAGTAAAGTAACGTACAATTGAAGAAATCCCAAAATTGCACTGAAATCATGCAATTTTAAAAGTGGTTAATATAACGTAGATTTCCATTAATTTGTCAAAATTTCTACTTAGCAATATGGCAGTTCCAATCAGTTATAAAGAAGACTGACTAAAAAAGAAACAAAAATAAAACAATAGAAATCATCCATAGCAAGACTCTTTAATGGATTTTTCAAAGAAAGTGAACTGGAGATTTTTTCACAAAATAAAATTTTATTAAAAATAGAATTTTCAAGTTAGCCTAATTTGAAAAATTTATTTGGTGAAAAAATCTCAAATTAGAGCTAAAAATATTTAAATCACATTTTATATCAGAATCTAAATTTGTGGCGTCACAGTGACATCAGTATAACTGGAAGTTGTTAACTCGGGATTGCTAACTCAAGAATTATAGATCCCGAAAATAATTTGTATATATAAACTCCAATAGATAATTGTCTTAATTTTTAAAATTTCTGTACTTTATTATAATATATAATTCATTTGCTTTTTAGAATTAAATGCATAAAAATAAAAAATGGTCATCCTGAATTCAGGTTCCTGAACAACTAAATAAAAGGTATATAATATTTTAGTCTTCTTATTATTGTAATTTTCAAGTTAGTGATGAGCTTTCACTCTTATTTTACTTTTTTACTTTGTTTCTTTTTGGATTTGATGCCAGTTGCTTTTAATAGCTGTTTGATTTTTGCTAATCTTGTGAATTAAGCAGAGGGAATTCCCTTCATCAAATGGGTTTTTCTACCTTGCATACGAATTTCCTGAAGTCATCTTTTTTTTCATTTTATGAAGTGCTTAAAAACCAAGCAATGCAAACAATGTGCTCCACTGAGCCATCAGAATTCGGTCTTGATGGAGAAACATGTTACCAAGATGATACTGGAGAGATCAAACGACACCGAGTCTCAATTGAATTTACAAAACAACTTGCATTTATTCAGCGTAACATCCAGAAAACTGTCCATCCACAGTTAATGACAGAACCTTTGCTCTTCATCTCAGTCCCCAGAATATTTGAATTATTCTTTGAAGCAGAACGTGCATTATGGGATAGGTAACAACTGTTGTTTTTATCACATCTTGGTTGAATTACCATCTGAATAAACATATACACAGATTTTTTTTATAAGAACACTAAACTCTGAAGCCTTTGAGGCCTAAAAATGTTCTTAAAAAGTTATA
Organism: Turritopsis rubra; assembly: GCA_039566895.2. Taxonomy (NCBI): domain Eukaryota; kingdom Metazoa; phylum Cnidaria; class Hydrozoa; order Anthoathecata; family Oceaniidae; genus Turritopsis; species Turritopsis rubra. The sequence goes on along the minus strand of CM077624.1, from coordinate 829,169 downwards.
CACTATTCAACGGACTTGGTTGACATTTCCAGGCAATGGAATTGAGTTGATACTGTTGTAAGCATCATGAATTATAATATTCTTGGGTTTGACTATTAGAATGATGTTCCTTGTAAAATGTAAAAATATTTTCTTTAGAACCAACGTTCCTAAGCCTCAATTGTTCTTAGCATGTTCTTAACTTTTAGATCTTCGAAGCCTTATGTTTTTATATCCTTTGTTCTTATAAAAAAAAAACATTTATTGGTAAGCATTCCAAAATGTATGATTTTGATTATAATAATTGCTTTGTTTTCAGGATTGTTTCATCTCCCTTTCCCCATCAATCGTTGGGGGAAACTGGGCAAATCATACTTTCCTCTGCAATCCCTGTCATCGAAAATTATGGTGATAATGGGATTGGAGAAGCATTTCTAAGGTATTTACTGAATACTGCAAGTTAAAGTGTTTTCGACTTTAGTGGCAGAAGAAACATAAACTTTTAGTCTAATGTCATTTTACTTTAGACATGCAAATACAAGTAATGAAATACAGCAGTACTTTGTGAAATTAGAGTAAGTTTGAATTGTACTTGATTGACAACAACAATTTCCACAGTCGCAAAGCTCTTTTGAAATTATCTATACATACCCACATATAACATGCAAACTTTTTAATGAAAACATATATTCTCATAATCCTTACTTAACATTTGCAGTATTGAGAACTATTGAAAATTAAGTTTAAAATAGAATATCACAAAAACATTGATTACAGTTATTCATATCCTGAATTTAAGAGTTATAAGTTTTGTATTTGTTCACTTATCTTGTTATAGTCCAAGACGATGTTGTGTCAATGCAAGAACAGTTGATGATCATATGCAACTGCCTCATCCATTAAAATGTGTAAAGGTATATTATATCTGGCAATTCTTTGCAATTTGCATTCAGTGTGGTTCCTTACATCACTTCTTTACAAGCTGACATTGTAAAAGTTTTTGTAATTGCTAATGAATATTACAGAAGTTTCCATATAAAAAATATACATGTTCATTAAGGATTTTTAAAGACGTAAACTTCATTTGCAGGTGGGTCTCCATTTTATTTATTTAATGAGGAAAATTAAATGTTTTGAAATCGAAAATGATATTATTGGTAAATTCTGACACATGCACACCTACACAAATCTCTGTCTATTTTGTTAATTGGATTATTTTTTTCATTTTATGATAAATGTAATTGCATTTTAAATTTATGAATGGCAATTTACGATTACTAACTGTTTTTCTATTTGTGTAATTGTGAAGTAAATATTCAATTTTTGACAAAATAACTCCCTCGGTTTTTCATCGTTTACTGGATTTCGGGGTTTGGATCATTTGTTTACATGTAATGATAAACAGCAAACCCAAAAATGATTTTTTTTTTTTTTTTTTTTCATTTTATAATAAACGTAATTGCATGAGTAAAAGTTCATTTTTAAATTAATGAATGGTAATTTACCATTAGTAATTGTTTTTCTATTTGTGTAATTGTGAAGTGAATATTCAATTTTTGATAAAATAACTCCCTCGGTTTTTCACCATTTACTGGATTTCGGGGTTTGGATCATCTGTTTACATGTAATGATTAACAGCAGACCCAAAAATCTGTGCTATATATTAAGCTACTATGTAAGAAAGCAGATTTCCTAAACATATTTCAGTAAAAAAAATAGATATATATATATACTTTCAGTTTTTGTCGTTAGAGTTGATATTTTGTTCTTTTAAAATCTTTACAAATTAAATCAGTGAAATACGCCATATTAAAAATATTGCATATTGATTTCCTTGTTCGCAAACATTTAGTTGAAGCCTTTAGAACTTAGTAGAAGAATTTTATGATTTCTTACAGACATATTTCCTGTATTCCACTGTAATACACTGTAATACATAGTCTTTTAAAATACATACATAGTCTAAAAAATTAACTGTGACCCCTTAGCGAACCAGTTAAACAGTTAAACAAAGAATTTCTTGAACTGTGCAAGGATCATTACTCAAATTCATAAATGCAAAATGCATGTCGGTTAGTAAATTGACTAGTGTAGCATGTAAAAACATTTTACAGTTTTTCTCCATAAATTGTTTTTACACGCAATACTGCAATGATAAGTCTGTGTATTTACAAAAATTGTTGTGTTTCTCCATGTTGGAATTATATCATATTTAACACAAAATTGTTGTATAAATATTTTGGATTAATCATTCAAAGAATGCTATTATCCCTATTTTTCAGTGCTATCTGGCCTATTTAGAGATTTCTAAAATTGTACAGTTAAACTAAAAGCTAAAATTCCAATGTTTAGAGATTTAGAAAAGAGACAATACAACGTATACTCCTACCTAACCACGATTAAACTTCTGAAATATATGAAAATACCTTCACATTTCCCTATTAACTAAAGCTAACAAAAACAATACCTTCTCAGACTATTTTATCTTTCAAATCTTTATTCTGCTATGTTTTTATCTTTCAAATATTTATTCTAGTATGAATTGTGGAAATGTTAAAACCCAAAACTCCACTCGTGCATCATGATACAAAAACCATGTATCTCTTCTTGTATTACATTCATCTGTACTACTCAATTTTCTAATCTAATACAAAAAGATATCAATCAAATACTGTCAAAACAATATAATAATGATCTTGCTACCTTCGTTTCCCTCAAGGCGAGCCTTAATAATAACAATCCACACACTACAATGAAATACCAAATAAACTGCTAGCTACACATTTCGGAATAGTAGTCAAAACTAACTGATACGAAAAAGCTACGTTCAAACACATTTAAAAAATAGAGAAACACATAACAGGTCTACATCGACTATCTCTCGGTTAGAATAGTTACTGATACCTATCAAGGTTGTTACTCTTTATTATTGAACTTAAAACGTTGAATAAAAAAATAAAAACAAAAACAAAAAATGTTACACACAGCGTCTTCATTTCTGGTTTAAAGAAATGAACGTTGAGAAAATTTGATGAACTTTCGAACACAAAAACATTGCATTGCCTTCTCCCCGTGTGTCTTTATGATGTCTTCCTTAAGGTACAACACTCCATGAAGTAATAAAAACCCATAAGATGGAGCTAGTGATTCTCCTAATGTGAGATTCTCCCTATACTAATACGGAAAAAACAAACATCCATTGACAAACTTCTCGAGAAATTTTACCTAACGTTCTTTCTTTAAAAGTTAGGTAAGAAAAAAGCAAGATTGCGTATTAGTATAAGAAGATTTATTCATTATTTCATGTTGAAAATCAAGCAATTATCGAGGAAAGGACACAGACATTTTTTAACAATACGTGACTTGTTGGAAAGTTATCTATTAGCTGACTTATTTTGAAAGCACAAATTTTGATTTTTAACATTTACAATTTTTTGCAGGATTTTCACAAATTGTTTTTCATCATATTATCTTTTAATCAAAAATTATCGTGGATACATGACAGACCTTTTTTATAACAGCATGTAAATTGGCTTGAACCTCAATTATGCTTGTCTTTTTCATAATTTGAACCTCAAAATATGCTTATTATACCCTTGTTTTCCTGCTTCAGAGATTTGCTGTTCTATCCTTAAGCAACTTAATGTATACGGTTATTCAAATTAACACTACCATTTCATAATTACTTTTGATAACGGAAAACTTAATAAGATGGGGTGTAATATCAGAAAACATTAAAAATATCTTGTTAAAAAGTCAAAAACATGCAAACATAATGTTTGATGTTGTCTGAATTAGAAGAAACATGATGCTTGTGAGAAAAATATTACAACATCATGTTTAAATACAGAAAACTTCAAAATAAGGTGTTTGATTTTCTCTGAAATAAGAAAAACACGAGGTTTGCACACAACAGATTTCAGAAAACTTTCAAATTTCGTGCAGTGACACAGAGCTGGCATGATCCAAACGTCACTCTGGTTTTAAACAGTCAACAGTCCCATCACTATGTATGTGCCAGTATTGATATATTACACTTAAAATGATGACCACCATGATGACTTTACTGCTGGCTATCTGGCACTGCAGTAAGCGCCTGATTAAAATTACAATTTATACAACAGCTGATAAAAAAATTGAGGAAAATAGAAAATATTGATATTTTCTAGAAAAAAAAGTACAGAATTGTAACATTCTTATAATTCTTCAAATAAAAACTGAAGAAGAAGATACTTTTTAAAATTCAAATTTTGATGACCCGATGGGCTTCCATATAAAAGTTGTCTAAATTTTATACCTTAACAATTTTATTTAGTTTGAGAAGTTCAGCATAGTAAATGGTAAAGCATTTGATTTTTTCAGAATGAAAATTCCACAAAACGTAGTGATGAATCAAGAAAAGGTAAAAAAAATCCTTTGCATTATTTTGGTTTCAGGAGTAGTAACAGATAATGAGCAAAAATTGAGTTCATTTGTTTCATTTGTTTCCCAATACCAATCATCATTCGTTTATGTGATTTTGAGTCATTTGTATTTGTAGGAGGAAATTCAAGTAGGGCATCACAAAGAAATAGAGTTATTTTTGTGCACAAGTTAAGCATTAATGTATGAAAGTTATTTCAGTTACTATTTCTCCTATTTCATTTTGTTTTTAAAACATATTTTGCATGAAGAATTTTAATATCTTTTCAGGAAGAAAAAATTTATATGCAAATACTTCTTTGTGCATATCAGCCTGTATTGTCAACTCCACTAGAAGAACCATCGACTGTTACTAGTCCAGCATCTGCGTAAATATTTCAATATATTTCATACTTGTTTTTAAGTTAGGCTTCGCTTCAATTTCTTCTCCTGAATATCACTGATAGCAATGAGATTTTGTTGATTGGTATTCTTTAATATTTTAGTTGCAAGTATGTTCCTCAAGAAAAAGGAAGTTCTGAATCTTTTATTGACGCAACTGCCATTGATCCTGAAATGTTGTTCACAAGAGTGATGCGTGCATTTAAAATCAATCTTGCTTATCATAATAAATTGAAAGAAGAATTACGAAGATCTTTGCCGAATCGTGACACTTCGAGGGTCTGGAACTATTAAATTTTTTTCATTGTTGTCATAGTTGGGCTTGATTCTTTTTCTCAGCAGCCACAAAATTCAAAACATGAAGAATGTTATTTCACAAACTGCATTGGATGAATTAATTTACACCGTCTGGTTTTGTTGTTTGATTCGTTCTTCTCCAGACGACTGACGTAAATTCAGATTTTCTCATTTCTCTGCAACAAGTGGAATGTTCAATTTTTTCTATTGTAGGCTTTGGCGGTAGATTTAGCAGACCAGCTTCATAGACTTCAAGCTAATGAATGTACTTTTTATTGTAAAGATCAATTTGATGATCCTGATTGCTACGAAGATTGGCGTGAAAAACAGATAGTATTTTTACAAAAACTCATGAACAAATGGTGTCATAAGAGCACTGACATCAAGTCTTATAAACTTGGTTTATTTAATGCCCATGGTGCACTCCTTATAATAGTTGAAAAGTTTTTGAGGTTCGTATAAACAGGAATCTATAATGCTATTTCTTTTTACTATCATCTTTTAAAGGAGGTTTTACTATCATCTTTTAAAGGAGGTTTTACTATCATCTTTTAAAGGAGGTTTTACTATCATCTTTTAAAGGAGGTTTTACTATCATCTTTTAAAGAAGGTTTTATTATCATGTTTTAAAGGAGGTTTTATTATCATGTTTTAAAGGAGGTTTTACTATCATGTTTTAAAGGAGGTTTTATTATCATGTTTTAAAGGAGGTTTTACTATCATGTTTTAAAGGAGGTTTTAATATCATGTTTTAAAGGAGGTTTTACTATCATGTGTTAAAGGAGGTTTTATTATCATGTTTTGGGTTGTTGTTGTTTTTTAAAAATCTGAATTTTTAAAAATTTGCTAAATGAAATTGGAAATCTATCTTCTTTTTTTTTTGTCATTTAGATTAGATTTGGAAGAAAAACAAGAAGTTGTGAAAAACTCTCGAAGATATCAAAGCATGAAGTCTGTCATGACTACCGCATCTGAAAAACTATTAAAAGAGTTCTGTTTGAGATTTGGTGTGGGGAAAACATACAGAAAATTGGCCATTTTGTCTTCAATGATAAAGTAAGAACAACATAATGCTCAATTTGTAAATTTGCTTATGAGTTTGAAGAAAATCCAAAAACTTTAAACTTCCATCTTCATTTTAGCAATCTTGACTATACTGATTGGTATTTACGATGCTTGCTCTTAACATTGGATCAAACCATCGAAGAAATTGAGGAGTTGGAAAATTTAAGGTTTCTTGTTAATAAAGAGGTATCAGTTGCTCTTTCAACTCATGAATGATAAGGTCAAGTTAGTTCCACTGGATTGGATCCATTATCTGAATGTGGTCACCTTAATAACCAAATTAACTACATTTTTAATTTAGAGTTATTCTTCACTTCATAATCTAATAGGGCTGCTAAATGGTAATTAACTTCTAACACCTTAACAAGATAATGAAGGAAAATCTGAAATACCATCACAGGAAGTGTCTACTTAACAAATTAAACAAACAAAGTATGAAACCTATCAATAAAAGTGATGAAAATTTTGAAGCAATTATCAACTTGATTTTAATCCATTAATTGTCACGATCTGCGTCAATAACTAAAAATAAAAAATCTTTCCATCGTCTTGAAATAAACATTGATTTTCTACCTATCTTGGATTTACCATAATTTCCAAATAAGCCCTCCTGTCTTATTTATTCCAATCAGTTCCCTTTTGCAAGCTGGGAGGGTACTCCTTCGAGGAGACGCTATTTTTCTTTTAACAGGTGATCCACTATCAAGCATGGGCGCTCATTTGAGTAAATACGCTATCTGTGTCTGTGTGTGTAACATTATTTTATACAAACCAAACATGATGATCTCACTGTTAGTGATTCACTCCTCATTTTGATTGACACCTCATTTTGATTGACACTAGTGGTTTCAGTTGGATATAATTTCAATTTTAATTATTTTTAGAAAGAAATGATTCACTGTTGCCTGGATACTTTGCATTACAAGATTGAATACGGTTTAATTAAAATATTTACACTTTACCCTCATAACATCTCCACTGAAGGTGTCCATATGTTGTTATCGTTATTGTCAAGTGTCACCAAAGCCAAAGATGATTTAGAATGTTGGGATCCTGATCTGGACGAGAAGCCTACTATAGAAACCATGCTCCCAAAGTATTTGAAGGTTAAAACATATCTGATTCTATGATACATTGGACCTAATGTATTTCAACAATAAGTCACCACTCTTCAGCTATACCTAATACTTCAGACCCTTGCTGCTTGTATGGTAGATTTCCTCTTCGCCAATCTCATCTCAATTTTACAGTACTTGCATTATAGTTTTCTTTTCTTTAGCTTGCTGTTATTGAAAATTATAAGTTATTAAAGGAAAAGGCTGATATGAATTGTATTGACAGCCAAAACCAATATCAGAGTTCTCTTACAGTTGATATCATATGGCATGTTTTACAAGATGTCCGAATGTGTATGGCATCGTTTGAAGACTTATGTTCCGATTGCAAATTCCTGACTAACCAGTGAGTAAAAATCCATCTGATTTTCCAAATTTTGAGATTTGTAGAATAATGCTATCATGAAGTTCTACCTTTTATCTGTGTATTTGTGTTAAACGATAATTGGAATCATTTTCAGCTGCCCAGATATTCAGAAAATTGTCGCAGAAGATTATTATGCACAGTTGACAGCAGATGTGAAAATCCTTTGCTTCGCAAACACAAAGACGATCCGTACCTCCATGGTTGATTACAAAATGATAGGATTGTCTTTCCGTTTGGATAAACTTGATCGAGATTGGGGAAAGTATATACCAACATCGTGCGTATTAAGTTTTTACCCTTTTTACTAGACTATGTTCACAGGTTTCATTCATGCCATCCATTCATATTGTGTTCAGTCTAGATAATATAATTTTTCAATATGAAAAAAACCATTGCTCAGAAAGACCTTTTCAAAATTTTCTTAATCTTCTCTATAGAAACCAAAAATGGCGAACTTATTACAAAATTGTACTAACAGTGGCACTCAGAGCAATTACAGAAAATATTTTACGAGAAATTCCAAGTTATGTTATGAATGACCCTTATGAGATATTGGATTTGTCAAAAAATTTAAGAACATCCTCTAAGCCGCCCCAAACAGAACAAGCAGCACCAATATGTCAATCATCCAGCTCTGTATCTGACAGGAAAGGCAGTTCGGCTTTCATTTTGGTGAAAACAATTCGTAGTAGTCTTCGGAAAGGCTCACTTATAAACATAGAAGGAAATTTAAATGGGAGCTGGAACCCACCAGTTCTTGGGTCACCATTAGATGAAAAGAATTCGGAATCTTCCAATCATGAAGAAATAAATGCAAATAATTTGTCTGAAGAGTTGGATGAAGTAGATGCAACCAACACCCTGCATGGAGAGGGTAACAGTGGAAGTCAGATTGAAGAAGATACATTAGACCTGTTAGTAGCTGAATATGTTAATGATGTCATTGTAAAAGTTATTGATTCTTTAAAACAGGAAAAGTTAGATAGTGTTGACTATAGTTTCGATCCTTTAAAGGTTTCCACTGGTCAGTCAGCGGACGATATCACCCCTAGTAATGGTATTGTTCATCGCCAAAGAATATCAGAAACTGATGAGCAATTAAAATTTCATGGGGATGATATAACATCGGAACTTTCATTCAATGGGAATATTGATCTAATATTGCATGAACCTTCTGATAGACCGGTATCACAACCATTACCTACTGGCAATGGTATAGAGTGTTCTGTAGAAAATGGTGAAAAAACTGGTGAATCTGAAAATAAAGGCCTCATGGAAAACTTAAAAATAAATCTTCAGAATGAGAGAAAATATTCCTTTGATGGCAAAACGTCCTGCAATAAACAAGGAGTCCGTAAAAAATACCAAAACGTTGAGATTGAATTCCCATTGGCAAATAATGGATTTGTTATGACAACGAGTTCCTTAACTGACCTGCTCATAGTATGTAGCAGATTGATCTCGTTTTCAAAGGCTGTATGTAGCCTCGTTGTCCCATCAGATCGGTTACACGATGCTGAAGAAGACAGATACTATAATTTAAGAATTGATAGTTTGTCAAATGTTTTAGTTGTGAGTATTTCTTGCTTTTGCCATTCCATTATAAAATTCTCTAAAATCTGCTTGATGTTAGGGGGGAAACTTTTGTTCTTGAAATGATATTTCTGTATTTTTGTACAGAGTATAAAAGAACTTGTTATAATGTATAGCCTTACATTATTGTCGTTGGATATTTGTGGTTCGAAAATGTTTGAGGAAAGCAAAAGATTTGATAACGATGATATTAAGGTAAGTCATTTTTGGTTTAAATCTATGATGGACCGAAGCGCAAAGATCAAAACTTTGTATACTCTGTACTTAGGTTCTGCAGTTGTTGAAAGAGAACCAAAAATCAATTCTGTCAGGTTGTCGACATTGTATTACACTGGATGTTATGCCAAAACAACCAAAGTGTTCCTTTATCTGTAAATCTGAAGGTAAGGCAAGGCACTTTCACTTTCACTTTCACTTTCTTTGGTGATATGTAGTATTTCATTGAAACAGAATGTTTGGCTTCAATTTGTTATTTTAGTATTAGAAAATAGCTTATTTCGGGAACCATGTATCTTGTTGGAAAAGATTATGAAGGAATCGATGGGATATTGGGAATTAATCACCAAAGAGGTAGATATATAATATTTGTTATCAAAATCACATAAAAAGTCTCATACGATGGTTAAATCTTTTTCAATAATAATGAAGAACAGTCGGTATGGGGAGGTTATTAAATTGCTCATATTTTTAGATGTGCCTTCGTATTAACAACATATATATGTTGCTGAAGCTACTGCCTTGTCTCCAAAAGAAAGCAGCACAATGTTTGAGAGTGAATACAGATATCCTACTGCTTGACCTTGCTACTTCGTCGTCGTCTTTAAGTCCTAAACACATCGGTACGTTACTATTGTCTGCTCACAAACAATATTTTATGCTTACAGAAAAATTGATTACTAAGAAAAAAATCGTCCATCTCCATTGAAAGCTTAAGGTGGTAAGATAAAATTTTATCACCAGAGAGGTGAAAGTATGGAAAAAATTTATCTTTCAACAACAAAAGTATAGTCAGGTGATTAAGTTGGTTTCGTTTCATCTCAAGAACGTCACATTTTTACGGATGTCTACTTGTTGTTATTGACTTATTTGTTCTTCAAAACATTTTGTTCAGACTTGCCACCATCAACAGAAAACATGCTTTTATGGTACTTGAAACCAGCTGAAAGCCACTTGAAGAATGTTCTAAAGTTGCAGATCAAACTTCTTGTTTGTCGTGTATGTTCCCATCCATCATTGTTCATATCTTCTATGCTACTGTTAAACCGGTAACCGAGATGTCGTCAGATAACTTTGTACTTCAACTACATAGCTCTTTTTTATGCTGTACTCCAACACTGATGCTGTACTTCTTGACAGATCTTTTCCAGTGCCGCAAAGTGTATTCTGGAAAAACCTTTTTCAACCATCCCAGTACTAGATTTTTACTCATTTTTAAGTTTTTCATTTATTTAGGTAATGGATATTTTCGATAAAATGTTTTGCGCTTTATTTCCACTTCGGTTGGGCAACAAATCAGTTCACGAACAGATGGCTTCATGTAAACATTTCTTGGTGATGCAAATAAAATTTTTACACCAAGTTTTGTATGAACATTGTGTCAAGTTGTTTGCTGTTGAAATTTGGGAGTCCATCAATTTAGTAAGCTATCCTCTGTCACGTTGACTACTGAACACGAGTAAACTTATCACAAGTTTTGACGTGTTGAATTTGTCGGCTTTTCTCTCAGAATGTGAACCTGCAGAACAGTTCATTTGAAAGTAGACAAAATTTCACACAAAATCAATCCAAATTTCTAAAAGAAAAAAAAAATCTTGAAAATGCAGGTTTTGAAATTTCCGTCCGTAATCGACGTGTAAACGTGTAATAAGTTTTTCTATTCTTCTATAACCCGTTGTAGGCCTGTTTATTATTTTTCCACATTTTCAACTTGTAGAAATATCATAGTATACTGGACAGCCTACAGATGGGAAAAGATAATCCACGTCCCAAAGCCAAAAGGTTATTAGAATTATTTGTGGTAAGTATCCTTTAAAGAGCATAGAGGATGAAGATTAAATAAAGCATAGGGGATTTATTTAATCGACTGTGCTTTATTATCTTTAGTATACAAGAAATTACGTAATGATTGATCGAACGATGGAATCAGAATTTTATCACCTTATGGTATAAAGCCATCATTTCCATCATTGCAGGGACTCAGATAAGATTAACAGAAACCTTGTTGGTTAAATCTGCATCTTCCTATTCCTTATACCAAGTTAAATCTGCACGGTTACCTTTGTATATTTTAGAAACCAGTCCTGTTTCGATTAGAATTATTTACGTTATCATTGGAAAAATTGCGCTTTATTTACAACGAAACGAAAAGCGAAACTGTAAGTTGATTGCGAATGAAACCCCAAGCGTACGCAAGCGTCAAGTCACTAAATAATTTCTCAAATATATTCTAGGTTTTTCGAATTTGTGACTCTGCACAAGCTGAGTTGACATTTTCAGAAATTGTCCATTTGTTGAAATATGAACTTCGTCAGCAAACCAACGGCAAACCAAGCTTTACGGGAAAGAAATTTTTAGATGTACTTGTCGCCAACATCAGTTGGTTGAATGGATTGACGTCATTGATGAAATATAATCAGTGTCTTGCTAATGAAGCAAAGGCGATATGTATAGGTTAGTTTTGTTGCTTTGACTCCCACCCACAGTCTCCACATATCAGATCTCCTCCATCTTTTTCTTTGTTGTTGTTTTTTAGCGAAAAACTTCCTTCAGAAAGACATCATTCGTGTATCTAGTGTTGTTTCCAAGCGTTCAAGAAAACCAGGTACAATAATAATAAACCCAATCGCCAGTTTATGTGCGAAATCGGAAGCTTCTGTTTACTTAGTAAATGCTGATTTGAAGATAGATCTTCAGCCAGGTAATATGATGGAGAATTTCCAGAAGTAAACCTTTCTTTCTTGTTATTGTTTTAGTTCTTTTGGCCAGTGGTCAGCTCATCATACACAATCTAATTGTCCTGCATTCAAATGTTGTTTACGTTATAGGTGAAAGAGAGCATTCTGGGAAAAGGCCTTGGAAAACTAATGACTCCAATGATAGCACTGCATCGACGTTTTCACATGAAAGTGAGGAATTTTATGAGGAAGGTGTATATTATACATTTCACACCAGAAGTGATCCCAAAGATGTTCAACTGATCGGAAAGTTGCATAGTATCATACGTTCACACAAAGGATGGATCAAAACAGCTATTCAAAAGGATATTGTCGATTTATTTCGATACTCTTATCGTGTTGATGTGAATGACGACATACGAGCTTTTTTCACTGAAAATGCGTTATCACCACCCACCATGTTGAGGTCGACTTCATGCTTCTGGTGACATGGATCTCCACGTGTTGTTTGACTCTCTTATGAACTCTCTTCACGTCTATCACTTTATTGAAACCAACCAATCGGTGACTGGTATTCGTAAGTTGTGGGTAAGCCTGTTACATAATCGCGTATAAATTTGTTGACGTTACATTACCAGGTTTAAACCTTGAGTGAACAGACTCTAACTACCAAACTTCTCGGTGAAAAGTTTTATAAAAAAGAGTTTGAAAGATCGAGTCATAATCTGCCGTTAACCTCGATAACCTAAACAAATTCTATAAGGTTTTCACCATGGAGTTGTAATGGTCTGAAATTGTTGGAGAAACTTTTTATTAGCATAAAAGGGTAAATAAATTAGAAAAGTTCAACAAGCGGGATCGTGTAAACAGAGAATTGTTTTATATGCATGCATGTTAAATTACAAATTCAAAAATAGTTATAAAAAACAATAACATAATGAATATCATAATTATGGTTACTATGGTTACTATGTAATTTGGGGGACAGTTGGAACTACGATTTATAATGTCTATAAATTAAACAAAAAACAATTTTCCCTAATTCATGTTAATTCATGTTAATTCATGTTGGTAATTTCTCTCGTTTCTTTTTTTTTTTTTTTTCTATGTTGATAATGTCCAGCTGTCCGATATTGTTATCATTTGGATAGTTTTTAATAAGTATATATATATATTTTATTTTAGAAATTCTTTCGTATTGTGATATTATATTTCAAGAGAATTTTTATTTTTGCAGAAAAAAAATTTAATCATAATATTTGAGAGTTTTTTTGCCCACAGTTCTAGCCTGGATTGTCTGGATAACAGATAGCCTGTTAATGAGTAATGCACTGTAAGATGGTCTAAAGAAGCTTAATTATTGTCAGTGCGGCCTCAAATGGATTAAAACGTGACATTAACTTATAAATGTATTAAAACATGACATTAACTTATAAATGGATTAAAACGTGACATTAACTTATAAAAGATACTCTCTGTTCGACTGAGCTGTTCTGTGAACCTTACCTTGAGTTGTACGATCGTTTTGAGCATGATATCCTTAACAATGCAGCTACTCATTAACAGTAGCTAGATCATTTTGGTATATACCTTACCAATCAATTCATTCAACCAGTAGACACTTTTTTTTATAAGAACACCTTAATTTTGCTGAGCCTCAATATTATTATTATTATTATTATTATTAATATTATTAAGACATTTTCGAATCATTTTTCGGAGCCTTATCTTCTTTATTAACTTGGTGTACATACCACTTTTATTTTAGAGAGTGATACATTTTTAAAAATTTCACGGTCATTTTCTCATGAGGAACGCGTAAAACCACGATGCTGCGACAAGCGTTTTTTCAGTATTAGTATATTAGCAAATGACGCGTCTTCAGTTTAATATTATAAAAGAAGTTTGACGTCAGATGACACATTGCATTACACCCTAATTCTTTTTTTTTCTTTCAATTAATTAATCCTTTTTGGCGGAGCAGCCAGATCAAGATAAATAAAAACAATAACTTCCCAATCACATCATACAAAATTTTCTTTTCGCTTTAACATTTTAACCGACATTCAGTGGTGATCAAATTGATGTCGTCCCGCTCAGTGAATAATTCTCAACAAACTGAAATTCAGCCGACAACGGATCCAGTTTTTAACTTTCGAGAGGTTTTCATTTCTTTTTTCTGCAACTTTTTCAGCCAGGCGGTTGAAGAAGGTGGAGCATTCACGTGACATACCACCGAAGCAAGTGAATACTAAGGGAGTGAACGTGATTGGTCGACCTGATTGACTCGTCTGTTGTATGCTCTCTTTTTTGTTGCTCGTTATTTCTGTGTGTAGCACTAAGTGATTGGGATAAGTGGACTTTAGCTGTTGGGTTAAACACCTTTACGTCAAAGTACGCTACTTGTCCACGTACCCAAAAACTTCGTGCTGCTGCATCTTCTCGAGCCTCGTTAGATCGAATTGTAGATAATGGCAGATTTTTACCTGCCAACTCTTGCAGGATTGGTTCTGTTGCAACATCTTTGCAGCATTCAGAAAGCATGTCAGTTGTGAAATCTCTGACCTCATTGTGGCGAATGGAGATAAATCCACCTTTTGGACAGGAAAGAGCATGATCAAGCTTGAATGGAGCTCCACAAGCGCACAATGAGGGAAGACGCTTCAGCGGCATATTATAACGAATATAGAGGCTGTCCCAAAATGCTTGTTTGTCAAGAAGAAAACCGTATTTTTTTATTGGCAGAGTGGTGAGCCAGCTTGATGCTCCTTGTTCAATGCTTGCTTCCATTGTTTGTAATGTGACTTTATCTGTAACTGCAGATTGTATTTTATTTTGTTTTTCCTCATGTCGTTTCATTTTCTCGATTTTTAAATCCTTTTTTCGTTTATTTTGCTCGACTTCAACTGTTTCATCATAAATCTGTTGTTAATCTTTCACTTTCTTTACCATTGACTCAGTCACTGCTCTCAAGTTGGTATATTCTTGCTGACTTCGTTCACTGGGGTTGAAATACCTAAGCCACCATATTTTACAGGGAGAGCGAATAATTTCCGTTCTTGGTCGTTACATATGTAGCCATTGAGGAGCGATTTCAAAAAGGTTTCTCTGATTGTATTTTCTAAAATTTGGAGATCATCTGAGATATCAGGAACAGTTCGCATAGGATAAGTAAATTAATGTTGATATCCAAAGACAAAAGCTGCATATGCAGAATGGGGATAACCTTCTTACTGCTTCTTGAAGTTTTCATTACCTACTATGGCTCCAAGATGTCGGTTACCTTCTGTTGTTATTTGGACTCCAGTACCAACAAAAAGCTTTATTGCTTCATCAAGATATTTTCCTTTCACTATCAACAAGCTTTTAGACGCTTTCAGGTAATAGCCAATGTGTGGACCATGTTCAACTATACTCTGCCACCAGGCACGTAATTCTAGTAGTTTTCATATGCCTATAACTTTACAGAGTCCGTCAGCATAACATACGTGTTTAGGTAGATTAACTTCCTTTGGCATTTCATTTAACTGAAGCAATAGCAATATCCCGATCGCATACATGTCCATCGCAACAGGATCACCTTGAGTGGCGCCTTCCATCAATTGAATTTCTTTGCCTCCTGTTATAAATAGACGAGCTGGTGTTTGGTAACAATTCTGAATATACGTAGCAAACTCTGGACACAATATATACATGTTGTGTAGCATGACGGCTCTGTTGATGGAATTAAATGCATTTGAAGCATCTATTTGTAACAGTCCATGATTCTCTTCATCGGCGAAAAGATCTACTGATGCATGGACTGCAATTTCACACCCAGCACTTATTCCAGCACAGAGTTGAAGGTTTCCGTTTGCATGGACGATATCTTTGCGTAAACACATCATTACTGCTTTTTCGATAATTCGTCTAAGTACTTCTCCTATTCCAATAGGTCGCAATCCTTGATTTTTATCCAATGGGATAAGCCTACATGCTAGTAGAGACGCCAAGCTGACAGGATCATATACTATTTTCGAGCAAAGTGTTCTTGTTAATATCGCAACTTCTTTTCGTAGATCCGTTGTTGCGGTTCCAAATATACTGCTTCCCATAACACGCCTATATTCATCCGCATCCCATCCAGAAACTCCAGCAGCACCCTTGGATTTTGAGCATGCCTGAAGTATAATCATATCATCAATATCTTCATATATGACTTCATTTATGGTTGCTATTAGCCCTTGCAACAAAAGATCTTCATTGATGGGGCTTGCTTCAGGATGTTTCAAAGTGAGTTCTTCCATGGTGACGTCATTTAAAGGTAGTGCTCCGTTGATATTTCCCTTGATTATTTGCTTTTGAAACTCTTCTCCGATATTTCTCTCCTTCCTTCTCCCTTTGATACTACTAAGTCTACTCTGAATAACAAGACATTCAGCAACCAGTTTCAAAATTTCTCTCTGTTATCTTTCCAATATATTTCTGTTATCTGCAGCGGAACTCTTTGAATTTGTGCGCTGTAGTAACAAGTTAGGTAATAACATAAACATCTTTAAAGCAACGGTTCTGTATGGTCCGTTATTATTCCACATTTTTATTGCTTTTGTCAGCTTCTCGACAAAGTTTTTCCCAATACTACCTTTCGGTAGCTGGAAGATATTCTTCCTCCATACGTTCATCTTGATGTACGCATCATGTATTTCTTTGCACAAAACTTCATCGCTGTGTGTATTTGTTACATTTTTAATTAGTTCGTTTTCTTGATTTTCGTTTGACTTAATTAAGTTTTTGTTGACAATATGGACAGCAATTGGTTCGAATGAAGTAACTGAACGAATACAACACCAAAACAAAAACATTAACATCATCGCTCAGTGGAGCGAAAAACAATCTATAAATCAAATTAATTTTCATTGAACAACAACATTGCACCCTAAATAGAACGCGATTTCCAGGGTCAAATATCTCGAGAACCAATGGGAATAACTGACGTCACTTTGGGAGTGCGATATTGGCGATGGGGTGACGAAAAAAATTGGGTCTAAAATTTTTGGGGACGGATGTGACGTCATTAAATTCTTTGATTGACAATATTTCGGTAACGGTAGGTCGTACCACATGCGGTCCCTTACATTTTCTTGATCAGCTTTTCGAGCCCTACAACTTAGTGATACTTATTCTTTGCAATTCTGCGATTTATTTTTTTGGTCACGTATTGGTTTCGTATTGTATGAGAGCGGGTAAGTACTTGTGTTGGGTGGTGGCGGCAACTCATGATAGGAAAATGAACCTGTAAAAAATGTTTACACGCTATACTAGTTTTATTCTTAAATTATTCTTATATAATAGATGGGACATTTTAGCATAATATCTTAAATTCCTCACAATTACTAACATTCCTCACACAAAGTACCCACCATCAGACATCTAGAGTATATTCTACTACAGTACATTCAGCCGGAAATGTGATGAGGAAAGCGATTATATAACTATATAATATTACTCTGAAAATATATGAACAAAACTTTAAACTAGCTACCTTAATGGTACTAATTTTCGCGGGTATTAATTTTCGCGCTTTTCGCGGTTTTTGTCCAAAACCGCGAAAATTTGTACCCGCGAAAAATTCAATTTTGTTTAATCCGCGAAAATTAATACCTGCGAAAAAAACTGAAAAAAACTTGAATTTCTAAGAATTTTCCACCCTTATGTCAATAACAACTTAGGGACAAAAAATACAAATTAATTTAGTAACAATATTTTATGTTAAAAATAAATATGTTATTTTCTTCATCTTTTAATTAATCGATTACAATTACTTCTCTTCTCGAATCTTGACAAAGGTTTTGGCGCGGGTTTTGGAACAAGTAAGTAAGTTAGTAAGTAATCATTTATTTAGTTTCTAACTCTCATACTTACAATTACAATGAAAGAAAGAATAACTAGGAGACCACTCCATATAGAAAATTCTAGTCAAAGGGAGTGGCCACCTAAAAAAAACAAAAGTGATAAAAATGATAATAACATATGTAATAAGTTTTCGTCAATTAGTCAATATATTGAGAAATAAGATACGATTTAGTTAAGACTTTTAATTTTGGAAATGTAAGCACAGATAAGTCGTCAAGTTGAAGATGGTTTTGAATGAGATTCCATTGGCAGATCGACTGATATTGGATGGAGAATTTACCAAATGAGAAAGTCTTGAACGGCTGTTGAACTAAAGAACCTACGTTCCTTCCGCGAGTATTATAATTCAAATCAGAGCGTTTAAAAAGCAAATTGTTGCGAATGACTTGGGGGAATTTATCATTAAGAACCTTGTGTATAAAAGATATATTTAAAAATTTTACAATATCAAAAAGCTTAAGGAGACCTAATTTCCGAAACAGAGGGGATGTATGAGCTAGCCAGTAAGCATTACAAATAGTACGTATTGCACGTTTTTGTAGCAGAAAGATACGCTTTGTGACTAGGTTTTCCCTTTGACCCCAAACCTGACAGGCGTAAACCATATGTGAATAAAAGATAGCGTAATAGACAGAAATTAAAAGAGGTTGTGGCATAAAGTGACGAAGTTTTGCTAAAGATCCATTTGCTCTTCTTAGTTTGTAAAATAGCTTGTTGACATGCACAGACCAGTTCAAATTTTCATCTATATGGATTCCAAGATATTTAATGGAAGAACTCTTAGACATTTTTTTACCGTCAATCTTAATACACAAATTAAAATTAATATTACGACGCTTGTGTTTAAACAAAACATGTTCTGTCTTAGTTGCATTAAGAGAGATTTTGTTTGCATTTAGCCAGTGCATCAAGAGTTTCAAATCAATGTTGACCCTCTTAGCGAGTTCTTTTATATTTTTACTACAATTTAACATATTTGTATCATCGGCAAAATGGAATACAGAAGAAAATCTAACTGCCGTATGCATGTCGTTGATATAAATTAAAAACAATAAGTGTCCCAGCACCGAACCTTGAGGAACTCCATGAAGAATGGGAGAAATATTTGAACTTTGACCTCCAATACAAACGAATTGCTTTCTATCAGTTAAAAAGGAATGAAACCAATTTAACGCATTACCTCTGATACCATAATGATTCAGCTTAGCAAGTAGTATTTGAATGATCCACTGTGTCAAACGCTTTTTGTAAGTCTAAAAATATCCCACATGCAACTTCCCCATTATCCAGCGCTTTTAAAATTGTTTCAGTAATGTTAATCAGGTAAAAGTTGTTGAATGATTCTTACGGAATCCAAATTGCAATGGGTACAACGTTTGATGAAATTGAAAAAAAGAAATTATGCGCTTAACATTAACTTTTGAAATATCTTATCTATATTAGATAATAGGGAAATTGGGCGGTAATTTTTGACTTCCAAGGGCGAATCTTTTTTGAATACTGGAATAACCTTAGCAAGTTTTAGTGCAGTTGGGTAGGTACCAGAGGTAAAGGAAAGATTGATTAAAGAGGAAAGGACTCCCCTTTTCAAATTTCAGTAAATTCAAGATTTGATGTGGAATACTGCAAGGTCCAGATGCTTTGTGACCATTTAAGCTATTAATGCAATTAAAAACTTCCACAGGTGATGTGGGAGACAAAAATATAGAGTTTTGATTAGCATTGAATAGATAATTCTGAAAGTATTTGGATGTATAAGGAATCTTTTCTCGAATAGATGTAGATATACTCCCAAAATAATTGTTAAAGGCATCAGCGATTAGTTTTTGATTGGATGTTAGGTTATTGTTGATAATTAATGAAAGACATTTATTTTTGTTTCTGGTATTGCTTGAGATAGGTCTCGAATGCCTTTCCACATTTTCCGCAAATTTTTCTTATTCAAATTAAAGTAGTTTGAGAAATAATTTCGTTTACTTGTCCTAATAAGCCTCACAATAAGATTACGATAAACTTTATACTCCGATAATTTAGAAGGTTTTTCTAGAGGGTCTTTGCATTTCAGAAATTTTTGGAATAGTTTATTTCGATGGTGGATTGATGAAAGGATACCTCTAGTTATCTAGGGTTTATAACCTTTCTTTTTTAGTTTATTGCTAATTCTTTTAATAGGTACATGTTTATCAATTAGACGAGTTAACTGGCAATAGAATTTATCAAAAGACGTATCCATATTATTTGATTTATTGTTTATTATATTTTTCCACTCACAAGAAAAATAATCAAGTAAAAACCTTTTCTCATCAAACTTACTCCAGTCTCTCATGGAAAGATTGTTACAATTTGGTACATCACGTATGTTATTTTAAGTATTTAAAAGTACAAATTGGGGCATATGGTCAGATATTGGAGTTGTGAGGTTACCTGAGATAGATGACAAATAAATTTCAGGACTGATGAAAATATTGTCAATGAGTGTACTAGATCTGTCAGTGACTCTAGTTGGTAGAGAAATTTGTGGAAAACAGGGAAAGGACCCTAAAATATCTAAAAATTGATCTTCAATACCACAACAGACAGATTTTATAAGGTCGATATTAAAATCACCAAGTAGAACTAGTCCTTTGTTTTCAGCCATTAGCTTATCAAAAAGTGGATTTAGGTAAATGTCAAAAATTCCGAAGTAGACATACAAGGGTGACGGTAAATGCAACCAACAATTATGTTTTTAGATTTCAAACAAAGTTCAATGAATACTGACTCAAGTTCTTTGCACTTATAAAATCCGGCTGAAAGGTTCTGATTTTATAATCAAGAGAATTTGAAATATACAATAACGCACCACCTGAATTTGATTCAGATGGAGTATGTTCACATGTGTAATTCGCAATGGAAAAGTTTTCAAAAACAGGAACAAAACGAGTAAACTTAGTTTCAGTAATGCCTATAAGAGTGTGAATATTTTGGGCGAGTTATGTGTGTTGTACGTGAATTTATGTAGTGAGATCTGTCGAGATGTGTGTTTGCTAATATGAAGCTGCTGACGTTTTATTGTGTTTGTCTATATTTGTCTGGTGACCTATTGATAATTGCAATTTAATTGCCAATTCTCTTTTAGAAAGTTCTCCTCCAAATTGGCTTACACCAGTTAAATCTCTGCTAGATCCACCATGAGTTGAATATAATAAATTGTACCGATCAATAAATTTGTAGTGCTTGCAAGCCCTTTCGAATGAACTAAACAACATATAACAATGATTATATTATGGTTTCTCCCTAGTCAAAATCGAAAAAGTTAACTTTGTGCATTTCCATGTGGAGAACAATGTATAGATAAACAGATAAATTGTTTTTTTCATTCTTTTTTTCTTAATTTTCATTGGTTTGTTAGTTTCTTTCGTTTCGTACACGAGGCAATTTTTGGTATTTTTGGCAGATAAACTTTAAGTGCACATAAATAATGCGACAGACTGGCAATTGCAACCACGCCTCTCAAAAATAATATAAATGAGGTTCAGTCAGTTAACTCAACTCCCCTTTCTTTCAGTCTCTTTAGTATTTTCAATTTATCTCGAACGAAACTTTCAACTCAATACAACGTTATAACAGTAGTGACATCACAGCAAGTTTGACCAACGTTATAACAGTAGTGACATCACAGCAAGTTTGACCAAGACTGATAGTCTGATACACTTTCAAATGTTCTTAGAATGTTGGAATATATAAATCTTAACTCAATACGCGATAAATTAAGATAAAGAAGAGCATTTCAAAAGCAAGCGCCTTCAATAAATTTGGAAAATTCCATACATCGAATTTCAACGTGTTCTTACCATTGAGATTATTTTTTTAATACGCGTATCACTGAAAAAGGTAACCAAACAGAGCTCAAGCCAGCACGTTTTATAAAAATTTAGAATCACAATGACAAATTCCACTGCGGTCTTTTGTAAATCCCAGGACGAAACGCCCAATATAATTTCGAACTGGACGGCGGGACCGTGATTAGTGACCTTACGCAAATACGACGGCAACGAGAACGGCGACGTGACTGAAACAAAGGATTCGTTTTCCTTGCAGATTTCGTTTAGAAAGAAAATTTATTTCATACTATGATATCCAATCGTTAAACTTTCATTGCTTTGTGATTTATTGCTTTCCGAGTATTCAAGGATTACTCTCACGTCGCCGTCCTCGTTGCCGTCGCAGATACTTAAGTTTCCTAATGTTGGACGGTGGGACGGTGACGGTTTGCTGGTGGTGTGCACGTTGAGGTTGTTTTGAGTGGGTGTGGTGTTTTGACGTGCGAATCAAAGATTTGATCTAATAAATACGCAAACAATGCAATGCTATGATTATACGCTCCAGGTTTATTCTAGTAAATATGAAACATGATTTGTCGTTCTCTATTATTCAGTTGTGGCCATAATGCAATGTTTTTATAACATAATATATTATATTAGTTTTGTTCATTAAAACCTTTCATTCAATTGAGACGTTTTTGGTGATCTTTTCACATTGCCATTGTGAGATAATTGATAGAAATGGGAAATTCTGTTTCAATAGATCGACTGAGATTTTTACAAAATAAAATATTTTATTACTATTATATTTTTCATGTAAACAGTTCATGAACACCTGCTTAAAAGATACACTCTCCATCACAGATCCTTTTTTAAGCAAAAATGTTATAATTTATTGGGAAAATTTCTCTCTGAAAAGGAGATCGTAAGTTCCTGGTGATGTTTGAAAAGAGAGCGTTACAATAATTTTATTAAGCTTTGAGGTTTTCTCACGAAGATTTGGCGACATCCTAACACCAAAGTTTCTTCCCACTAAAACCAAGTAAGTGAAACAAGTGCTACATGAGATTATTTTGCATATCGTTAAAAGAAACTTATTCATGTGGGTCATATCAAATGTACCACAATATATTCCAAGACAAGAGGAAGTATCGTTATTGGAAAAACATAATACTTACATTTATTTTTTCTATCACTGATGGAGATGGGTATATAAAAGGTTATTCTGACGATCTTATTGCGCGAACGTCAAACATGGGTTTAAAAGTAGATGTTATCATTACAATTCGTTCGGCTATCGGTAATTTTAAGCTTGACTGTTCTTTTTTCATTTTTTCACGTTTTCATTTTGTTTTAAAAGAAACTAGAGAGACGACAACTGAGTTTCGCAGCAGACACACGACGTCGTCTTAACATTCAGACGTCCTTATAACGTCGTAAAGACGTCCATATAACGTTCAAACGACGTCATGTGCTTGCGCTGGGTTGGTATTCATTGATTTCTGGTCCGTAATATATTTTGATTTGTTTGCCAATTAATTCATTTATTTATGGTTGTCATATATGATTTACAATTTAATTTGTGTCCTGTGTATTTATGTCCTGTAAAGAGGACAAAGCAGGACAATGGTCGTCTAACGCCCATGGAAACGCCCTTGGAATTGAAAAAAGTATAAACATAACCTTCATAAAAAATGTGTGTTATATGAATTTGAATTTATATGAGTGCGGAATTAATTAGTGCACGAATCGAAGTTGATTAGGGAATTTATTTTTGTGAAATTAGTTTGTGAATTTAATTTGTGCCTTTCCTCATATTTCTGTTATTTCTTACAAGTAAAATCATAAATTTGAAGACTTTTTCATTGTCACCTAAGTTCTTCACATTGTGCGGAATTTATTATTGCGAATTTTACCCAATACACCTTTCCCGAATTCATCTTTATATGTCGCATACTGACACAATTGTCCATACGGACCCAATTGTCCCACTGCCATTTGCTAGTGAGTCAAATATATAACTAAATAATTACCGTGAAACAATGTAACGCATCAAAACGAGGTCCATATAAACATGAATTCGGGAAAAGTTTATTCGCAACAATTTTATCCGGACACTCTTTATTTCTTTTTTATTCCCTTCATTTAGTTACCTGACGATAGGAAGAAATTGTCAGTAAAAAATGTCATCACTTGAATAGGAATCTCTACAATTTTATCCTCAGTAAAAGTTTTCAAAAATTACGTCCTTTTATATCGAAGTAGCTTTTTCAAGATAGAACAAGTTACCATAGATAGTCAATTGAAAATTCATCCACACAGCCATTTTAACTAGCTAAAATCTGTGAAAAGAAATTTAGGGGCGTGAAAATTAAAACTGTGATCTTCTAAACCCGCCTGAAGCTAATGAAAACCTTTTCGAGACCACTCGAATAAAAACCTAGGAACGAGAAGCTTTAAGAATCATGTTGAAGATTCTTATGTGTAAAATATGAATGAGGCCTTGTGATTGAGTACAAGCATAATAAAACATTTTTTTTGCGTTTCAGATAGACGCATAGCCAACCTGAGTTTAAACCAATCATAAGCAGCTAAAGTGAGATTTTATCTTTTCACGATGGAAGATGTTATTCAGAGATACGCCCTTCTCACAACAAACGAACGGGTGATTTTTGCTTTTGTTCTTGCGCTCATCATCACAGTTGGAAGTTTGTTAAATTGCATCGTATTATTTCTGCTTTATAAAGAATGTTCGCTTCGCAAAACAACTGCAACCACGTTCCTGGTTAACTTGATCATTATTGATATGTCAAACCTGCTCTTTGTGATGCCGGTTTCATTAGTAGCAACCACATCCAGTGAATTGCGGATGGGAAGGGCAGCTGTGGAATTCGTTTCATTTATTGGGACTACGTTAGAGTTAGTTTCAATGCTGGCATTAGCGATTATAAGCTTGGATCGGCTTGCAGCAGTTATGAAACCATTGCAATACAGAGCGCGCATGACTATAAATAAAGCCATGCAGTGGAATCTGTATATATGGTTTCAAGCAGTGGTATTTAGTTTAATCCCGATACAAAATTCTTGGTATATATTCAACAGAAGATACAAGGCGTGTATACTGACGTCATATTCGACACACACTGGCTTCTATATTTATATGACGTTCTATATTCTTTGCAACTTCGTTTCGTCATTGACGCTTATTTTAGTAACGTATTTCTATATTTTTCGTGTGGCAAGAGGACATAGCAAACGCATCTCCAATTCCATCTTACCAAGGAATATATTCAACATGAAAGTAAGCAATAAAAGTTTTCGCAAGAGAGAGATCTACACCGCTTGTAAGATATTGGTTGTTATAGGTGCGTTTATCATGTGTCACGCACCATACGTAATTATCCGTATAAAAGAATTATTTGATCATACAGAAAATCAGAGAAGTTTACCAATAGCTTTTACAATGGCCACAAAATGGGCATCATACTCGAAAAGTGCGCTTGATCCATTTATTTACTGTCTGCTTCAAAAGCGTTTTCAAAAAGTTTTACGTCATAAATTATTTAGACAAACATTGACGAATCGACGAATATACTGCCTACGGGGAAATAAAACATTTTCGATTACGTCGGAAAAAGCAATGAACAATGAAACCATAACAGCCGTAACAACTTCTCGAAAGACATCAAAAGAAACGTAACTAATTTAGCACGTAAATTAAGAAGCTCCATAAAAGCACAGATTTTCCAGCAAATTTTGTTCGACAGATGAATTCGGTTGTTGTGTAAAAAGCAGAACGATATAATACAAAATACAGAATGTTTCTATTTATTTACGAGGGAAAATATGTATAAGATGTCTTTGTAAAGTTCCATTCATGTATTCTTCATCGAGTCTTGATCTTGCTCAAAGCCTGTCTTGTGATCTTTAAAAATGGCACTCCATTGATGGCTACCAGGCTTCAAACCGCTTACCAAGTAAGCTGATGGGCTTGGACCTTTCCAACCATCTAAATTTCCTGGTGGTTTTGTCGAATAGATCTTTTCGCCCGATGAAGTTATAGCGTAATTAAAGTTTATTTCCTTATCAAGGCATTGCGCTATTTTATCTTCTATGTTATCAGGCGTTACAAAATCTTTGCTCTCCTCCTGAAAGAACAAAAACAAAAACTTTCTTAAGATTTTGAAATTTTTTACTAAGCTTCATGACGAATGTATGACGAGTATATGACGGATGTTTCACAAAATTAGCCTTAGTACAACTAGCCTCAGAACCATTTCCGTACAATACTTACAATTAGCCTAAGAACCATTTCTGTATTTCTTTTCCGTGTTTCTTCTTTTTCCTGTTGTTTTTGTCGACGTTTTTCTTCAAGTTGTCGTCTTTTATCATCTTCATCAATAAGATTTTGTATTTCCCTAATAATAATAATAAACATATAAAACTCTTACTGAACCATAACTACATACATAGAGCATATATTTCAGTATTCTCTTAAATATTGAAAAAAGAAATAGATTATACCGGGTGGGCGCAAAGAAAACGCCCATAAAAGTTTACTCTTTATTATTTTGACAAATTTACTATAAAACGATAAGGAACTTTTACCTTTTGAGATATTTTCTTTGTTTTAAAAAAGTTTTATTTCAAAGTTCCGAAAATTAATGGAGGTATAATTAGTAGGTAGAACCAATGGTTCGATTTGTCTGATACATTCACAATTATAATGTTCAAAAAGTTGACGTTGCAAATTCTCAAAAAGAAATCTTAGCACCCATAAACGTCCTCGTAAACTAGCTAGCCACATTGGAAAACGAAGAATGAAAATACCTGCACACGAACAATAAAACCAAAGACAGAAGAACAACAAGAGCAAGGTTGTTGGTTTTTTTCATTTCCTGAATTTAACCCCTTGATTACTTTTTAACCAGATAAAAGAGAAAATTTTGATAAAAGAGAAAATTTTGATAAAAGAGAATATTTATGAAGAAAGGCTGAACACTCCAAAATAAAGAAGAACTAAAAGCATCCAATAACAACGCTTAGATTGCTTTCGATCTTCCTTCGTTCAAAAACTAATCGTATTTCTATGAACCAACCAAGAAATTCAGCAGAAAGCCACTCTCTGTGAATGACCATGAAATTCAGCAGAAAGCCACTCTCTGTGAATGACCACGAAATTCAGCAGAAAGCCACTCTCTGTGAATGACCACGAAATTCAGCAGAAAGCCACTCTCTGTGAATGACCACGAAATTCAGCAGAAAGCCACTCTCTGTGAATGACCACGAAATTCAGCAGAAAGCCACTCTCTGTGAATGACCACGAAATTCAACAGAAAGCCACTCTCTGTGAATGACCACGAAATTCAACAGAAAGCCACTCTCTGTGAATGACCACGAAATTCAACAGAAAGCCACTCTCTGTGAATGACCACGAAATTCAACAGAAAGCCACTCTCTGTGAATGACCACGAAATTCAACAGAAAGCCACTCTCTGTGAATGACCACGAAATTCAACAGAAAGCCACTCTCTGTGAATGACCACGAAATTCAACAGAAAGCCACTCTCTGTGAATGACCATGAAATTCAACAGAAAGCCACTCTCTGTGAATGACCATGAAATTCAACAGAAAGCCACTCTCTGTGAATGACCATGAAATTCAACAGAAAGCCACTCTCTGTGAATGACCATGAAATTCAGCAGAAAGCCACTCTCTGTGTATGACCATGAAAGCCAATGTATCACTGATTTGTTATTTTAATGATAATGAAAATCAATGTTACAGGATTATCTTAATTTTTTTAACATCAATGTTAATAAAAAGACAGGAAAAAATACTTGACGTCAAAATTTGAACAAATTGAAATCATTCTTTCCCTATTTTTCCTTTATTCTCGTCTTAAATGAAAGCAATCATTACCTTTGTTTTCTCAATTCCTCGTTACTTTGTGCGATAATGGTGCTGTTTTTCATAGCTTGTTCACGTTCTGCCATTTCTCGTCGTACTAATTCTCCTTGTACATCATGTTTCAGCCTCTCCACTTCATCTACTTCAGCTTTGAAACGTGCAATAACATCAGCTAGTGCATTTTTATAAGGCTAAGGAAACAAGTAGATTTTATTTAAAGTACGCCATGACGTTAGGGTAAACCTGAAATTGGTTTGAACCGGATCCGATATTTGAAACAATTGAAACTGAAATGACATGGACGAAAGAAGAGATGGAAAGTGATTGGTGGAGAAAGAACATCTTAAAATCTTATACCTGCTGTCTACTGATATCTTCTTCTCTTCTCTTCAAACGTTTCTTAAGGCTTCACCTTTTAAATTTCGTTTTGACATATCCCGTTCGGGTTTCGGTTTTCTTCTCCATAAACACGACGATATTGAAAATGTCCGACATTGAACGAGAAGACATGATTTCCGCAACGATGTCATACTCTTCATTCTTCATTTACATGTTAATCTAGAGAATGATTAATGAATTCCAAATACATTCAAATTTCACTAATGACAACCTTAACAAAATCCGTGAAAAGGAATTTTTAAAGGGAAGAAAAACATAACTTCATGTTGCAAATCAATTTATTTAAATACAAAATGTAAAAACATATAAATAGACAACAATCTATAATACTTCATTTTAAATATTTAGAAATATAAATAGTTGTTACAAAAACATAACTTTAACGAGAAAAATTCAATCTCTGTTTTCTGTAAAAAAGTGTTTTAATTCTCATTTCCATAGTAACAGTATCTTAAAATATGGAACCAACACCACCCCAAGCAAGTTTCAACTGCCACTTATAACACTATACCATCAAAATCCTGCATCTTCTACAAACACCAAACTTATAAATTTGAAAACATGTTTACAGATTTGCCAAAGTGTTACAGATACCATCCCAACTCCAAGTAGCTTCAGCAACAGCTCGTAACTTTTTGCCGACTTTTTTGCGATGTTCAACCTTCTCTTTACTGGTGTATTCAGGTGGATATAAATAGTCAAGCGCTTCAAACACTTTACCAGGAAGAACCTTTAAGAAAATATTAACCTGCTAGAGTATACATAAGAAAAAGTTGCATCACAGAAGCCACACAAACAGACAACTCGTGGATAGATAATCCTAAGAACAAGCATTTCATTAATCAAGTATTTTGAAAATGAACAGTTACCAAACAAAAGAAGGTGACAAAAAACATAATCTTCTCCTTCACCTTAATCAAATCAGACCCATCTGCAGCACCAAGGTCACCACCAACGTTCACATCAATGTGAAGTAATCGTTCTAATTCAGGTTCAGTTTCCTTAAGCTTGTCCAGTACGTCTTTAATTCCAGAATGGTAGACACATAAAGGGAACACTCCTGGAAAAATAGATTTGAAAATTCCAGTCATTCATTCATTCAAATAACATGATTTTAAACAGCAAATAACATTCTACAAAACTAAACATGACTCCTACCAGCTGACATTGCTTCTACAGATACCATACCAAATGCCTCATTTGCTTTCGATGTAACAAGGGATATTGTTGCCATTGGTAACAGTGAACCAAGTTCTGAGTGGTTTAAACATCCAGTCACCAGAATGCGACTTGCTTGCTCAGATGCTACAAGGCACAAAAACAATACACAAGTATATCTTCAAAAAGACAACACTATATTCAAAATGAACATACAAAAACATGAATAACCTACTGATCTGTTGGAAATTTTTATTAATATCCACACTTGATTCAAGAAACGAATAACCTTGATGATCTGGGCAATGTGCAGCGGCTTTAAAGAGCTCTTTATTACCAGTAACCATACACTTAATCATTAGCTCAATATGCTCTCTGTAAATCCCAAATCCAGTTATAAAAAGACGAAGTTTTGGATGTTTGGATACAAGAGAGGGAAAAGCCATAAGAATTTCCCCAATTCCTAAATTAAATGACTCATTTTAAGAATATGTTCAATTGTTATGACAATTCTCATATAGACAAGATTATTAATTTTTCTGCCATATTTTTTTCTTTCTCGTAAAACAATCGTTCTGATTTTAAAAGGCTGAAATTTTTGTAACCATCCATCCTAACATTCTTTCTTACCTTTCGTATAGAGAAACTTCCCAACAAACATAAGCACAGGTTCATCTTCATTAATTTTAGGAAATCTCTCTGCAATGTCTACATCCACGCATCGCTGATTGTATGTCTCTGACAATTTAACTAATTCATTATGAAATGAATGACTGACGTCTCCCTTTTCAGGTAATGTTACGTTTGCAGCAATACGACTGGTCTTTTCATGATTATGACACTAATGGAAGAAAATAACTCAAAATCACTCAATGTTTCAAACATTTCACTTTTCATTTTTAAAATTGTCTTGAACTTTTAGAAGACTATTCTTAATATATTCTAACGGTAAAAAAAGGCAGAAAGAAACATATCATCCAAGCACATCTCAAAATCAAGCAAAATAGAATAGGATGAAAAATAAGACAACTAAAAGCATCAAACGTCAAAGGTTGGTTACCTTCTCAAGAAAGGACTTTGTGTTGGCTTCAACACTTGTGCATAAATCAAACACATCTGGATCCATTCCTGGTGGCACAATGACCAATTTTTTTGACAGATCCAACTCAGGAAATGTTTCAAGAACCTACATCATATATTTTTTAGAATTAAGGTGGCAATGGTGTAGTGAAAGCAATGTAGTGGAAGCACCTTTCACTAGTTCGGTTGCGGTTCAATCCCTGCTGTGGAAACTGGAATCGATACTCCACTCTGATGCACTTTGAAAGCGGTGTATTCAGCCCATTAGGAGCCATCAACCGACCGCTTGATGGCGAGTGGGCAAGTTAGAGCAATACTTAACATATCTCTAGCGGTAAGTTAACTAATAAGTTGACTGTCAGAGGGGATGAAGAGCCATTGAGATAAATAGATATGCCAAGGACGTTAAAACTTCCCACTACTTACTTACTAATGCGGCAGTTTTGAACATAAGAAAAAAATGTAGTTGTGATGAAATTAGTATGAAAACTTGAAAATATGAATAGAAGCTACTTATAATGAATTCCGTTATTATATTTACCTGGGTCACTATATGCTGTGTTCCGGCAATGACTTTATTACAAGCATTGATAGCTTCAACTGCGAAATGCTTATATTTTGAATATTTCTTCAAAATAAACGTAATTGCACTTCCATGAATTTTGATATCAAAAGGCACATTCGTCCCTTCCAAACCACGCTTAACGTTTACTGGTTGTAGAAGAGCATGATTTGCAAGCACTTTATCACATCCCCATAAATCAACACCCTTTCTGATGGCTTTAGACATCATAACAATATGCCTAAACAAAACAAAAATTTCTCCATCAACAGTGACTTTATAAATTGCTCCAGTAGGCACATTGTCTCATTTATATCACTTACCTTGTAGGCTTAAAAGAAACATTTCAATCCACACAAAAGAATACTAATGGCATACCTGTCAATTTCTTCATCAGTGCAGTTGGGAATTGTTTTTGTAGTGTAGCCTTTATAATCATCATATTGATATACTGGTAATAATTTTGCAATATCAGGAGTCCAAACACGCACCATACCAGCCTTGGGTGGTTCTACAGGCAGTTCATCCTGAGTAAAAACCATGTTATATGAAGGAGAGGCAAGATTAGTTTTAAATTTTAAATAAACAATAAGAACGTATATACTGACATTTGGACCGTAAAATTCATCAACCCAACCGTATGATCCAGCATCAGGATCTTGACAATAGATTGTGATAGCATGCCCTTGTTTTTTCCACTGTTGAGCCAAATTAAAACAGTAAATATTGGAACCAGTGCCACTGAGTAGAAACCCATGCACAAGGATTATATGTTTTCCCATGATTTTCAGATCTATGATTAAAATGTAGTATGCATAAACATAAAAAACACGTCTCCAAAGTGATGTCTGTAAAATATTTGAACAATGATATCGCAGTGGCGGTTCCTCGTGAACATGTGATCACAGATATTGTTATAATCAGTCTTTTAACATGGTACCACTTTCCACTTGATTTTTGGTGATTTTATTTTCTATCACACTACCTGCAACCAGGGATGGGACTTTAATGCACACACACAGAGAAAAGAAACGGTAAAGATTTTTTACCCGGTTTGGCAGCAAGTATGATGTATAATAGTAATAATGGCTATCTTGATATATTAATATAGTAATACATACAGTGTAAAGCCTCCTGTGGTGTAAGACACAGTCACTTCTGGGACCAAAATATTCTGACCATATGGGGAGGTGGCCTTCATATGGAAAACCTGTGCGTAACGCTCATTGTCTTAGGATTAACATATTGACCGTTTTTTGCAGGTTATTAACTAACTTTATAAGTAATAAAATGAACAGCAACAAAAACGGCAAAGGATTAATCAAGAAGAGGCTCACCGTCACAAATCTCATTTATCTGTAACCTCGTTTAATGATAAACGAAAAAGAAGTTGTAAGGTATAGTAGATCTCGAGTCGCGATGTAAGTTATAAGTTTAAACTTAATCTTGAACAGAAAGGTACATTTAGAATTTATGGTCTTTTAAAAAAGCTATTCCCGAAGTTCGTGTGCAGCGCTTTCTGATGCCAGATACTTGCCCCCAATGTGCCAAATTTCAAGTCGCAAGGCTTACAAAGATTGAAATTATCATAAAAATCACTTATTACAAATCTCTGTATAGCTGATATTTGTGAGTATTTATCTTGAAATTGTTATATCATAATCACATTTAAGGTACCATTTTGCGTTATAAACCAGCGTGAGCAAAAATCGAACACCACAAGGAAACTTTTCATAATAAACTATATAAACTTGCATTTAACAGATCCAAATTAAGACCGTACTTACTAGGATCATTTCTATAGTACGCGTCCCGTCTTTGTTTCCCAACAAAGACACACACAACAACCACGATGATGAGCCGTAGTGTTCATCCCTGAGCGTGAAGCTTGAGTCCAGACGTGATCTTCGTGATCATGACTGCTGGCTCATTGATGAACGTTTCATGTAGCTAATGCAGTTACATGGAGGGGATGAATACTGGCTGAGTGGTGAGATAATGATGTATTGGTGGACCAAAATAAAATTCACTCTCTCACCACACGTATACCGGGGATAAATAAATCTGGTTAAAAATAGTCGGGGGAAAATTTTCCCGATAAGGTAACTGGAAAATGTTTGATCGTATTCAAAATATAAACGCTAAGATACTACAAATAAATTCTGTTGCCCTGATGAATCACATCTGATTCCATTTCATTTCTTTCTTCCTTAATTCATTGATCAAAATTTTAAAACTGGCATTTTAAATTTATCATTCACTGTTTTCTGAATATTCATGATATGAATCACTTTCACGCCACCATCCTCCTCTTGCCGCCTCTATTATAAAAAACAATATGTTTTCGCTCATCCCTTCTCTTTTTGTTACCTAGACGCAGATCTGCTCTCAATTGAGAATTTTACATCTTATTGAGACATTTTTGACTGGGGTAAAAAATGAAGGATGTAAGAGCTTTGTGAGTAGTTTATAACGCTCTTATACTTTAAAAGGGAGGTTGTGCATAAAATATTACGCCCTTTTGTGCGATATTACAGATAATGTGTTGCCGTCCATATATCGAAAAAGTAAAAAGATCCAGGGAAGAAAAACTCTGGTTCATTCATTTCTTTTTTAATTATTTCTTCCATATATATCATATATAAATCACATATATATATATATTACCACATACACAGACATCACAGATGTTTTTATAATTTAGTAATGTTCTGATTTTCGATTACAGATAGGTTCAACTTTCTCATGTTTATTTTGCACACGGTCACTTGTGAACTGCCGATTTTCTGCTCTTTATGTTTTCGAAAATAAACGATGGGGTTCGCAATGGCGTCAACAGATGCAACAGCCAGACAACCAATGTAAATATAATGCTCAATATATTCTTTAACATCATTTAATGAGTTGTGATGTGCAAATATAACCAGCACTAAACCACTTATTGCCAGTGGTATGCTGGTTGCCAAAAAACAAATTAATATCATCTGAATAAACTTGGTTGCCTTTGCATAAGTATCCGAGTCTGCCCTTCGTTTTGCTTTCTTTATCGAGAGTATGACCATGCCGTAACTTACAACAATAAAGATGACAAACGTGATCAAGTAACAGAGAGTTAAGGCCCCAAGCACACGATCTGTTGGAATCGTTGATACACCAACAGCTAATATGGCAAGAAATGTCACCGACCAAATGGAAATCGGACATAAATATGTAAAGCGATCAAAGTATTCTTCAGTTTTCGATTTCATCTTGCAAGTCTTGATGTATGTTTGTAAACTTATGAAAAATATACTGAGTAATCGAGTTGAAAAGAAATAGGTAAATGTTAAAACCCTCCATGAACGTATTGCACAAAGTTTTCCATATTTATCATTACTCAACTCCACAATAAACAAAGGTACAAACGTGAAACCAAACAGCAAATCTGATAGTGCTAAAGATATCTGAAAGATGACCTTCTTGAGAGTTTTTTGCTTATCTCCAAATATTGTCCACAGAACAGCAATATTCCCAATTCCAATTGTAATGCCAATAATGGTGAATAGAACCATAAATGTTGTTTTGTATTCTGTCGACAAGTCGTGATAGTGACCAGCTAGATCGCAAAATTTCGTAATATTAAACGATACCATATCTCTTGTGAGAACATAAGTTAAAACTTGCATACAACTGGATCCACACATTTGCTCAATCTTCTTTATAAGTTTCAAAGGACATTTCCCCCCTTCTTAAGAAGGACTTCTATTATTTAGATCAAAAGACATGTTCAAATATTTACATCTCGTGAAGATGATCAGTGTTAGAGGAAGAGTAATCTGGAATTTCCCAATTGTTTGGGAAAAAAAATTAAGACATACCGGAATTTAGTTTAAAAGTCTCATCCTGCCCTAGTCTTGAAGATAAGGGTCCTTTTCATGTTTTGTCCTTAGGAACTACGACGTCGAACTTACGATACTGCTTTGGAAATCGTCTAGAATTTCAATATAGTACTTCATCATCAATTTCGCCTTATTCAGAACAGTTTCGTTTTATATAAAAGTCATAATGACGTTTATTCGCTTTATTCGTGCACTGATTTGTTTACAAATTTCTTTTCATATGCCACGTGGAGCTGAATGATAATCATCGTGGCTTGAGCTGAACAAAAACAACATAGGATTTTCACTAAGGTAAGAGATTTTTAGAAGAAGTGTCTATTTAGGATTTATTTGCGTTTAGTATGTAAATGTGAAATTTTTTTGCTTTATCTATAACTTTTTTAACCAACGGGAAAATTAGAAGGTAAAAATGGGAAGATAAAAATGGGAACCTTTTGAAAATCTACGTCTGGTAACAAATCTGGGGCAACAATGCATCATAAAAATATCTCATTTTGATTAAATGGAACCAAATACATTTCAAGTTAAGCAAGAGAGCAGAGAAGTGACAAATTAGTGAACTAATGCT
This sequence comes from Turritopsis rubra, assembly GCA_039566895.2. NCBI lineage: Eukaryota > Metazoa > Cnidaria > Hydrozoa > Anthoathecata > Oceaniidae > Turritopsis > Turritopsis rubra. Next base: position 793,805 of record CM077624.1, on the reverse strand, counting down.
ATTTATGCTATTTATGAATGTTTACCGAGGATAGCCTCTTCAGTTCTGATAGAACTGTTATCAATTAGGGTTCCGCGTAGGAGATCTTAGAGCATTTAAAGCCCCCATTTAAGCTTCGGAAACCGCATATCTGCTTCAACGGCTCGGTTGTTCAAGCTGAGTGCTAAGCTGACTCGGCCAGGATATGAACCCTGACCTCCAGCTCTGGAGCAAATGCTAAAGTATGTTTCAAAATTACAAGCGTACTTTTATGAAAAACAACGAATGATAAGCAACATTTCCGACATTTCGTAGAAAGGAAGTTTCTTTACGGTTTCTTTTCGGTTCCGATATCAAGAAGTGGGGGAGAGCGTTGCGCATGCGTGTTTACACAGCGAGGGAGGACTATTTTAGAGACTACGCCCAATTCATTTATTCACTGCGATTCACAAACGTACATGTACGGTAAACTTTCACCACTAATCAAAGTTTTAATTTTTTATTTTATATCAATACAAATTACGAGCCGATTGGAACGAAACGACAATTGTTACCTGAACGACGAAAATCAAGCAACAACCTTATCAATTGCATCAAAATGATATTACGCACGTTAGATGAACAGCACAAAAAGAGAAACGAAGTTAGCAGGCAATGGCAATCCTTAACCTTCGGGGATTTACGGCATCTCAATCGGTTCGAAGAATATGTTTCTTCCGAAGTGGAAGTTTTGCGCATCCGGAGTGCCGCTTTCGCCATCACAATTCATTACGAATTTCCACGTCATTACACGGACTATCTAAAGGACTTCAAAGAAGTTATATTCCTAACGCAATAAATTCTTGGTGACTGACGCTAAACTTATCAAATCGATCTCAGGACCAGACTCGAAAGAACTATTCCTTTATATTCCTGCATATAACACAAAGCACGATGTACGTCCTGTCTCGACCAACTGCAGTCCTGTCTCGACCAATACAAATATTCTCCATAACATCTGCTTCATTGTCCTATGTTGTCAGGGAGGGAAATGTTATTAAGGAATAGATAAGAAATTTAAGACGCCATTTACATAAGCTTAAGTACTTTGAACCCCACCTCAGGAAAAAGAGTTTGAAAATTAAAGGGGGTTTCAGCTGATCATGCAATACGTCAAATAATGGATTCGGAGCTCCAAATCTCGTCAGGAATCAAAGGATATCGCAATATTTATAATAATGATAAGAGGAACAACAAGAAGAAGAAGAAGCAGAAGAAGAAGAATAACATTATTATAAATGAATGTTAAGCACATAATGGAGGTTGTTTGCTTTGCAAACTCAATCTATGATGCAAAACACCTCTTGGTTACATCAGCATCGAAAGCGAAAGATTAATAAATCACTCTAGACATTGGAATGTCAGGAATGTCAACGAACTTCAGTACCAGACCTTTTGGGCATAATGACATCCCATCTTTGATGACTGACCAAACGTTCTTTTTTGCTATAAGGAATTTGAAATTTTTGTGATGTATCTAGAGTTGTGTACTGATGTACAGAAGTATCAACAACGTGACAGGGTTGGCATTTAGTATGCAGACAGACGTCAATAACTTCAATAAGCATATTTTGTGGTTCTTAACTAATAGTTTGGTTAAGAATAACTTATAAATTTGTAAAATGAAGTTAATAGAGAACACACAATAGGGAATTTATCGACATCAACTAAATCTTTACATATGAATAGTCAATTTCTCTTACGAACTTATCATGCCGGTAATCAAGTATTAATAAAGCATTAACTCCACCGTTTGATATAAATGATTAATTTCCATCCACATTAACGGTGAGAGTTGAAAATAAACTGTGAAAGGGAGAGTTTTACTTACTCACGTCTGATATACAGAAATAACCTTTATATATATATGTGTGTGTGTGTGTGTGTAGCGAATGATTCCAATAGATTCAAAAGGGATATGAAATGTTAATATGGTGTTCGTCACTGAACGAAAAAAGAAAGTGGTTGTCCTACGTAAGTTCATCTTCTTCTGAAGCAGTAAAGTGAAAGAGAAGGTGCACGAGTTCATTGAACTGAAAACAAAAATTCCTTCATTTTTTGTAATCATAGAAAAGGCTTGCAAGGAGAACAAATAATGTTTCGTTCATTTTTTTTTTTACTATTTAGATTTACATTGACTTTTCAAAGACGATGACAACCTTTAATATAACAAAATTTTGCCATCTAGCTGGTCACTATCACGACTTGTCGACAGAATACAAAACAACATTTATGATTCTTTTCACCATTATTGGCATAACAATTGGAATTGGGAATATTGCTGTTCTGTGGACAATATTTGGAGATAAACAAAAAACTCTCAAGAAGGTCATCTTTCAGATATCTTTAGCACTATCAGATTTGCTGTTTGGTTTCACGTTTGTACCTTTGTTTATTGTGGAGTTGAGTAATGATAAATATGGAAAACATTGTGCAATACGTTCATGGAGGGTTTTAACATTTACCTATTTCTTTTCGACTCGATTACTCAGTATATTTTTCATAAGTTTACAAACATACATCAAGACTTGCAAGATGAAATCGAAAACTGAAGAATACTTTGATCGCTTTACATATTTATGTCCGATTTCCATTTGGTCGGTGACATTTCTTGCCATATTAGCTGTTGGCGTATCAACGATTCCAACAGATCGTGTGCTTGGGACCTTAACTCTCTGTTACTTGATCACGTTTGTCATCTTTATTGTTGTAAGTTACGGCATGGTCATACTCTCGATAAAGAAAGCAAAACGAAGGGCAGACTCGGATACTTATGCAAAGGCAACCAAGTTTATTCAGATGATATTAATTTGGTTTTTGACAACCAGCATACCACTGGCAATAAGTGGTTTAGTGCTGGTTATATTTGCACATCACAGCTCATTAAATGACGCTAAAGAATATATTGAGCATCATATTTACATTGGTTGTCTGGCTGTTGCATCTGTTGACGCCATTGCGAACCCCATCGTTTACTTTCGAAGGTTACGTCGAACGAAGTATGGGATCTGCTGTTGTTTTGCGGAGCAAACTGATCGATTGAATTCAGAGTGTTCGAATGTTGATCACGAGTCCAAACAAATTCCAATCAATGCACAGATTTTTGTGATTGAAAATAATTTCTTGTAAATAATTTGCACTGTCTGCATGCTGGCAGTTCACTTGCTTCCTTTTTTATTTTTCTCATTAAACAATCTTTACAACATTTGAATACTGGAGACACTGTAAATAATTTTGCGGCTTTCATGTAAAAAATATTTCTGTTTTATAATTATTGTTGCTGTTTTATGTTAATGATAGAATTAAAGAAATATTTTTGTAAGATAGTTATTGAAAGTTTGTGACCATCTATAGGTTTATCTAACAAGATCTGGTCATCACGCGATCATCACGAGTTAGCAGTCAACAAAGCTTTGTTATTTTTGTCTGGGTTAAGGAGAACATTGTTACGTAAAGCTCCGTTCTTTCAAAAGAAAATAAGAGACTTTCCACCAAAAACGTTTTGCGATCGCATCTTGTTAGACAAACACAATCTAGTTATTTGCTTCAGAAAATATCTATATGAAAGCCTAGAGGTATGACATCTTGTTTAACAGATTAGACAGATGTCAAATGAGTTGAAATCCCACGCGGATGATTCCCTGGAACAGCAAGGTGGATAAAAACTCTATTTATTCGCAGCAAACAATTGTGACATAAAATGGAATTCTGTCTTTTAAAGGACATCGAATTCCGATTCAGTTTGAGTTTTGTTTGTTTTAATAGTGACATGAAAAACCTTTTGTATCTGATCAATATGTTTGCGTTGTGGCTTACTTGAATTGTGGTTAAACATTTAAACTCCATAAAATTATACTCTAACTTAGAGTATAAAACAAAACAAGATGCACAAGGATATCTGCTTTATCTGCTGATAATTTTCAAAAAACATTTTCTATCCTTATTGGCTCTTCTTATGCTGATTTCTATTGACATTTTTTCTAAAAGTTCGCCGTCAAACATTCACGGACAAACCTCATATGTATAAGAGGCCGTTTGAAAATTTAACATCACGATGAATATCATCACCAGGCCGAGGTGCAGAAAGGTCTTTTTAGAATATAAGAATTCTCTGTTTACACTAATTCCTATTTTCTCAAAAATCAAAATATTTTCAATTAATCAGAATAGTGTAAATGAGATAGTGTAGATGAAAAAAAACCCGAAAAACACGGACAGTTTTAAAGGATTGCTATCCTTACGCAGAAATCCAAAAAGGAAATAGATGCAGTATTGTTTAATCGGCTGAAACATATCACTCCGTTACTTCATGACATCACATTCCTTTTCGTAGAAATTTTTCTATATCATGGAGGTCATTGCTTAAGTGAACATATATAAATTAAGCCATCAAATTCTCCATGGCAACCTAAGAAACGCTCTTAACAACATAATTTCTGTTGTCAAACTTTTCAAATGAATGCTTCTCTATAAAGAAGAGGTTGCATGGAATTATATGGAATATGATCGTGATTTTTATTATTAGGTGTTTATATTCGTATCCATATCCGTATTATATATAGAGATGTTCAGTCTCTTACAATGTGACAATCCAAAACTTGTTGATTCCGAAAGGTGGAAAAGCATTTATTACACCTTATAAGTGAAACAGTTTTTAGAAATCCGCCAAATTAAGTTCCTAAAAATTTCCTGATTTCGTGTCGGTGAAATAGAAAGTATGGAAAACTGTTCTGACGGTGAATTTTGTTGTTTTACACAAGAAAATTACTTTTATATGTTAAATGTCAGCGGGTTCAAATTATTCCTCCTTTTTTGATTATTAAATTGACGTTTTTTTTCGTTTGAAAGAACGAAGTATGACATTGCTGTGCTTGTTATCCTAGGTCAAATAAGAAAATTTCACCACAAACAATTGTGGACGGGTGTCTCAATTGTAAAAATTAATAAATAAGTAAATAAACATCCATCTACCATCTATCTATCATCTAGCACGCAGCGGAAAAATAACTTTCCATAAACAGAGCAACTTACTCACGAAATTTATAGTTTAAACAGGTTTCTATAAAAAAAGGAATTATTATTTCAAAATATCATTTCACAAGATGTCATTCAAGAAAATCAGTTTCAATGGATGCACATGTGATTCAACAACTTTAACCCGAATGTCTGACCGAGATTTCAACCCGAAGATTTGCCCCGGAGGTACGATCTGAAGGTTCGACCCAAAGGTTCGCCCCGGAGTTCGACGCGAAGACACGACTGTTCGACTCGAAGACTTGCCCCTCCGGCCAGAAGGGTCGAGAGTTTGACACGATGCTACGACGATCGGTGTGAAGACTCGACAGTTTAATTTTGACACCGAATTAACTTGATAGTAAAGTGATTACCGCAAGAAACGTCTCGTGCACACTTTTAATGGTATCTTTTATCTACATTTCGCAAATAGTCATTAATTCTTATAGAAGGTTATTTTTCACACTTATTAAATTGTCCCCGTTTCTTATCGTGTTTAGTAAAAACAACGCGCTTCTCAAAATCTTTACCCACCCTAAAGTTTGCGCTATAACTCAAGTTTGAAATATTATTGATCAAGACTTTGGTAAAAACCGAGATAAAAATAGGAGTACTCCTACGCTGAAGCCATCACGTTGACATTTAAGTTTCTGACAAACGTCTAAGAATATAATCTTCGACACAACTAATAAAGGTTTCTTTACTTTTGTCGATCTGTTTTTAGGCTAAGGTCAATTAATCAGGAATGTTGTTTGCTCTCCATCGTAGTTGTTCCAATATCTTCGGTCATGTTTGCAATGCAAATAAACATAACACTTAACAAATATTGACTGTACCATCATTATAATTAGGAACCAACATCATTTAAAAACTCGTTTAACAGATATGTTTCTCTTACTAATTTGAAAACAAAATGACAATATATCAAATGAGACATCATTATATGAAAGATGGAAAATGTGACAGGGAAATTTTGTGATGTTGGAGGATCCTACACAGACCTGTCCATAACATCTAGGATATTGTTTATTGCAATATCTTCTTGTTTGAATATTTGTATCGTGGCAGGGAACATTTTAATCGTCCGAAGTATTTACATAAAACAGTATTATGCCCACAGGAAGAATGCCTTCCTGATATCTTTAGCACTATCAGATTTGCTGTTTGGTTTCACGTTTGTACCTTTGTTTATTGTGGAGTTGAGTAATGATAAATATGGAAAACTTTGTGCAATACGTTCATGGAGGGTTTTAACATTTACCTATTTCTTTTCGACTCGATTACTCAGTATATTGTTGTTGAGTATACAAAGTTACATCAAAACATGTCAACAAAGAACCAAACTAGACATATATTTCGAACGTCTAACGCATTACCTCAATGTGGTTGTCATCTGGTTGTTTACACTTGGTTTGATAATAGTTTTTACCTATTCCCACATGACTCCTGGCAAGATTGTGGGAACTTTCGTATTTGTTTGTATCACACTCTCCGTCGGTTGTGTGGTTTCCAGTTATGTATTTGTGTTGTTGGCTATCCATCATGCAAAGCGAAGACATAACAGTGGAATGTACAATGAAGGATTAAATTTCATTAGATCCATTTTAGTTTTTTTTCTCACTACAAGTATTCCATTATTAACATTTGGTTTATTACTTGTGGTCAACGCCTATCATCCCTACTTAAACCAAATTACCCCATCTATGGAAAGAAATATCTACTTTGCTTGTTTAGCCATAGCCTCGGTGGATGCTATTGCAAATCCGATTGTATTTTTCAAAAAATTTCGAGAATTGCAGAAAGAACTTGATAAGATCCCAGCAGTTGGATATTTTATCAGAAAAATGAACATTTCGTTGATGCTAGTAAAAAGAAACAAAAGTCATTGTGAAGATGATAACAATATTGAGATGTCACGTGGCGATGTGCTTGTCAGTAGTAATTCCACAGACCAGATCGTTATCTTTGCTACAGGAAAATAATTTAAATAGTACATTTTAAAAAAAAGACGAGAAACGGGATAAAACTTTCAATTGTAATTTTCTGAAAAGAATGAAATGCACTCTAGGGACCTAAAAAGTGGCTCGATGGTTCGAGATAACAGAGCATTTTGTAAGGCGTCAACAGACCGTATATGTTGAAGGACGTTTTGTTGGAGATGCGTTTTCAAATAGCGGGAGCCGATTGTAAATAAATGAATAAATAAATAAATGAATAAATAAGTAGAACTATTCATAATATGAAACTAGAGCAGACGGAAATAAGACTTTTTGCAAGTGAGCGTATTGTAACCAAATTACAATATAATAAAGAAAAGCTTCCTTATTACTTGCTGTTCTTTAGGTACATCCACAATCGTATAATTAACTTAAATCTCCAGAAAAGGATGTACAAATAATCTGTCTCCTTAACTTTTTTCTAGATTTCTCAATGTGAACAATTTCATAGTTTTCCTCAAAAAGTATTTCTAAAAGCAATGCATACGGTATCTCTACCTTGAATAAGCGCCCAGGACACTTATTTTAAATTGGATTTCCAGGACGGTTATCGGTTATTGGAGAGAGGGCGCTAATTCCAGCAAATACGGTAGGCGGGCGGTATTGTGAAAATATATCATTAGATGGTTCAAGTGGTTCGAATCCGTTGGCGGATTACTTCAAATTTTGAATTTTTAAATAATAAAGCACTAACTCTAACCCTAATTTTGTTAAGTGTAACTTACAATTACTTTCTGAAAAAAATTAAAATAATCTCTAAACGGATTTGAACCACCATGTTCTCGAAAAGAAAGTCAAGAAAGTTAACTTTTACTTAATAATTCTACTTTACGAACAAAACAAGATGAAAGAGGTATCGGGGGATGGCAGGACAACGGGATGAAAAATTTCGCCTAGCATAGATACATAAAATCAAATTCAAATGTGAAACACTAGGATACTTGAAAAGCATTTTCATTACGTAACTAAAGTCGTTTCACCGTTAACATCGCCGTCGTCACCGTAAGGCGATAACTGTGCTAAATGTGTCATATCAGAGTTACCATTTTCAGTATAGTGTTCATTTTCATCTTCTTCTGGTATGCGAAGATCTGTTCTGCAAAATACTAAAAACGAAAGGTATCTCTGGCGTAAATAATATGTCGGAGAGTTGGAAGGAATGAATGTTAGCAAAGTTGATGTTAATCACTTTTTACCTGATAAAAACACCGGCAAAAACAATAAACCATGTATCAATCCAAGGACCACTATTCCTAACACCATTTTGAAAAAGATCTTGAAGATCTCACTTTTTGCAAATGACGTCACGATCATTCCAATGAATGTACTCGTACCTATAAGATAAAACAGATGTCGAGTTTTTAATAAAAGCTCACAAAATAATTATAGGATACTTGGAGAAACAAACAGAGAATTTCTTGTTCTCTCTTCATCGTAAAGCATGATCCACATCGGCGATAAAGCATAACAATTACAAAAAACCTTACGAGCACTATTGACTGTAAAAACAAGCATACGAATTTCAAAAGATTTTGATATGGTTTGTCGTCTAGAACCCAGTCCCTATGTTTATTCCGGTGACGTTCATACGAGATTTTTCTGTTTGTATGCTTATGTTTATGCGCGCCACAAGGCATCAGAATTATTTCAACACCCATCAACCCTCACCCCCAACCCTTCGGATAATCCACCTCCCCTTCCCCTCTCCCTCATTTGAAATAACAAACCTACCTCCCATCAAAACACTGGATCCCATTGTACTTAATGAATCAATTACACGGCTTTCTGGAGTAGCTGCTTTTGATACCATAAACGCATGCGCAATATGAGCCGAATAATCAACAGCAAAGCCAATCGCCATGACAATGACAATCATCGAAATTGAATTCAGTGAAACGTCCCAAATATACATCAAGCCAAGCAATTCGAAAATAAGACTAACAAATCCAAAAAAAACTAAAAACGTGGAAGTTGGATGAATGAGGTAAGGTAGCATAATAAATAAAATGGCTGCCGAACAGATGACTAAGTTACGAATAGTATCGCGTAAAATTATCACGAATTGTTCGATATAGATAAACATCATATGGATTGGATATGCAGGCAAGTTTGTGTTGGAAATATCTTCACGTAGTGATAACATCATATCTTTGCGAAAAATTGAATTATGATTATCTTTGCTTTCCATGATCACCCTACTGGCGATTATCCTTCGACCTCCTATTGTTCTTAAATCTGCCTCATACATAGGAGTTTCTTTTAAGAACTTTAACAAAGCAGGATAGAAGTTTTTCCCACTGCATGAGATGTTACGAGTGGAAGACCACTCCAGAAGTGAACTCATCCAGTTGAGGGTGAACCCGGTCATGTAAGGATTCTGGTCTGCAATTTTATCCAGTTCGGAGTAACTTTTTTGAATGTCAGGATTTTCATAATCTATTGGTTTGTCAATTATAACACTTATTGCAAAGCCTGATGGGTAGTGGTCGTTACGAAAAGCGTAAAATTTCACGTATTCCGAATCTTTTAAACCAAGATCAAGCATATCAAAACTTTGATCAATTTTCACACTTCCGAGAATACCAGCGACCAGTAAAGAAAGCGATAGAATGATAACAACAACTTTGACTGGAACCTTCATCAAAAATGTTCCATATGTTCGCATTATCTAGCAAAACAAAGTGAAAGTACTTGAATTCTCGTAAAATCTAAGGATAAGAAGAATGAGGAGATATTAAACTTACTTCACTGGCAACATTGTTTCTTGTTTTCTTGCAACTCTCTTCGTTCTTTTTGCTTGGTTTGCAACAAGGTATAAAATCTAGTCGACCTTCTTCGATTCGTTTCACATCATATGTTAACATGGCCATAAAAACAGAAACGACGAGCAGATAACAGAAGGTAATCGACAATGCTGCATAGACGCAAAAGTACTTGATAGCAGGGAAATCAGTGACCGTGGAAATCGCAAAGGCTACTAAATCAGTCAGAGTCGTCATTGTGATTGATGCGCCAACATGACCAAAAGATTTCGCAATTCGATCGGAGCCGGTAATTCTGACATCTTGCCTGTCAATGCAGTCGGTAATGATGAATATGTTATCGATGCCAATTCCAAGAATTAAAAATGGTAGCACTCCAGCAAATGCAACATAAGGCGTACCAATTAACATGGCGAACGCAAAGGCGGATCCGATTCCTAACGCCAGAGCCAAAATTCCGCCATTAGCTAGCCAAAAATGCCCAGTAATGACATTGCGGAATTTAGCCAGTGTGAACGTGCAAAAAAGGATCATTAACCCAAATGAGATCGGTATAAGTGTAATATCGCGTTCGGATGATTCAGAAACGCTTTCATCTAGACTTTTTCCTGCAGTAAATAATATTTTTAAACCTTTTGAGTTGAGTTGTTCTTGCTTGAAACTGATATATTTCATGTAGCGATCCTCCCATTCCATTTGTTGTTGGTGACTCTCGTCATCTTCTGCATACTTCACAAAATAAATATTTCGAAGACCAGATGCTCTTTTTATTTCTTTGGTGGTTGAATCATATTCAAAATCCGCAAAAAATTCACGAAAACTATATTTTGCTGGACGGCCATTACTCAATATAAAATGATCCTGCTCAAAGAGAACATTTAGCCTAGTGGATACATTCACAAGATTTGATTTTTGATAATGGAACATTTCCAAAGGGGAAAGCGTTATGCAACCTTTACTATGCAAAGGATGCTTGGCACATATGTCTTCCAATCCTGAAATGGATAAGATGTCGCAATGGATTTCTAACGCTTCTTCAAACACAAAATCGTCCAATATGTTACTCCCATCGTGCTTTTGGAGGATAAACTCTTCTGTTTTAATTTTAAGATTAAAAAACACTTGAGCTCGATCCAGGTCTTTTATAGACTGACTAGACTGCGGTATGTAAAGTTGTTCCACTCTAAATATAGTGTAATATCTGAGGAATCCTGTCATACACAAGATTGGTAAAACGAGACCAACACAGAGAAATATTTTCGGATAACGTGACACGAGATAACCAAGAGACATGAATTTCTGTTGAAAGAAAATATTGATTCTTTGACAACATCGTAACCACATCATCCAGCAGCTGAAAAGATAAGTAATTTAAATTAAGCTTGGATCATAAAGTCGTGTCTTTCTGAAAAGACACAACAAACAAAGTGAACATTCCATTTCTTCTTCTTTTCTATTATTAATCTCTCCAGTAGTAAAAACATCCAGTTGTAATATAAAGAGACATATGACTTTGCATAACAATCTGAAACGTTTGAACAAAAAACTAAAAGATCAGAAAGCTTATTCAACAACATAAAATCCTGCAATGAAGAAAATCAACGTTTATAACAGACCATTAAAAGATTCAAAGAAATGTCTAAAACATACCGTACCACCAACTCTTAAAAAACTATGGGACATGCTCAAAATCGAGTATTCTAGACCTCTGCCCTACCTAACAGGAGGGACTTTAAGACTTTAAGAATCTAAAATTGCGACGAGGACGGCAACGGGTGAATGCTAATTTTACAAAAAAATGAAACAGCGAAATGAAAGTCAGGGTAGTGTTACCTGTGTTTATTTCCTTGTGAAGTTTTGGTTTCATTTTTGTTCTTTTCTGTTAACCTTTGTTGATGTTCTTCTCGATCGGCTGCCATTTTTATTTGCTTATCATAAATCTATAAACGTTAAAAGAAAAAAGAAATCAATTTTAATTCTACTCGATTTTCTTTTGAATATTCTTCTTCCACAAATCTTCACTTTTCTTTTTTTTTTTTCTTTTTTCTTAACAAGGAATCATTTTTGTTTCTTATGATTCAACATTATCTATTTTACATGAGTTTTCATATTCAACTTATGAATTTTTAAACGATTTCAAATAAAGAATTTTTGCAGCATTATACCCTTTGTAAGGCATGATTGTATCAACACCAAATAACAATAACAAAAACATACTAACTTATGAAACGAGCCTCATTTTTAACTTGATAAAATAAAACTTTATACCTTTTCAAAGTGAAAGTTATTTCATAAATTTCATAAAAAAAATTCATAAAAAAATATTAATAACTAAATGAAAAACGTTTCTTTAAAGTTATATAAAATTATATATTTTAAGATATACAGTATAACCCCGTTAAGTCGGACTCTCAGGGGACCGAAATAATCGGTCTGACTTATCGGAAGTCCGACCTATCCGAACTTCGTCTTAAGTCAGACTCTACTTATTTAGTCCGACTTATCGGGAATATTCTGAAAAGTGACAACATGAAATAAAACAAATATATTGACACAAAACCTTTCTTTCAGCAATCTCGAACCCAGGACCCTTTCGCTCTTGTTAAGCTTGTAATAGGAAACTTGCGCGGAACCTGCGCAAAACCGATGAGCGAATAGAAGGCGTGTGAAATCGCCGCTGATTGGATGTTTCTGACTTCATCCAGAACATGACACCATCTATTTTCCGGATGACGACAGAAACATCCAATGAGTAGCCGATTTCAGTCGCAGTCCGTCCGTTCATTGGTTTTGCGCAAGTTCACTAGTGTCCGTGACATTAAAATCTTTTCAAGGAAAATGGTCCTGGGTTCGAGGTTGTTTTTTCTGTTTCGATTAAAAAAAATCAGTTATTTTCTTTTGTTTTTTTCTTTTTAAATTTTCATTTTTTTAAAGTTTACGAATTTTACCCCGTGGTGTCTCTCGTGGTGTCTCTCGCAACATGATAGCACTGAGTTTTCACGTTCTTTCTGAGTTTATTTTCTGTTATTTTTTTAAAAAAAAATTTGGAAGACATTTAAAGGTTTTGCGCAAGTTCACTAGTGTCCGTGACATTAAAATCTTTTCAAGGAAAATGGTCCTGGGTTCGAGGTTGTTTTTTCTGTTTCGATTAAAAAAAATCAGTTATTTTCTTTAGTTTTTTTCTTTTTAAATTTTCGTTCTCCACCATTGACGACATTTTTGCAGCTAAGTTGCCGATTTCTCCACTATTTGTAAACATTGAGTAATCCATAAGAGTTTCAATCGCTTGAAAAACTGCTTGACTACTAGGTTTGGTTGGTATGTCTTCACGCATTTCTGAGATTTCGACATCATCATTCCCATTTTCTTCATCAAGGACGCCACGAATTTCTTCTACAATCTCCTTTTCTGTTAGCAAACCTTCGGTCACTTGCACATCACAGTCGACATCTACTATATCTTCACACTGTAAACCAGCCTGGCCATGTGCTCTTAGCTTTTCGCAAGCTTCTCGTAATTGATGGAAAGGATCATCATCTTCTTCACTGCAAACATTTTCAGAAAATCCCGATTTTGCAAAACAGTTAGCTATCGTTTCCTTACTAACCTCTCCCCAGGAGAGAACAAGAATCTTCATAGCTTTGAGTATGGAAATTACCGGAAGCTGCTTTCCTTGGTCAATTGCAGCCAAAACTTTCTGTATTATGCGGGTTCTGTACTTGGATTTTAATGACCAAATTACCCCTTGGTCCATTGGTTGTAATGCTGACGTTGTATTAGGGGGAAGAAAGTAAAGAGTAATTGATTTGAGATTTTTAATTACTGGATGGGCGGGGCAATTATCAATGATCAGGGCCACCTTTCGACCATCATTTTCGAATCTTTCGTCTTGCTCTCTTACCCATTCGTCGAACAACTCCGAATTCATCCAGCTCTTGTTCTGGGCACGATAACGACAAGGAAGGCTTTGTATGTGTTTAAAACAGCGTGGTTTTTGCGACTTTCCAATGACAAACATTGGAAGCTTCTCTCCAATCATATTTGCAGCTGCAAGGCCGGTTAGTCGAATCTTGCTGTTTTTTCCACCTGAACATTTTTCTCCTTTCAAGCTGAGAGTTTTTTTGGGAAACGCTTGATAAAATAGCCCGAACTCGTCAGCATTGAATATGTTTCGAGGCTCATAGTTCGATAAAATTGTGAGTAATACGGTTTCTTTCCATGGGGCCGTCATTTCTTCAGTAACATCATTGCCTTCACCTGAAAAGAAAACACTCCAAATACTGTGAACTCTTTCACTGTCACTTTTCACAAGTAGAATTCTCTATACTAGGGTAAGCCATGGCCGTCCGCACGAGAATGCCAATAGAATTAAATCCCCCCTATATGTTAGAACACTTATACGTCAATGTGTGAATGTAGCCTTAGATTCGAATGTTCAATTCGAATGTTTTTGAAATGAAGAAACTAAACCTGTCAAATTTTCCTATTTGTGAATGCATAGAAGAGGAATTAAAATGGAAAACTTGAGAAGAAACATCGACCTTCTAATTCCTATTATCAGAGAAAAGGAATACCAGATGGAATCATTCGTAATGGGTAATGAATGGTCGTTTCTGCAAAACAATATTTTATTTTCTCAAAATGGAGAACACAAGTTGTAAAGTTGTAATTACAAGCGATAAAGCTGTTAATTTTGGCGATGGTTTGGGAATGAGAATACCATGTGCACTAATTTTTAAAGGACAAAGTCAGTTTGTTGACATATTAGAGCAAGTGTTATGTAAACATAACAGATACAGTAACAGATACAGTACTTACCAGAAATAGCTTTAAAAGAAATATTGAATCTTTTCTTCCACCTATCGATCCATCCATTCGACGCCTGGAAGTTGTTTATTATAAAACAGATTTACATTATGGACATTATGACATTATGAAAAAACTGAACAAATTCCGCAAAAACATTGAATTGACTTATGAAGAAGAACGAAACTTCATGCTATCTTTCCTTGATGTCTTACTCATTCGCACCTCTAATGGGTTTGACACTGCTGTCTTTAGGAAGGAAACAAACACAGATGTTTACTTACATTGGGATTCTTTCGCCCCTATAACATGGAAGAAAGGTACACTAAAAGGACTCGTAAGCCGTGCTTTTACCATATCGAGCAAAGATTATCTCCTGGAAATGGAGCTTGACCATTTACGTAAAGTTTTTGTCGACATCAATGGCTACCCCAAATGGTTCGTACACCAAATAATCGAAGAAGAAAGAAAGAAAAAACAGGACCCAGTTATTGATCAGCCAAACGAACCAATTGAAGAAATTTCAACAAAGAAAGTGCAAATTTGTTTACCTTACCAAGGAGGAAAAGGCGAACTGTTGACAAAAAAGATGAAAAATTATCTCAAAAACTGTCTACCAAATACTGAAACTCGCATCACGTTTAAAGGTTCACGACTTAATTCAAAATTTCCCATAAAAGATAAAATTCAAGATACACATAAACACAATATTGTGTACGAAGGCAAGTGTCCAGATTGTGAGGCCACTTATATAGGTGAAACGGGCAGAAGACTCGAAATTAGGACAGATGAGCACGCGGGGAAAGACATAAATTCACACCTACTGCGTCACTCCAAAAAGACAGGTCATACACGCATAAGCATGGAAAACATGAAGATAATTGGTTCAAACTACAGAAACTATTTTAAAAGAAAACTCTCTGAAGCTTTGTTCATCAAACAAAAAGGACCCAAGCTCAATGTTCAAGAGAAATCAGTTCCTTTGTTACTTTTTAATTAAACTCAATTATTTCTTTTATCGTTTTATCACCTGTTGTACTTATTTTAATAACCTTTTATTGATCAAACTCTAACTTTTAACAAATTTTTTTATATGAATTTCATTTTACTGAGGATGATGCTCGGAGAGCATCGAAACGTCTTAATAATAGAATATATATTTAAATAAAATCAAGATGCTTCTGTTTATTTTCTTAATAAAGTTGTTTATTGTAAAGTTGAGCCCACTACAATCCCGGTTCGAA
The DNA here is from genome assembly GCA_039566895.2 of Turritopsis rubra. NCBI lineage: Eukaryota > Metazoa > Cnidaria > Hydrozoa > Anthoathecata > Oceaniidae > Turritopsis > Turritopsis rubra. The sequence goes on along the minus strand of CM077624.1, from coordinate 777,965 downwards.
CGTTCGAATCTTAGCCTGCCTGGTAGACAAAACCTCGCAAGAAAATCGGAGGACGGCTGGGCGGGCATACAAGGTAGGCTATCGAATCTTTGACGCTCGAAATTCAGAAAAGCCCGACTTAAACGGTGTTTTCTAACTGAAGGGACCGAAGAAAATAGTCCGACTTAACGAGAAGTCCGACTTAAACGGTGTCCGACTTAAGCGGACCATTTTGGCTTGAATTAGGTAGGCAAATCCAAGGGGGACAAGGTTTTAGTCCGACTTAAAGAAAAGTCTGACTTAAACCGTGTCCGACTTAACGGGGTTATACTGTAAATAAAAATATGCCGAAATGTACGTGTACCCCATTTTCTTTCACGGCAATGAATTTCAATGAGCACGTATTTGATATATATAAGCACCGCGACGTATAGCGTCCAATAAATACTTTCATTTTAATTAGAACCATAACACATTTTATTTTTCAATATATTTTATGTTCAGCACATACCTTCATCAGTTGTAATTATTTCAACTAACACATATCAAACATTGCAGAGTCACCAAAATATCAACGGTGGAGGGTAGTCACAATTTTGACATAATTTCTGTTTTCAGTCTGTATCAATTGGCTTATAAGCAAGTTTTTCTTTTATGCTTTAATAGCTAACACTCTCCACCACAGACTTCGACTAGCCTCTAGATCCGCCGCAGAAACTTATTCTTTTTTACTACTTACAAGAAATTTTGGTCTAATAAGCGCGCCATTAAAAATATATACAAATGTTACTTGTCCCCCAAAAAGATTCAAAAAAAGTTCCTTGTCCCATTACCCTATTTTCCAGTACACCAAAGAAAAAAGTTCATTCTTCTCGAACGTTTTTTCGCTTAAATGTTTTATATACTACCACCTCAAACATATAACTAATATATAACAAATGACTAACAATGTGAAAAATAGTTTTATTTGTGAAATCCTTAATTATTAAAGTTTCATAAAAGTCTTAAAGTAAACTTTTGACCTTCGACACACCTGAATAGAAATCAGTTAAAATCATTCAATTCTTGCCTTATTTCAAATGCTTCTTTCTTCAAGAACTCTCTCAAGAAACCATTTCTGTGATGTGACATCGAGTCAACATGTCACAATTATACCGAAGCACTTTAACTGTACTATCTATTCTATCAGTTGTTTCGTAGCAATTTTTTCTAGTTCACTCAAGCCTTTACTCTGCTATAATGCTTAAAGCTCTTCTTCGCAGCTGTCCTTTCATTTTAGATATTGATCATATTATATTAAGCCTAGTTCACACCAGAATGTTGTAGTATTTCAGTTAGTTTAAAGTGAATTCAATGAACTTATCTGACAAATGATTGTCAGTAAAAATGACCAAGATAGATTTTTATATGCTTTTACTAAATGAATTAAAAAATGAAATCGAGAATAAACGAGACATATGTTTCTGAGAAAAGTTAAACAAGATTTTTTTGATCAGATCGCCAAAAAGAAGCACTTTTACAGTTTTAAAAATAGTTACACTTCGTTTTGAACAATAGTCACGTGACTACACACGTGTCTTTACGAGCTTGCTTGTGAGCTACTCTTTTATTAGTGGGTTTAGCACGCTGAGTATTAAAATTGTCGCTGTTGCTTTTTGGAAGTTTTTTTTGTTTGCGAACAGTTTGAACCTTCTCCTTAATAACGATTATCTCCTTCATTGGCGGTGTATGTTTTATTTCTGTGACGTTCTCCTTACACGTTCTTATTTTTGAGTTTACGAATTTTACCCCGTGGTGTCTCTCGTGGTGTCTCTCGCAACATGAAAGCACTGAGTTTTCACCTTAAGTTCTTTCTGAGTTTATTTTCTGTTATTTTTTAAAAAAAGAATTTTGAGGACATTTAAAGGTTCTTGAGTCACAATATTGGTCGTAAAATAATTATACAAAAATTATGCACACATCGAAGCATTGCAGTAGCTGCTGACTTACGACCAATTACGGTGACTTACGGCCAATGACGGCTGTTTTATTTATACTTTAAGGAGGTGATAATATGACGGCTTTTCATCCCGGGTACCCGCGGGACATCTCAGTTAGCGGACCAGCTCACTTTATCTAATTGATTCTCTTGTTTTTACAAGTGTTATTATTTGTATACTTTTCATCCCACATATCAAATCGACCGAGCCAACTCAATATCCAGGATGATAATTGACGTTTAAACATTTGTAGTTTTCAAGTTTTCATTTGTAAACATTAAAAGCATCTTTTGTTTTTAACGCTTGCTTTTCATGTTGGGTTGCAATGTTTTTTTAACACATAATACCAGGCAGAAAAATATTTCTCGAACTGGGATGTACTTTTCAGGTCGGTACTTTTGGGGATGAAAACTGATCATGTAATCAACCCTGAATCAATGATTAACTTACTACTTTACCGACCAGATGTGAACCAAGCCTTATTGTTACAACGTAAATGTTACAAAGTTTACATGAAATGAAATAATTCACATTTTAAAGTTAATACGGGTAATTTTCGGATTCTTTTACTTATCAGACCCGGACCAGATCTGGACCCAACCATTAAAACGGGCCCCTCGCGCTGCAAGCCTAGTGGGTGATATAAAACAAAGATCGAGCAGTAACACAGGCCTGGTTTTCATCTGAATTATGGTGAGTGTCTTTTCTAGGGTATTTTGCAGTTTCTAAAAAAATCTACTGATGTAGTATAATAGCTGTCGTCATAAGATGTTTGTTGCGCTTCCTATTTTTTACTGTTCTGCGTGTGGGTGGAATTTGGTAATCCTACCAATGGCAACCACAGAGACACCGTATAGCATTTCATGTATGTGACACAAGCAAGATAATGTTCACAAGGAAGCTTAACATTATGTAAAATGGACATGAAGAAAGAAGATAACATTGTATTACAAGTTTTCACTTTCGTTTTCTCTAAATTTTGCTGTCAATCTTGAAATCTCCGGAAATGAATTTTACTTAAAAATAGTGCAAAAAAAAAAACAAGCGCAAAAGACAAAACAATTACCCTGTGCAGTCCGATACAGTCACTCCCGGAAAGCTTACAGTAACGAAGAGATATAGATAATTTTCTTTTCTTTGATAAATTTATTCACCCCTTATTAAGGTACGGTAAAGCAGTCTTAGAATTATGGGTAAACCATTGTGTACACGATTCGATTCCCGTTGGAGGTCACAACATTAAAAAAAATCTCCAGCTCAGCCTTGCATCCTTCCGACGTCAATAAAGAGTACCGGGTCATGCTGGAAATAACGTATCTCCATGGATACGTAACTTGTGTTTAGATGTATAGTAAGTTAGTTTTGAAAGAGTTAATTAGGCCTAATTCATAAATCGATATTATACCGCATCGGATGAAAATAAATGCATGAAATTCGTCTTAAAATAACCGATTCACGTAGACATGAACTCACAACCTCGTACCCAGGGAGACATGAACTCATACCGGCATGAGTTTTTCCATGTACACCCCCAATCCCCACGAGTCAATACGTAAATACAATGTTTTGTTTATAATGAAAAAATGCAACAATTTCTAAATGATAATTGTCAATTTTTGATAATATATTTATAATGATTTTTATTACAAATGGCACTCCATAGTCAAGTAGTTTATTGTTTGTGAAAATTACTTTTCTTCCAAAGTACTGGTAACAAGACAATTCTGTGATAACCTTATTAATTACAGTAATTGTTGTCAAATGATCAAGCAACGTGTAGTCGACATAAATGATGATACTTGATAGCCAATGACAAATCAGTAATAGTAATTATGCGTTCTTCCTCACCATTTCTGTTAATGTCGCAGAAATTTAAAAATTACGTCTGTATTATGCCACTTAATGTCCGAAATCCGGTTATTTCAAAAGAATTGTGATTTACGGAAAACTTATGCGCGAGATTTTCTTTAAAAGTAAAGATGACTGAAATTGAAAACTCACGTCAGGGCGTTATTATGCCATCTCTGAATCCCTACATTCAGGGCGTTATTACGCCATTACTGAATCCCTACATTCAGGGCGTTATTACGCCATTACTGCATCCCTACATCTAGGGAAAAGAATTGTAAAGAAAGAGTTGTAAGCAAACTAAAAAAAAAAACACAGACAAAATTTTCTCTTTTTCTCTCTTCCAATTCAGGTTAATTTTCTGCATGTTAATACAAATATGGGGTCTGTAAATAGTCTAGATGCAGGACACTCATTGATAAAAAGTAATCGAAGTGATCGAAATACCCAACAAACTCGAAATACCCAACAAACTCGAAATACCCAACAAACTCGAAAAACCCAACAAACTCGACCCAACCAGGTAGAATAATTAGAATAATAAACTACTACAATTTTGATAAAACCTCTTCACGAAACATCCCTTCATATTTTTGCTGACCTGCGCTACATGCAAACTGAAATGCGCCTTTTCTTTGAAGCTTCCTTTAAAGCTGGAAAGATTTAGCCTGCACAACTCTTGATTTCACAAGATGACGGGTGAATACTTCCATGAATGAACGATACAAAAACATACAAATAACTGAGCATTCTTCAATAAAAGACATAACATCGCCATAAAATACCATCTGTTTTAATGATGACGTACCTCTGACCCTACTCTGGTCCTTTATTTCAACAATTAATTTTCTTCGTTCAAATCAACATTCTACATAATAAAATAGCATGGAGATGTCATAACTGGGTGCGTAAACCTTCTCAAAATTATCCAAAAATCAACAACTAAATATTCAAGAAAACTAATATTTCTATGTAATTAGAAACAGGACGAATATTCAAAAAAAACAATCATTAATTAACCTCCAATTAGTGTTGTGTTTCACTAACATTCCTAAGAGATCTTGAATACACGATAATCATCTTTTCGTAACAAGCAGATAAATGGTCTTCAGGAATAATTCACAAAAATTTCTCGAGCGAGTGGAATCTCCATACACCTTTAGTGTACTGTAGACCATCAGATGAACGATTGATTATCAAACCGTTATTAAGTACGTCATTTATTTATCAATCTCTTTGATCATTTTCGTTTAGAGCAACATCGAACTTAAATTCTGGTATATCATACTTTAATTTCCCTTAAGCAGAAAGGTAAGGAGCAGAAAAAAGAGGGGTGTTTAAAAAAATGTCTAAAAATTGGTAAAAAATGCAAGCAAAACTAATTGTTTCATTCGTTAAATAATGTATTTCCATTTACTAGAATACACTTGAAGAAAACACGAATTCCGTTTAAATCGAACTTGGGGAACACTACTCTTTTTCCGCCCTTTTTGTTTTGTCCAATTGAGCGCAGCATCATCACAGTCAATCTTGTTATCTTCAACCTCAGGAATGTACTCATCACAGTCATCATTACCATCTTCACCGGAAGATGTTCATTCTAAGTAATAAACACAAAATGAGTCAATACAACATACTTGATGGGCTTTCACTAACTTCGAATATCGAAACGACTATGATAATTCGCTTTTCTCTTGAAAAACAAAATGGTGGTAAACAGCTGTTTATATTGCTGCAAACCAAATTCTTCGACAATTAATAAAAATAGCTATTTACTTTGATTCTTCTTGTACTGATTCTTTATCGATGATGTAACGAATCTTGTCTCGATGCATCAGACAGAGCATTAAATACAGCACTTTCGTTTTTCTTTTCTCGAACAACAATAATCAAATTCTTTTCGAAAATGTGTTCTTATAAGTGAGTCCTCATCTGTATCTGGTTTTGTAAGCTGGGACCGCAAAGTGGAGCTCGTTTGACCAGCTTTCTTGGTTTTCTCTTGAAGAAAATATATTCTCTTCGTGCCGAGGCCCGGCTGTCTCTTCATCATCATTTAAAATTGGACAAGCTGAACCACCAACTCGCCATTATTATTCTGTTTTGGTTTTATTATTAATTCATTCTAAACAAAATGCGGACCAGATTTTTTTTATTTTTATTATTTTGAACCTTTTATTACTCGCGCCTCCATTAATTTACTGACCGAGAAAAGTTAGCTGATCTGTTTATTATTCTGACAAATCTTCATCGTTTTCAAAGCAAAACAACATGGAGAGAAAATGAAGAATCACGATCAATTTTTGTTGGGAATATTCGATGCACAGACACAGTTTAGTGAACGAAGATAATAAAAACATATTCTTTAATATTTCTCTAGTTATATTGTAACTTCTTCAAAACTTTTCTTGGTTCTATTTATCTTTTTTTAGCAATCCTCACAGACACTCTGGTAAACTTTTAACAGAAGTTTCTCTTGAAAATCATATTTTTCTGTTAAATGGTAGACATAAATGGTAAATGGTAGACATAACAGCCTTTATTGTAAGTATAAACATTATTGTAATGTTTAGAAGAAAATCTACATTTAAATACTAAACTGGCGAAAACAGGTTAGTACTTTCCGCTCGTATATTCTCTCGCTTAAATTTTAATTTCGTGGAATCCACTAAATTAAAATCAGATTCTGGGTAGTTCGGTATGCCCTTAAGGGAAGAACTTTTTGCGGAAAGATATTTTTGCGGAAAGAAAATTTAGCCAATCTTAATTTTGGCTGGAATTGAATTTGATTGAATTTGTCAAATCCACCAAATCTTCTTTCTGCCAAAATTTCTTCATTTAAGGTAGTGATCACGTGAAAAAAACAATAGTCGATCCATGCTCAATATTCCATCTAGTGGAAAACCGACCTAAAATTGCAGAATTCAAGTTTGCGAAAATAATTGTGAAATAAGTAGATTTCTTTTGAATTTTTAGAATTAAAGAAGATTAAGTTTGCAAAATCAGAAACTTTAATTCGGCAATCTGTTATACCCAAATGGCCATTATTTATCATCTTAAGGTTTAAGCAAGACTTACTTGTTTTTCTTGTGAAGTTTTAATATATATATTTTTTTCCAAATCAGAGAATTCACTGCAGAAAATGAGATTGGATGTACTAACTAGGTCAAAGCACGGTGTTTAAACAGAAACTCGGGAAAGGTCTATTGCCGTGATCACAGGGTCGATTTATCCGTGATCGGCCAACATAGCTGTAATCAGCCCTCGCAAGTCAAAAAACAAAGTTTTAACATTCGAAATTCTTAGCTTAGCTTGATTGGTTTAAAAATGTCTCGGGCTGATTTGTTTCATTTTAAAGCTTGGTTCACACGCAGTTCAAAATGGTGTTAACGAACCAGAGACCAAAACCAACTAGTCTTTCTGTTTTGAGGGAGTTTCTGTTCACATGCAGTTCAAACTGGTCTAAACGATTTTTAAACCTTAGAACCATGCTGCTCACGGCAATGTATACGCCATTCGGGTTTTTTGACAGCGAAAATTCTACCGGTAGAATTGCAAGAGGGCACTGGAACTAGCCAAGAATGAAGGTAGCATCGGATTTTGAAATTTCCCACAATCGTACATAATCATCGTAACAAGCATAGTGCTATTGAGATGAGAGAAAATATGATGGAATACTTTTCCACTTCACAAGGACAGGTTTCATGGCAACGAGACTGTATTAAAAGAACTGGATATTAAAGTTAACCTCGTTGTACTTCCAAACCTCGTTTCTGTGCATTTGTGTTGTTCATTTTGATTTCTATGAAAAATGTTAAACTTGTTGTCATCCTTTTCTCTTGTTTTAACACCTTATTGGTCAGCGCGGAAACAGCGCTGATTTTTCATTAGCGTTTGTACATCCGTCCGTCCGTCCGTACGTAATTCCAAGATTTTTTGTCCACAGTTGTAGGCTGGTTCCGCAAAACATTGGAATAGAGGCTGTCCACAAACCGTGGTTAATGTATGAATGGTGCACTACAACTTATATAAAGTAATTTAATTATTGTGAGTGCGGCCTAAAATACAGAAAACATGCAATCCTAATTTGTGTTCCAGAGAAGGACACAGTGCAGCACTCAAGGTTAGAAAATTCTTACTGCTTTTTTTTATAATGACATTGATTTTGTGAGAAACTGTTCGATCCCATTTCGATTTTTATTCCCTCCTCTTCCCTTCTCCTCTCTCCTTTTAAGTGTGTGTTGGAGGATGACAAAAATTAAACTTAAATAGCAGCACCCCCATACACAATTTGGACAATTTCTGGGGCTGGAAGGTACTACTGAATTTACTTTCATCCTCACTTTGCTCTGCCTGATCCTCTTCTTTATCATTACTCATGCTTTCATCTTCAAGTAAGCAAGAGGAAACCAACGAACCCTTAGTCTTGCGAGAATGCATGTACACATTGAGCCATGCGAGGAAGTCAAAGTTTTGATTGTCATTATTATTATCATGTATTAGGTTCCATTATTAATACAATGGTTCTTCTCCATAAAATGTAAATAAGTCGTTAACAAAATAATAATAAATAAATAAAATAGATAAATAAATAAATAAAAGTCATAAAGTGACTATATAAATAAGAAAGCATTATAATGACAAATGTCTAGCTAGAGCTTTGTCTTTCAGATACTTTTTGACGTCTGTTCTAAACTTCTTAAAGTCGTTACAAATTCTCACATTTCGGGGTAAATCATTATATATAGTTGCTTGTTCTGAGAAGGTATTTGCTTCACCGTGTTGTCATCTCTTTATCTAAACGTGTCATCTGTCACGTGGTTGAGTAAAATAATAAGTAATTAGAGTGGTGTATCTGTAAAATAATAGATAAATAAGTAAATACAAAAACATCAGACATGCTTCTGTATATTTTGGCGGCAATATCCAACCAAGCATTTTCCTTAAAGTCTTTTCTTAGAGGATCTTTGCTGCTTTTGCCGTAAAGAACAGGGTAAGATTGTACTTACACAGACAGCTGTTCAAAAAACCTAAATTCCTCGGTATCTTCCTGGCTAGCTTTAGCTTGAAAATCGCCTTCTTCCATCTTGTATATGCACACAAACCCGTGTTCAATGAATTTTAATTGAATTTTGAAAGCAAAGATTCCAAGACAATGGAAGAATGTGTTAATGAGGTTTATTCGGTGTCAAAATCAAACTGTCGTGTCTTCACACCTAATCGTCATAGCATCGTGTCAAATTTTCGACCCTTCTGGCAAGGGTTGAGAAGAATGGATGGAGAACAACACTAGCTTGAGACCGGTCTCAAACTTTTTGGTTGTATACTGAGACCAGCTTAGTTAATGTTGCTGACAAATTTATTTCCCACGAATCGTGAAACTCGGACAATTGCCAGTACTGATCAATAACAAGCGATTAGTGAAGCGATAACATATCATTCAATTACCTCCAACATATCATTCAATTACCTCCAACATATCATTCAATAACCTCCAACATATCATTCAATTACCTCCAACATATCATTCAATAACCTCCAACATATCGTTCAATTACCTCCAACATATCGTTCAATTACCTCCAACATATCGTTCAATTACCTCCAACATATCGTTCAATTACCTCCAACATATCGTTCAATTACCTCCAATATTCGAATTAAAGCCTGTCTCAAAAGTATATGCACTTGGCATATGTGATTAACACAAAGTTACTTTATCAATTATTGTTACCGTGGATTTTATCAAAGAAGAGCTGTGATCAGAGGCGTAGCCAGAGTTCAGTCAAAATTTGTGGAGGAGACTTAAGTCATTTAAAATAGAAAAGGAAAACGTGCAAGTAACCTAATCGACAACGTTGGACTCCTCCACTTTTTTTGACTGACCTTGAATATGCCTATGGGCCTGGCAACCCACCGTTTCATATTTGGAAATAATCTTTCTTTATTTCTTTTGACTGTGATTAACACAAATCTCTCATATATATTTTCACGATTCGATGAGTTGATTTTTGAACATAGTCACAGGAAAGTCACGTGATCATTTTTCATATAATTTTTTTTCTTTAATGGTTCCTTCTAAAATAATTAAAAAAATTCGTATACTAAGTATAATCCTTGTTGATATCTTCCACGATTTAAAGCTTTTCTTTTGAAAATAAGTGGCTTTTATTTTTTGAAAAAAAGTTACGAACGGTTAGTTTCTTTATTTTTTTTGCTACATGAGGTTATTTAAACAGCGTTTTTGGATTAGCAAATAATCTTTCGAGTTAGACGTAAAAAATAAGGTTGGCCGAAGTGAGATAAAATATTTAAGAAAAAGTAAAATTCTCAGCAGAGAACAAATTCGCACAAATAAATCCACGCGAAATGTAAAAAAAAGTTACCCGCACAAATAAATCCCTGGAATGAAAATGTTGAAAAACAAAAACTTTTTCTAAAAATTTATGTTGTTGGAAAACTGCTAGGGCAGATTGAAATACTAGCGAAATTTGCAAATTTAGAAAGTTTTTTCCATCATATTTTCTTGCCTTATTGGAAAAGATTTAGAGTGGGTTATTTATTAGCCTATAAATACAGACCACCCTTAACTCAGTATGATCGATACACTTTGTTCGAATTTGTCATACCGGCTTGTAACAAGATCTGATAACACATCCTTCCAAACGTTTGTAGTATTCCCGACTTGTTTGTATGGTTCCCAATCTCCTTCGTCAGCGCGGTCATATGTCTATTATAGACTACCTATTCAGTAGAATACTGCTTTTTAAGTTTTCTTTGGAATCAAATGTTGGGAAAGGCAAGACAACCATTCCCCCAGGCAAAAAATTATACACAAGCCCTCTTCTACAACGTAGAGCGAAGGCACAGGGATGTAAAGACATCTCTGGGTTGGCTGCCTTCATGATCACAATCCAACCTGTGCGTTGTAATAACTCAAGTACAAATGCGTCCTGTATATATATCACTTCGATAGGAAGTAACATTTTTAAAAACAACAGATGTGAACAATATTTTTATTAATCAGATGAAAGATGAAAAATGATTGGTCGAAAACAATCTGCACCAAACATTTTGGATGAATAATCAGATTAACAATAAACTATTAGAGTGGAAAACTTAGCAGTAAACTATTAGAATAGAAAACACAAAACGCGGCCATTTTAGAGAGTTGTAATAATAACGAACAATATATCAAATCATGCCGTCGCTTATAAGACGTGCAACACGAGAATACGACTGAGAATGTATGGGTTATTTTATGAAGAATAAAAAAGTTGTTTCCGTCTCATGACTCGTTCCCTCATATATACTTAAAAGAAAGAAGATTACAATTACAATATTCTTCGAAACGTTAAATTATAACCATAATATAAATATAATATATATGATGTAAGAGTTCGTTATGGAAAAAATCAGTGGCATTCTTTCTTCGTGTAAGAGTTCGTGTAAAAATTTTGAAATGGTTTTATTAAGGTGTTTATATGGAGTTGAGCTCGCCCGGTTAACCGTGCTAACTTGCTTAGCCGAGATCTCGCTTATATTAAGAAATGCTTGTTTTTATTGGAATGTATTTATATGTAAAGCGAGCCAACCCGCCTAACCGAGATCTCGCTTCAGCGGGATGAAAATTTCCCTCATTAACATCCACAACCGTGCTAGCCCGACAAAATACCAGCCCGACCAGGCGAGCCAGCACGCTTCCATGAAAAGGCGAGGTAAAATTGCTTCGGCTAAGCAAGCCAGCACGGTTAACCGGGCCAGCTCACCTCCATATAAACACCTCCTAAAAGATGAGAATGATAATAGACAAAAATAAAACTAGTTAAAAAAAATAAATAGTTATATATAATTCCAAATTGAAATAATAGAAATGAAATGATATCTGGCGTCAATTTATGAGCGGCGTTCTTTCGTCGTTTACTGGAATCTAAGTAAAGAAAAATAGTGAAAGTATATACACAATTTATAAAAAAGAACAGGGGAATGTTAGAAAGGATTGAAAAGCACATTAATGACAGTATTTGGTATAAAAACAATACTGAAAACTAAGAAAACACTTTCAAGTTTAATTTTTCTTTCGGGAAAACATCTGTTTCATTCGGCCAATCTTTCTAGAGATAAAACATTTTTGAAAAGTTTTTTTCTCAAAATATTTTTCACGAGAAATACCTTTTCATGATAGAAAAAAATATTTCAAAGTATTTAAATGTGCATTCTGAATGAATAATTTATAAATATTTCTGAAATCTTTCGATCTGTATCCTTGCCTTTAGAAGGGGAAGATTACATGGAGTTCTTCAGGGAGGGGGAGGTTTAGCTACACAACCTGCGGTGTTAATACGGGAGTAAAAGTGGTAGATAAGATTAAGGGCTGAATGAGATGGTGTTAAGATGGTGTTAGCGAATATAGTTAAATATAATCACGACCATTGTTGTTTTGATTGATAATTTTTGATGAGAAAATTTATAACGAGACAAAACCTGCTCAAAACTCACGAAAACAAGACGAAACCTGCTCAGAACTCACGAAAACGAGACGAAACCTGCTCAGAACTCACGAAAACGAGACGAAACCTGCTCAGAATTAAGATTTTATTTTATTTCATAAAATCTCCGTCGATCTAACACTAATATCTAATATTTCTTTTCCACAAAAACATTTCCTGAAACTCGTGACGTCACAGGACATATGCCATTATGCATATAAATACTTAACCAAGACAGTTGGCTCGATCAGTGAACTCTTCTTTTCGAATTACAAAATATCACCTGTTTAATATAGTCCTCTACCAAAACTGATCAAATAAATAAGTCTCAGGTTGAAAGCGCAAAGAGGGAGAGCCTTTTTTAAAAGCTACACACGAAGGAGAGTTTTTATTAAAAATAAGTGATAGTAGAACGATGTTTTAGATAGATGTCTTGTCAAAAGTGTTTGAAAAGCTTATTGTGAAGCAATTTAATCCATTCATTGAAAAATGGTTTTCAAAACACCTTTGTGGATTGCGTAAAAGTTATAGCACACAACATGCTTTGCCAAACATGCTTCGTAAATGGCAAAAACATTTAAACAATCGTGATACGATTGGAGCTGTGCTTATGGATCTTTCAAAAGCTTTTGATTGTTTACCCCATGACCTGTTAATCCAATTATGTTTAATATTTTTATCAATGATTTATTGTTATCAATAACGGAATCTGATATCTGTAATTTTGCGGATGATAACACTCTCCATGTATGTAGCCCTACCATCGAAGGCGTAATTGGTAGTTTAAAGCGAAATCTTACCATCGTGATCAAATGGTTTGATGATAATGGTATGGTTACAAATCTGACAAAGTTTCAGATATTGTTTCCGGGTATAGAACGTGTAATTTCCTTAAACTTAGGTTCGTTCACTGTCCAAGCAGGCTCGAAGCAGGTCAAACTCCTTGGGGTCATTATCGATAGTCAACTTTCGTTTTATCCTCATATTCAGGCTGTTTGCAGAACTGTTTTGTCTAAAACCGAAGCTTTAAGGAGGATTCGTTCTTTTCTCACGCAAGAACAGGCAGACGCGATATACCATACATGCTTCATGTCATACTTCAATTATTGTCCTTTAGTGTGGATGTTCTCCAGTAAAATGGCACACAATATAATCAATACAACTGATCGTATATTTTCTGTGGAGACCTTTCTGAACTTCTCGAAAGAACTGATTCAATCTCGATCCACACAAAAAACCTTAGACTGATGATAATTAAAGTATACAAAAGTATCAACCATTTGAATCCTGAAATTATGTGGGATCATCATCATCATCATCTCCGTAACCGAGGCGGCCGTGGGTGCACCCAGTTCATGACAGCCCTTCTCCAACCTTCCCGATCTTCCGCCATAGGTTGAAGTTAATTGTCATTCCATGGGTGTTTCAATAGGCAAGAAGTACTCGGTGGTGCCTATCTCCTCTCCGAGTTCGCAGTGACACCACGTGCCGGGTGTGCTCAGCCAATGTCCCGAAGGATCCTTTGCTCGACCACGTGTGGGATACCTTTCATAAAAAAAATATCCCATACAAACTTAGACCAGGCCAGACACTCATCTCCACCCATGCAAATAAAGCGAGTACGACAAACACTTTTGATTTTCGAGCATCAATGACCTGGAATGCATTACCTGGTCACATAAAAGAGCTGGAGAGTTTACCCAAATTCAAGTCTGCCAAAATTGAGGATTTATTGTAGATGCAAACATTGTGTTTGATTTTAATTTTTAGCTTTTTATTTTAATAAATTATACTTTTTAATGGTTACTGTTGGTCTAAATTATTGAAAACTATGAAAAGAAAGAATAAATAAATAAATAAAAATGTTCCAGTGTGCTTTTTTCACGGCACCGATAGGAATCAAGCAACAGATCAACAAAAGAAGCCCTTACTAAGCTATTTCTTGAAGGATATTGATTACTGGTTGTTAATGCAGGATATTGATTACTGGTTGTTAGTATGGGTTGTTGCATTCGTGATCGCGATAAACGATGCATCATACGGGCCACTTGCACGCGTTTCGCTACATCAATATATTTATCGGTTTCATCAACGATTTCTTCTTGTAAAATTTCTTCAATCACATCTTCTAAAGTAATGATACCAACTATGTCCTGAAGAAAAACAAAACAACATTACGAAGAATAAAAACAAACAAAAAGTCATTAAACAAAATAAAATCTCTTTCAAGTGGAAAGACAAAAAACTCCTTTTATCCTTATGTTTAAGACTAGATTCACACCGTACAGTTTTCAACATTAGCCCCATGCGTGAAAATTAAATTAACATTGGAAAAGTATAGACACATTGTGAGCATTCTTACCTGGCCATCTTCCACCAAACACATATGACCTAAAAGCAAAATGGTAGCATTACAAATAAATCAAAATAGTGGCCATAGAAACAAGTAATTAATTTCGTATACATTGCAGCCTCGATTATTCAAACATATTGAACTTAACTGAAACTGTAGATGTTTGGATAAAGTAAAAGTAATCGAGGTAGGCATTTTCGCGAAGGAAAATGATGATTAGCTATAGACCTTGTTTACACTACACACTAAATTTATTTGCATTTTCTGTAGTGTACTTCTTTGTCCAAATCAGTTTCGCCCACTTGAAAGTAACCATAGTAACCATCAACCGATCAGCAACAGATAACATGTTCAGATAAATCAGTTTCGCCCACTTGAAAGTTATATTAACCATCAACCGATCGTCAACAGATAACATGTTCAGATAAAGAAATCTAAATTTACGCGTTGGTATAAACTGATGAAGAAGTGATTTATTTTCTTACTTTTTCCAGTCTGACAAGCATTCAATATGTTATACAATGGTTCATCTTGATGAAATGTCAACAAAGAATTGCATGGCCTCATTACGTCAGTCACACACACGCCATCTTTAGGATCCAGAGCAATGATAGTTTTGACAATAATGACGCCGATCACATCCTGCTTGTCGTGTTTGCATATAGGAATGCGAGAATGACCACTATCATTAATCTAACAATAACAACACAAAACGTGAATTGGCATGATCACGTTACACCAGATCAAATACCAGTTTGTTTATCTAACAATTCCAGACCATTCAACTCATCACGTGACCTAATGCTCACTGAACCAAACAAATTTAACAAGGTTCACACCATGAAGATTTGATAGTCTCAAATTGTTGAATAAACTATATGCTACTGTTGAATGACCTTATTCATTGTAGTAAGATCCAGTCTTTCCATGCTCTTCAACATAAAAACAGAATCCAGCGGCACCATCGCATCCTTAGCTGTTTTATCTTTCAAATCCAATGCTCCCTAAAGTGTGACGAGCAACAAATATATATAATATATAATACATAAGGAAGATGAAAGAGCAAGCAATTACAAGTCCATTTTATTACCTGTATAATCATGATTTCATCGATACTCAATGGCTCCTCATTCTCAGCATCAACAGCTTGGTGCATGCTCACTAACTCTTTTAATTCTAAAAACAAGCGCATTTGCACATGAAAATATGACGAGAAACGCATTTGCGCATGAAAATATGACGAGCATTGTAGGACTAAAAGTATGTATTCACATCTGCACGTCTGCACATCCGAAGAAAACTGTATGATACCTGCACGTCTGAAGAAAACTGCATGATTGTTCCCTAGCAAACAATCCAGTAATTTTGATATTGGCCATGCTAGTACAAACATCAAAACCATAAGAAAATGAACCAATCTAAACCATGATGAAGCAAAAATACTGTTATATGATTGATGGAAACAAAACAATGGATTGACATATTGTCAATTAAGATCAAACCAATGCAAATACAATATACTTAGATAGGCAAAGAGATTGAACTTTTCTGGAAAACTTACGGTGAAAGGTAATAACCAATAGACAACCCATATCTTGTGCATAATGCTTGAGGGACGACTCTAATCAAATGAAACATCTATTTGGTTTGAAACAAAGCAACTATCAAATAAACTCAGCAATAAACAAAACACATTGTTCTACTTCTCACAACTAAAATAACTGTTTATCATGTACTGCTGAAATAACTGTTTATCATGTACTGCTGAAATAACTGTTTATCATGTACTACTGAAATAACTGTTTATCATGTACTACTGAAATAACTGTTTATCATGTACTACTGAAATAACTGTTTATCATGTACTACTGAAATAACTGTTTATCATGTACTACTGAAATAACTGTTTATCATGTACTGCTGAAATAACTGTTTATCATGTACTACTGAATGTGTAAACAAGTCAGATCAGGAGAAATTAAAAAAAAACAGAAAGTAGATTAGCAGGTCATTTAAAAATACCAAGAACCATTGCAAAAATACAAATGCTATGAAAGATAGTTGCAGAAGTAACCCCTCTTAACATGCTTGAGTTTGTTAAAAAAATAATCATTCCTCTCATAATTATAACATACTCTCCAAAAATGAGAACCGCTGTGACAGACACAATGATAGCAACCAAAGGATTGGTGATCTTATCCATAAATATCGGCATGGTTTCAACAGCCATCGCATTTGCTAAAAGAAGTGTAACCAGCAAAAGATGATGTCGCTTCACAATCGGATAGATCTTGTTAGCATATTTTCTTTCTTTAGGTTTCCCAGCTTTCTGTAGAATCTCTAACTGTGTTTTATCGAGGGATAACAAGCCCATTGTGAGCCCAGACATTAAGCCTAAAAACAACATTCACATTGCAATATTTCAACATTTTTGTTCTTCCAAGAGATCAGGTGATATTGAAATCCTACCAGCAAAGAGAACCAAAAACAGATATGCTCCAAGATATACCCAAAACATGGTTGACTCTGGAGTAAGACTAGCTTCTGCTTCACTGAATGTAAGTCCATTACACACAACTTTCCTTTCACCAGCATGGACACAAGATATGTTCATATTTGGACATGTATTTATTTTTTCATCAATTCATCCTACACTAAAAACCTTGAAATGATCAATGTATGATTAATGAGCATCGCACACAAACATATGTCATCCTCAAAGAACTCATTGTGTATTCTTTGATTAAGAACCATTTAACACAAAAAACGCAAGACATCATTTTACATTCTTGTATGAGCACTATACAACTATCCGTTACGATAAGAAAAAAAAAATAGTCTATCAATGACAGAATTTAGTTTGAGAAAAAAGTTTGGTAGTGAACATTTCAGATCTTCCAGATTTTGATATGAAGAATTTCAGAATGTTTATTTAATGGCCATTAAGCAGAACTTCCTTCTTCCTTTAACATTTCGATATTTTCATTTTCTTCACAAGAAACATCATTTTTTTCTCGCACTCCTCCATAACCAACAACAGCTTCTCCAGCTTCATGTCTTCTGCTTTTGCTTTCACTTCATTCCATACATTGGACTGATGGAACTTTTTCAGAACATTATGGTTATACGTAACGAACTTCACAAGTTTATCGAGCTCATCCACCAAAGACATTTCACCACCCAAAAATAATCTGCAGCACAATTCAGAAACTGATAAAATATCATTATCATGCACCCATGTTAACATTTCACCAAAATATGTATCCATTACAAGTAACCTGATGAAGATTGAACAAACAGATTTCTGATCATGTTTGGAAAGTGACCTAAAAAAATAACATGGTCATGGTATTATAACCATCAATGTATAGGATGCAAACAACTGATTCACAGGATTGAGTGAACATTTAACGAAACACTTTCTCTGATAAAAATTTCCATCAATAAGGCATTGATAAAATGTTAATTTTCAAAATGTAAATGTCGTACTTTTCATGCAAACCAGCTCTACAAATCAACATGGCTTCATGTCCAAAAAGTCTAGGAATAGGTGTTTTTTCAACATTATCTAATGTCTTCAATAATACATTCAGGAGATTTAAGAAAATTGACTTTTCGGAGTTCGTGCATCTAAAAATTGAATGGAATGAAGAAATTAAAAAAGCCTATCACAAAACAATGGCATTATGTTTAAAACAACACAAGATAGTTGACCTGATAAAATTGTCGTGCATCCATGACAAAATAGAATGAGTTTTCACTAAATCATATGCAGCACAGTTACTATGACAAGTTTTTACAAACAAATCAAGTATAATTAACTAAAGAAAGAAGAAGAAATATATGTTTAAAGTATATGTTCAAACTTATGATCCACAATTCTTTGCAACATCACACTGTCAGCCTTGTTCTCCTTCACTATAATTATGCTTTTGCAAAAATTTATTTTTAACTTTTTTTCAGATTTTTAACATTTAGTTACAGACCCATATCCCAACAGAATTTTACATGTATCTCATGTATATACTTAATCTGTTTCAACAAGAAAAACAAATTTTATATTGAACGATATATTTCGACGTCAAGCCTTAATCAAGTTAAAAGTTAAAAGTTGGCTTCTTGTGGATCTCTTGTATATAACCTGTATATAATTGGTAAATCAATCAATAAATAAAGCCATGGTTTGTGACTTTAAAATATACCTTTGTTTGTTTATCGCTTAACTTTGAATCATGAAATGCCATCAGAAGTTCAAACACATGATATTTTTTATATAAATAGAAGTCTGTTTGATCTTTCATACCATCCAAAAGTAAATTCAATACCCATGTTCGTTCTACAGAATATTCCATGTTTGAACTGTTAAAAAGAGGCAAAAACACAGGAAGTTCTTTGACGTTTATGACTGGTTTCAGAAGAATGTAATTGCTGAGGATAGGATAAATATGTTGATCTGAAAGAAACACAGAAACAGTTTTGGTCATACAATCATGAAAACTACTCAAAATAAACATGATTGTTTTGTTAATAATTTTTTGACACCAGGTTAAGATTTCGGTTGATGGTTGCATTACCTGAATGAAATAAAACTTGCAGATATCTTATGAGGAACACACACCAAACTGGAGGAATTCTCATAAACTCTTCTGTAACGGAATTCTTTAATAACATCATAAAATAAGTAACCTGGAGAAAAGAATGAATTTCACTAAAATGGTTTTCTGGCGAGTGTCATAGCAACAACATTTTAAAATGGTGAATATGTACAGTAGAGAATAACAACACATTAAAATGTTGACTTGCATCTATCAATCGTTGGTACAAATATTCGCTGGATTGGCAGGAAATTTAAACAATAATAATTAGAATTATTCTTAAAAGCTTTGAAGGGGTTGGAGATAACATTGAATATGAAATAGTTACTTGACTCTTTTCTCGAAACTTTTCTCCTTCTAACTGTTCATTAAACGAATGCATGATATAGTAAGCAAGTTTGCGTACTGTCAAATTGTAACATGAAAGAGCAGCCAAAACCAACGCAAGACAACCAGAATCAATGAAGTGACGAGAATCAAATTGAAAACCTGAAAATGAAAACAACTTCGCACAACTTACCTACCATTTACTAGCTTCATTTTCACCAATAAGGGTACATTTGTTTGGTACTTGCTAGCATGCTTCATCTGTCAGCACTGCCCTCAGTTACCAGACAAATGCAGAAATAATGCTCTGACTATGCCCTTCAGCAAAATGTTTTTGTAAATTTCGCTCAATGTCTACTATGCACTGCAATGTCTTCAATATTTCTCCTTTGTTCAGAAATTTCTAGCCAATCTATTTATGTTTTTCTGCATAAGTTTTCTGCATTTCCCCAGTGCTTAACTAATTTATTGAAATTATTCAAAATAGTTTTTAGAAAGTTACTAAAAGCATAACGACCAAACAAATGATTTTTCGGGGCAGTCAGAGGAAGAAGGTTTTGACCGTAGTGGCTATCTGGTTTCAGCTTTGAGATTAGGGGCAGTGAGATTGCACTCTCAAGGACCAAAAAAAATGTATCCTAAAAATTTAAATTTCAAATGGTGTTCATAGTAATTTTTTTCTGGAAAAGTTTTATTCAGATAAACAACTTCTCAAAGAAAAGTACACAAAAAAATGTTTTCGTCTCACAAATTACAATCCAATGGTATAAGATACCACAAAAAAATTAAAAAATGGTGTTCTTACCAGGCTGAAGAATGGAAGCAAAGAAAGGAAGAAAAAATGTTGGATCATACAAATCAGCATTTTGTAGATTCTGATCACTCTTTTTTACCTGAAAAGTCCGATTAATATTATTCAACGTATACCTTAAGCACCAGGTTATTACGTACAAAGAAAAAAAAAGCTGGTAACTAAATGTATAAGATAAGCTATTACTGTGAATCAAGAGTAAAAAAAACTCACGTGTAAGGTTAGGTATATTGGAAATTGCAGAGCAGTTTTAATCATTAGTTTTGAGTCCACAACAGAAAGGATCTGTGACGAAGAGTGTTCCTTAAGAAGACTGGAATGACTTGTTTGTCGTTCTTTATAAATGTTATATGCCTCGCCTCCCCAAGTTAATGGATGATATTGTGCTAACTGATTGTTTTCATATGTTTGCAAAATACGCAATATAAGTTGATCTAAAAAACAAGCAAGTATTTTTTGTGTTTCTCAAACAACACTGCATTTGATATTAGGATTACTACACATGTACTCAATACTTCTCACCATGCTCCGACTGTGTAGCTTGATATATCATCAACAGTAGTGGTACCAGTGACTCACTGCACACAGTAGGTTGCAAATCTGTTATACTTGAAACGAGCTTCAATACTGATACTAAAATCGTAGAGAAAATCATCAAGGGATTTCCATCAAAAGACACACGAAAAATGAATTTAAGAAAAACAAAACCCTCATTACATCTCTTGGTGGTAGCATTAACTTCGGTAAATAGTTTTGTAAATTTCGAATGGCTTATGATCATCTGATGGATATCCTCAACTTTCAAAGAAACCATTTTTAAAAACTTTTTCTTGGTATACAATATTTTCACACATTCGCTCAATACCAGCATTGATGTTTCACAATAAAGATGGTGTTTCAACAGGTATTTCACAAAGTTATTCCAAATGTTACACACATCTTTAAAATGGCTAGATTTCACAGTACCATACACATTTGACATCAATTGTTGAATATTTTCCAAATAAACATCCTGAACTTCTACAGTTTTGGTAATAACTGACATGCATGAACCAATAATTTTCAAAATATGCATAGATTTCAATTCTTCATCAGTCAACAACTTTAGGATTGAATGAATGACTGAAAATATTTCCCCGAGAATCCCCGATGAAAGATTTGTATTCAATATGAACTGATTGAAGCTTTTCAGAGTTTGAATCTTGCATTCATCTTTTGTGAATGGTAAAAGTAACTTGATTAACTTTATTGCTTTCGGTGAAGATGCCTGCACAAAAACACAATTTACCAAGTCATCCCAATAATTTGTTATCAAACACTGTCCTACAAAATGAGAAATCGCAAAAACAACAATATCATTTTATTCAATTTAAGGTATCTTACAAAATCCAGGTCATTAATTTTAGATTGGTCATGGGTTAAATCTTTAACTGAGTCTAATGGGCAGCGGGTTATGACAGTGTGAACCAGTACTCCCTGCTTAGCACTATGGTGGTTGTCTTAATGAACAGTTGTTGACAATAACAGCTTCTATAGCACAAATGGGGTTTTAGATGTTCTAAGATCATCTTTGCACAACCCTTATTAAAAGTACCTAGAGGAACTGAAGAGGCCATCCTTAGATAATAACAAAAATTTATAAATAGTTGACTCCTTAGTAGCTACTGATAATTATTTTGTCTCTAACTTAGAACTATTTGGTCTTCAAAATCATCATTATTACAGAATTCAATATCTTTTTAGATAACAGCAACAAAATAATTATTATAGGAATCAATGAATATTATAATTAACTTACGAAAGGGCTCATATTCCTTTTCTTCTTCTGCAAACCGTAACACAGTCGACACCAGGGATAAAAGACGAACACAAAGTTGTCTGGATGAAATGTTGCCTTTCAGAAAAATCTCAATAAAGACAGTAAATAGTTTGGAATCTTTTAAGCATAGATATTCTGCAAATTCTGCAAATCCCTCTCTCTCTTCTTGGATCAAGTTATAAAATTCCTTCCTAGACACATCCACAATGACAGCAGTCAAACTGATTTGACTGTAAGTTAAAAAAATTGACAAACAGGATTTATTCTTCAACGATTTCGATAAGAAATTTTGTAAAGTAGCTGAATCTATGGTTAGGTTGATTCTAGAGCCTTTTTTGATAGTCTCAGTTAATATACCATTCAAATGTTCAAGGCTCTCCTGTTCCTTCTCATGAAGATTGCTCTGAAATATGATCTCAAACATTTGTTGAAGAACTCTAATCAGGGATTCATCTGATAAACGATTTAAAAGAAATTGAAGGAAAGTTAAATCCTCATTTCGGAGATCTGTTTTAAAGCTGAGAATACCATTGAGGTAGGAGGTGATATAGTTTTGAAAGTTTGTCGAATTTCTGAAAGACGGACTGGCATCCAAAAACAACGTGTATAACCTCAGAATAAATGATCGCCAGTTGCTGTTTTCATAGTGATTTAACCATGGCAATGTAAACATGATTTGAATAACTTGCTCAGAGTCGTAGCTATTCAGTATTTTTAGAAGAATATCTGAAACAGTTCCTTGTAAGTCATTAGAACATTTAAGATTTTTCAGAATACTTGAGTTATGAACTATAAAGAGAATATTGCGAAGAATCCACGTCGATGAAATGGTAGTATAGTTCAGAAAATGATCAACTACATTTAGTATGTTTTTCAAACACGATTCCCATTCTTTTACATCAGCAGCATTTGTAATGTATAATAACTGAATGATCAGATTTTCTGTAAATGAATCTAAGACAAGAAAAAATATCTCTCAACATTAACAAGGTATAACCAAATGAAAGCCAATTTTTAAAATAACACCATTTTTACCTCTATCTTTATGTTCCTTTTTGGAGTTGGCAAACGACTCCAGAAATTTATCAGTATGATTCATTACTTGACACCACTTCCGAGCAAAGGAAAAGAAACCAACATAGTGCACTTGTATATCTGCTTTTATTTGCTTTGACAAAAGATCAATAAAAGGGCCTGGGTACTGTTGTGTTATCAATACTTTTTTTAAGACAGGAGTAACAACATGTTCAATTGTATCTTTCAAACTTAATGATTTCACAACTACGACTAAAAGTGGACTGAACGGTATCCTAAAAAATAAAATAAAAATTAAAATATGACACTACAACGAATCATGATTGACTACTTGAAACAAGATCAAACCTGATATTTTTCGTTTGGCTATCAGAATCAGTTTGGCTATCAAAATCAGTTTGGTGATCAGTATCAGTTTCAGAATTATCTATAACAAGACATTAAGAACAGGAAATTAATTTTTTTTTCTACCAGCAGAAAGTTAAATACATGCATAAAGCGGGCTATACACAATTAAATTTATCAAATTTGTCGAAATCAAAACACGTTTGATCATGTATCAGCAGATACAATTAACTTTATAGGATTGAAAATGTTCAACTTTCTCAGTTTGCCGTAAGTTAGTTGACACGAAATGAGTTTCACCAATCACGATGTTATGTTGATGTTTTGAACAACTCTATATCGACTCTATATCGACAAATTGAAAAAAACTTTCAAATTCAACAAATTTGATTGTGAATCGCCTGCTTAACAGAAAATTGTACAAAAAACATACTGTAACTTTGCAAAGAACTGAAAATATCTTGAATGTAAACAAATGGTTCATTTAATGATTTCATGCAACATTCACTAAACATTTTGCACAAAGCGTTAACGTCTTGAATTTTGTTGTTCTTGTAAGCAGCAAGTAACGAATCCAACCATTCATCAATTTCGAAGATGAAATCCAAGAATTGATCAGAAACATTCAAAATCTAAAAATCATACATGTAGCAATTTTGTCAACAGTGAAAAATAAAAAAGTTAAAATTAAAAAATATGGAGATTTCTTAGATACTTTTATAATATATCAATTAACGAAAAACGAAAAACATACCTTGAAAAATAAAAGTTTTGCTTTATTTAATATTTCTTTATTCTTTATCCATCGAATCATGATCAAAAGAAGAGATTGGAGAACGTTTTCTGAACCAGAAATTTTCTAGTATAAAATATGTGGTTTTTTCTTAATACCAGAAAGAACGTTTTCCTTGTCCATTCAGGATCAATCTTTGCTTTCATTAAATCATGTACTAACTTCCACGTTGATAGTTGTCAGATTGTTAAAAACATTGTTTTGACAAAAGTGTGGTTTTTAAAATATTCATTAGAAAATTCAGTGGTTTGAAAACCTGTTACTTTTTTTTTATCTTTTCAATAGCTGAACTTAATGCGCACTCACATTGATCACATGACATATCTTATATACTAATAGCAAGCTGTGCAGTAACTCATGGGGAAAATGAACCTGTCAAAAAATTTACACGGTATGCTAGTTACAACCAATACACAGCAATTATTTTCTATTGTGTGATCAAAATGAATGCAAAACAAACTACCATTAGATAGTTCAAGTTAAAAATACCGATAACTTTAACAAATAAAGAAATTATAAAATATGAATTCATCCAAGGGTAAGGTTACCTTTTCGAGCCAAGCTCGTATACCAATGGTTTCGCAAAGTAGAATTTGTAAACTCTGACTAACAACATTTTCATCATGATCATCGTTGTCGTCAGTAAATAAAAGAAGTTTACAAATATTAAAACCAGATGCAGTCAAAACTCCAGGACACAACTTTTGATACAAGAGTAAACAAGTCATTGTTGATTTTAGGATGACTTTATGATTGATTTCATCTACAAAACCAATTTTAAAAACAATTAAGATCAAACAGGAAAAAATAATTAAAATTGCTTAAATTGAAGATTTAAAAAGATCATACCTTGTGTTTCAGTAGATTCATTTGGGATCTCACCAGCAGCAGATGGATCAGTAGTCTTGACTCCAAGCACTTGTCGTATTGCAATAACAGCACTCACATCAGGTAGAACATGAACTAATTTTTTAGTAAAATTCTCATCAGTTTGTTCTTGATTAGATTTAAAGACTAAACATCTGGATAACACAACTTGTAGCAACTCGAGTGTTAACAGCTGCACTTTCTTTGTTTTGCTCTGTTAAAACAAACACAGGTCAAATAAAACTTTTCTAACATTTGAGAAATTATGATATTAAACTATAGGAATAAATTAAATGTACGTAAATATGAGTTATTGGAATGGAATTTCAATTCTAGCCTGAGAAGGTATGATTCTTTCTTGATACTTATTTCAATTTACATTATCCTATATATTAATATCCGATTCTCTGTTTGTCTGTCACACAAAATGGTGGATACGGTAGTACGGTGGCCTAATACGCTAAAACATTTTTTAAAAAATCAAGCCGGGAAATGTTTCGAGGTAAGTTAGAGCATTATAATAACAGAAAAAGCGCGAAGTTTGGTTTCACAGTTGTTGTTTTTCAGCGGGAAGAAGAAATATGTGTAAAAGTTTTTTTTCTGGAGGTTCTCAAGAAGAGTTATTGTGATTACGAAGATATATTATTGTCATGTTTCTGTTGGTTAAGGGACAGATATTTTGTGAAGCGAAATGGTGTGGAATTAATGAGTGGTTGTGAGCTCCCCTCCACACACACCACACCATCACCAACCACACCATATAATAATAATATTAAAATGCCTGACTCATACTTATATGTTTAAACTGACCATATATACAAAATGTCTATGTCTTTATAGCTATATTTCTTGGCTATTTTTCCTTGAGTATTGCAGTTTTTTTGTTGTTGTTTTGTTTGGGTAGAGGGGGGAACCGACCACCACACATATTGCACTGTTTTGCATTCTGTGCTGTGTGTATTTAACAACAAGTTTTAAGAGAGTTGTCAATATTTCAGTCATCCATAGCATGGTGCTGCTTGACATCCAAATTAATTTGGTTAACAATTGATGTAAAAATCAGGGCAAAAGACAATATTTTATTTTACATTCAGGAACATTTTTGCTGTTGTCGTGTTTCTTTTCTATATGATATCTTTCATGTTTTTAGATAAGAAAATTGGATTTAGTAAATAAAAAATAACGATGAAAAGGAATGTGTTAATCATGGTTTTATATCATGGTATACGAAATTGGAGAATTATGAACAGAATGAACTTCTACTTATAACCTGAGTAGTGGGTACGTCATATAATTGGCAGATCAGTGGAACTTCTATTATATGTCCTGAGTTGGTAAGATCTCTTTTTACGATTAATTTTATTTAAGGGAATTAAGCTTTTTAATGGGATCACGGGTAAAAAGTGTTAGGTTGTGTTTTTAAATTTTAGATCACTTATATACGTGGAACCAGTAAAAAAAATTTAATCTGGTTAGCTTTGTTTTTTTTTACTTATGTGTGAATGGAATCAAAATAGGAATATAATAAACTAATACATAAAATGTTAACTGAATAAATTTTTACGAATAAACTCAGAGATGCCCAAAATGTCTTGTGCAATCTAATACTGATGGGCAGCAAGTGACGACGCCTTCGCAGCTATTATTATTATTATTATAACGAATATTTACACAGGATATAACCATTCAGTGAAATCATTTGATTTGGGTATCCTGGGTAAAAACATTTTACCGTTCCACTCAATATTAATGATAGGAAATGTGAGAACGCAACCTAAAATTTATAATAAAGTTATAATCGTACTTTCAATCCAGACATGAACTGTAATCGCGACATGACACTTGGTATTGATGTAAAGATAATACCTTCTTCTTTCTTCATATTCACGTTTGATGGCAAAATTTCTAAAAGCTTTGCAATAAGTTCATAATATAAAAGCATGGGGTACTTAAGAAAAGGAAGGTGTTGAAAACGTTTCAAATTAAAATAATAAAATTACCTTGATTACAAATGTTATGCTTTGATACCAGCTATCTGACTTCCTCGGTTCCATTTGCAGATTTAAACCATTGATATATGGTAACATGACATCCATGCAAGTTTTTATTGTGTTAACTGTGAGTTGAAAGAGGACATCTTGTGTCATTGCTTCTTGTTTGATTGATAACAGAAATTTAAGAAGTACTGGGTTTAATAGCCTGAAAGTGAACAAACGCCATACTCAGTAGTCTAATTTCATAAAATTTATGAAAAATTGTATCACTGTATAAACTGCTAGGGAATTAAGGGTAGTTCCAGCTCGATATTGTGGACCGATAACACAGTTGGTAGAGCAATGGTACGGAACGCCGAAAGTTGTGGGTTCAAATCCCACTCGATCCTACTTTTTTCACATCAAATCAAACACATCAAATTTTTGTCAAGAAATGCAATTCTTATCAAGTTATATCTCAAACTAATGATCACTCAAACAAGAAGAACATACCTGTCAGCTTCTTTGGAAGGGATGAAACAGATTCCATATTTAGCATCAGTACAGAGAGTTGTTAGAATATTCAGTGTAACATTTTTGATATCTTTATCAGGATTTCGAAATAATTTTGTGAGTTTTGATAAAATAGCAGCATTGAAAAATAAAAGTTTGGTTTTTTTTAGCAGATTATGTTCCTTGACAATCTAAGAAAACAACAAGTTCTCAGGTATTATATTTTGCATGTGTTCACAGTTCCAGAATACATATAAGAAGAGTTACAATAACTTACATGCTTGTATAAAGTCTGTAAAGTAACAGATATTGTTTCAGGAGAATCCAGGTGTAAGTCATTGAGAATTAAAGCAGCCAGATCTGAAATAGATCATTATGGCAAATTAAAAGAAGATCGAACAGGAATTGTTGACATGAAAAGTTAACATTCTTCCATTTTTTAGTCATGTCTGAGTGAGTACGGGTTCATTAACAACACTTTCAATTTTCTATTGACTTTGTCATAAAAATAAATTCAAACCTTTTTCTTCTAAAATGATTTTGATAACCGAAGTGTCACCAAAAACAAAGAATGCCAAACAAAACCTCACAAAGCATGTTCGAGGATCTGGCTTTTGCTAAAAGAAAAATGAATTTTAGTCACGTTAAGTCAACATTGAAAGAAAACACAACCAAATAAACCATCAAGATTTTAGACAAAGTGTACTACTTGCTAAGTACAAAACAAAATGTGGTCACGAACAGCTGTGGATTTTTGTGAGCTTACATGTTTGCCAGTGAGAGCTGATACACTAGTATGTTCTATGCACTAGTATGGCACTGACCTTCAAATGCCATTAAGTTTTACGAATATAAGCAACACTGCAGCTACCATGCTTAAATTTATATACAAATGAAACAAATGTTTACCTTTCGGTCCCTTTTCTTTGAAACAACTTTCAAACTTTTTAAACTGAAGTCAAAACTGGAGAGAAACTCTTTTACACAATGTAATCCTTGAGCAAGCATTAAGGACATACATTTTAATGCTGATTTGCAAAGCTGATTGCTGGCACCTCCACTGAGTGAGGAATATAATAACTTCATATGATTTTGAAGAATTTTAGAAACAACGAAGGAGCCGATAGAATTAAATGTGCTTTCTTGATCATACTGTGTTAAGATTGACAGAATACTTTCAAATGTTTCCCAAATTAGTGATAACTAAATAAAAAAGAAAACAAGATAATAACGCTCCAATTTCAAGTGTGCATACTGACAGCAGACATGTCAAGGAGGAAAGCGAAACATGTCAAAGCAGATCAATTATGTCCTTCTCTCTATATCAACTTTAAATTCAGTTTTTGTCAACAGTTTTATTCACAAATATAATAACCACCCTATATTTCTTATTGTACAAATTTGATTCGGTTTAATAGAAGGCTGGTAAAAAGAAAAGAAGTCCTTTATTATTTTTTATTATATGGAACAGAACTATTATTCATTTGTTTTGTTTGCATAATTCTACATTTGTTTTTACTTATAACAAATGTTGAAAATGTTTGTCATTATAATAATTTTAATAAATCTCCACAAGGTGAAAAATCGCCACCACAACATTTCCCACCTAACGGAGATTCAGCACATTAGTATGTTCGCTGCTGTATTTTGAGCCATTTTCATATTCTCTCAAATCAGTTTAAGAATGAAAAAGAAAAATTCGCCAATTGTAACCCAGATTTCCTGCCACAGCAGATATCCAATTATATTAAGCAGTAACAGCAGCCTAATATGCTAATAACAGATTGCCAATATGTTTTGAAAAATTCCCCTTGTGCTTCGGCAAAAAAGTGCTGTGTGAACAAGAAAATAATAATAAAAAGAAAGAATATAAAAAAAGGATATATATAACTTATTTTTCATTTCGAAGAATTGAGAAAAAATACCTTATTATAAAATCAGTGTGTGTACTCTTCCGCAAGGGTGCCAGCATAATTCTTGGAAGGGGAAAGTTGCACGTATTTTATGAAACTCCGAGCAGACGCCCACACATTATTTGGGAGCAACTAACTCTCTATTGGAAAATGCCTTACCATGCCTTCAACGGAATACTTAGAAAAATCTACCCAGACAATTGATATAAAAGACTGTTGAACAACTAAAAGTGAAATCAATAGAGGATCTGGTATACAACTATAAGTTGGTTGGAGTTACGTCAGACCAATAACAAACTTCTGATGTTAAACTGATTGGTCTTTACTTTTTGGCTATATTTCTAGCGCCTTTTTAAAATATTGGTGACACGTATGTGTCGTACAAACATCTGTCATCTAAGGTTTTATTTAGAAGAACAGCTAAAGGTTTAGAAATGTTCCACTAATTCCATTAAAAATTGTTGATGCACTTCATCAGGCCCAAATCAAATAAATCATTATGATTTATTTCATCTAAGCTTTAGTACTTTCTTAGGGAACAATTCATATGTTATATGTAAACTGGAGAGATTTACTTTAGTCTTCCTCTCTTCAACTTACGCTGTTACATTGTTGACAAATCAAGTAGTGGAAGTGAAGAGGTCACTGAATTACCAACAGGAGAGGAGTGTACAAAACCAAAAGGGAGCACATTTATTGTTTATTGGTTATATTTATACCTACTCCTTCAACGCTGTCTTTGTTGTGCCTCTCCAGCTGTAATTAAAAATCATTTAAGGTTCTGCACTTTCTGTTCGTTAATTGTGCTTCAATGGACACATGGTGTCTGGCATTCTCAGCCTATGCAAAACAGACATTATATGGGGAAAAGATTAATCGCTCCTGTCCTCTTTAGTTCAAATACTTATCGGAAACTCAGTATTTTGAAATCCTTGACATTTTCGATCTCAGAAAATTATCCTTCGGATTCATTATCACTATCAGACATTTTCTTAATTAGTTATATGTTCTAATTTTTGGATTCTTTTTAACTTAACTGGCTTTTCAAAACAACTGTTTAATAAACACAAATAAAAAAACATAATCAATAAAGTTTTGAATAAAGCTTAACTTTTTGGAAATTTTTGGAAAAGAAACAATATCTGTATATTAATTTGATGGTTTAGTTCAAAATAATTTTTTTGAGTAGACCAGTCCTTAATGTGAAAAACAATTGGATTGAGATATTTAAGTGGCAAAAGAAGATATTTATTGTAAACGCAGGTTTTCTTTGAAAAACAATTTTTAATTACAAATAGAATTTACATTTAAATGTTTAAATGAGTTTTTTAGGGATGGTATTGTGGATAGTACCTGTATTCAAGTCTCAGATACGTCACTTCGATACGCTTTAAAAGCAGTGTTTCAAACCGACTGTACACTGGCCTTTGCGCAAGTTAAACCAATGCTATACCTATCTCCGACGGTAAGTCAACTTCCTCTAGTTGCAAGTCGCTGGGCAGAAAAGCAAGTTGCCAGTGGTTTCACTGTCAATGTGTCAGATTGGCATATGATGATTCTAATAATTTCCAGGAATTCTTTTGTCAGAAATAAAACGTTATAATAATGCTTTTCTTTTTTATTTCTTCTGATCTTTGTAGGAAGGTTCAAAACATGGCAATGCTAAAAAAACTTCTTCATATATTTTATAGCATCATTTTCTCATGATTCATGTTTCATATATTTGTTGTATTAATTTTGCCGTTATATCGGAAAATCAATATGGTGAATGCTTGAGCAACTTTCCCCTTCCGAGAATCCGTGCCAGCGTGTATGCACCATCTTTTTTGTCAAAAGTTGAAATCAGTTCAAATATTATAATATATAGCTCTTAAATGTTAAGCTACCAACATAATTCACATTTTCACTGATGTGGTTTTGATTTTCAAATAATTTCAGACATGAAAATTTTTTAATTAGAAGGGCTACAACAGGACTACAATATTCCATCGTTTTTAAAGCGGATTAAATAAGTGTACCTTCTCAGCTTGTACTCGCCCATCCACATCAAACAATGAAAAGATATCTTTACATTCAGGCGATGTTTTCAAATAAATTTCAACAAATTCTTTTCCATTTTCTCCAACTGCTTCTTTCACAAATTCCTTAAGTGCTGAAACAGAAAAGTTATTGAACAGAATCCCTCTCCTTTTGGATATCTATATAAAAGCATATGTCTCTATGAAAACAGTGACGATTCAAATGTATCTTATATTTAATACTATAAGCGTTTTAAGCCCTGGTTGTGAGTGAAAAAAAACAAAAAACGTTAAGTTTGTTTAATAGACATATGTGGCAACAGTTTACGTATCCGTATAAGTATAAGTATAGGGGGAAACCATTGCATTGCGTCAAATGTTTACATTTCCGTTTGTTGACGATTTTTAAGAAAAAGAAAGAGAAAGTAGTCAAGAACGTATGATAAAGTTAGATTAGTTAAAAGTTGTTAAAAGAACTGTAAAAGAGTGGTGTATCTTACAAATAGACAAAGAGGTAGGATTATATTTTTGCTTCAGTTTTATAATTAGAGATTGTCTTTATGATACAAACTAATAAGTTTATTCCAGCATGTAGAGATTTTTATTGATGAGTTCTTTTTTTAATATGCCCAGGTAAAGTACAGTCAGGAAGAAACTTTAAGTGTCTGCGAAGGAATGAATTTTTACATGGAAACACAAAACATTTTTGTATAGCTACAGATTTATGTTATATGTAGTCATTATTAAAATCCTTTTGTATTCTTCGCAGTTAGTTTTGGACATGCGATAGTTTCTTTTGCGTTGCAATGAACGAGAATTGCATCGGTAAAATGTTTTTACCCGGGCAGCTAGTAAGATTATATTTTGTTTAAGAACAATGGTTATAAGCCCAGGTCTATCAGGTATGAGATGCTTTCAAATAAAGTACAGGGATTATATCAAATTCTGGTAATACATGACAAAATATTTCTTAATGATAAGAAACTTTTCTCTCAAAACTTTTCTTGTATGCTAAGTAGAAAGAATACCAAAGCAATAATTTTTCGACCTGATACAAATTTGTTATTAATTTTAACCAACAAACTAATTATTCAAATTTTTTCACCCTTTGTAAATTGTAAAAGAAAAGTGATTAAATGGATGAAAAAAGTGAAACAAAGTACAATAACATTATATGATTATATTATAATATTGCTTTGAAACTTTAACATGAGCATCTGTATTCATCCACACATACTCTCTGGATTGCTTGAAAAACGATCCAACTGATGTTCTAAAAATGTATAAAATACTCCCTCCCTCTTGTCTTTAATCATACCATCATTTTCATGTTTCTTTTAAATTAATGCATATATTTTTATATCAATTATAATCTTGTATGGTTAATGATTGCCACAAAGTTTTAGAGCTATATACGAACAGGGTGAGTAAAAACTAACTTGACATTATTTAGTACTCTGAGTTTCTCTATCAATTATATGTTTATATCAACTTAAGCTGAAATGTATATAAAAAAGGTAACCATTTTTTTCTGAATGACATGATCAGTGATGATGAAAAAAGTTAAACATAGATAAAAACAGGTAGAAAAATAATTCTTACCTGTTAGTTCATTTTGTTCTTCTTTCAAGTTTTGTTTCAAAGCAGATACTTTATCTGCTAGTTCAATACCAGGTTTCGCTTTCTTTGTTTCAGCAATCGGAGAATCATCTTGTTTTCTTTTCATTTTTCTTTTTTACTGAGCAATAAAAGAAAACCTGACATATAAACCATATGAACCAACTTATATTATAACATATTATTATGTTATTATGAAGTATATCAACAATTTCAAAACATTTCATTTATGAAACGTGATAATTTTTTAAATCGTAAAGATTTGAAACTAATTTGAGCTCAAATCAAGTTAAGAGATTTCGTTTTTAAAACCGAGACATCTTTAAATCAAATGAAATTTTGATAATAAAACTTTATACCGAGGAATTACATTCCTTGCAAAAAAAAATTCAAAACATTATCAGATAACTGTTTTGATGGTTAGAAGAAACAGACAAGTGAATATGACAATTTTATTGCCAATGGTTTTTAATAAAGCAGTAATTATTTTAGAAATGTTTCTTTTCGAAATTTTAATGACCTGTAACCCAAGTTTTTTTAGGTTTAGATATTGTGAAATAATATTATCATGTATATACTTTCCTAAATAATTGTCATCTTGGACACCAAACAGTGTTTAGTTATTTAAATCAGTTGAGTTTAATAACATACATGTGCATCATCAAATACTGCAATCTAGGCTAATCTTGCCAGATCTTGCCCTTTCATCAAGAGTGTAACTAAACTAAAACAGACTGTAGTGGTCTGATTTTAGCATCATCCAAATTAACATTGTCAGTAAACAGTACCCCTTTTTTAACATAGCCAGGTAAATAAGCTGTATCATGGTTATCTTTGAATAGGAGTAAGGAAAGTTTCATCAGTCTTGAGTTGCAAAGACACAAAATGAGATCTGTATAAAGTGAATCTTTCATCTGAAAACACATGAACATGAATATATGGAGCATTTGGAGCAATAGAATGGGCTTGTATTGTGTATACATAATATTACGGTTAATAAGCCATTAATATTTACTCAACATAACAATAGATTCTTCTTCATTTATAATGTTGTAAAAATGTGACAACGTTTGATTTTTGTATTCAAACAATCAACCTCATAACCATGTTCTGTTTTATACTTTGAGCTTATATTTTTTTTATCCGTATTTGAGAATGATAGAGCATAGCTATCAGTCCATTTCAGGAATGGCGTGCAATCACACGCACACACAGACACGCAATCTAGGCTGCATGTGCGATTTACCACACGTACAAACTCATTATTTTTCCCTAGTGAGAAATGCTTTTCTTTGATTGATAAAAAAGCAACACCATTCCAGCCTTTGCTCATGGCCGATATCCTTTAAGAGCTTTCATCGAATATTATGAACTGAACACCTGGTGTGTTGATCTTTGTATCTGCAACGAGTAAACAACTTAATTAAAGATTAATCTTATACACAAAGTGAAAGTTAAAACCAAGTTTGTTACCAGTTCACATATATAACGAATAAATGTCATGGTCAAACAATGATAGCAGACTACGCATAATTGTGGTCTTACCCAAGTCACACAATGGCGCGGTTTTCGAAATTATGTAAAAGTGAATCACCAACACATTCAAGATGCTGCTCAACTGTGAGAAAAGGTTTTAAAATATAAATGTGTGGAATATATAAATCTTTGCCTTTTGGCGCAGATAATACTAAGTTTTTCTGGGCCTAACTCGTTGATGGAGCGGTTCAGTTTGCTTACTCTGCTTCTTCCCAACAGAAGATTGAGCATGAGCCACGCTACTACAGAGCACCTCATGCTAATCAATATAAATGACAAACATTGGACTGCCAATGAGAGAGAAGAAATAATCCAGGTACAGAACAGTACAGAAGTATTTGGAAAAGAGAAGGCTTCGGAGGGTTGATGGACAACCAGCCAAAAAGAGGCAGTGATGTAAGCAGCGAGTCAGAATCAGAGCATGGTTCTGAAAATTCATCTTCAGAAAATGAACTGTAAACTTCTAGCTTTTTGTGTTTATTTGGGGTTTTTTTGGAACTGTAATGATTGAGTTATCAAATGTAAATACATTTTGTACGAGGTTCTTCGTCAATTGATTGGATAATTGAATCATTTTCTCGCGTACATTATCACTCCTTCCTCAGATAATTATTTGTTTGCATTCGATAAAGTTCACCACAAGTGAAATATACGGTAAGCATCATATATCTTCTGCAAATCAATTGCAAACTGACTGACAGCTCACAAGGAGTGAGCAGTTAATTCGAACTTGTTCAAGTTCTTACTTGTGTTTGGGGTTCACGAGGAGTGTATGATCAACACTTACGTCCCCATCAGCCTAATTCAAAGGAAAAGTATATCGATGGCTAATGGCATGCCAAAGGAGATTTGCACGTCTAGTTGATCACACACCATTCAATTCTATGGTGTGCAAAAGACCACACACGAGGCAAAATATTCCTGAAATGGACTGAGCTATATGTAAAATGTTGGGAACTGTGCAAATTAACAAAATATTAATGAAGCTAATTATGGTGACGTAAATACTTATATCTCTCAACATGTAAAGGTTCATCTTGAAGAGGCGTTCTTAAATACTGCTATCATATACAATGCTCATAAAGAATGCAAAACCATCAGTGGAGTTCATCACCATGTTTCGTGAAAGTAGAATTATATGTCATCATTTCGAGACCGTCCTTTATTTTTCAGTTGAGATGATGATTTTTCTCACCTTAATTTTTCTATAAATATAAATTTATCAGTCTTACGATTTTGTCTGTCGTAACAACAATATTTATATAGTTGGGTTAAAGACCATTAACTTTATTGCGTAAGCAAAAAGAGCGAGCATAAGCAAGATGCATTGCAACTGGAGCTCATTTGGCAAGATCAAATATATATTACGTCATAGAAATTTCTATACAAGAAGCATTTCTTTGAAATGGTCCGATGGCTTGCAGCACTTTTTGCTTCGATTACCCAACCTTCGATGTATTGTTTGACCTGGTGTCGTTTTTGACAAACTTATCGAGCACTGTTACAGAACTTTAGGAAGACAGTTTTACTAGAACTGTGCAATTCCTAAGAACTTTGATCATTGTTTTTGAACACTTCTGCTGTTCTGCTATCGGAAGTTTTAATTCCATAGCAGAAAAAGCTCTCGCAACCAGTTCTACATCGCGCCCTGACGTAATCAATCCATGCACCGAAAGGTAACATTTCAATTGGGACATAGGCCATTCCAGAAATTCTTCATATGCTCTGTACGACATTCTTGAACATTCAAACACCACTGCGGAAGCATGTGTTCTTCTTTTTTTTCCGCACGGGCTTGAGAGTGCGGGATATGTAGGAGGCATGGGGAGATGTGCTGCTTATTTTTTTTGGAAGTTGGCGTTTAAACGTTAATGCTTGATTAATGAAGGAAATTTGAGGAAAAACAGCAAATTCCGTACACAGGTGAAGTCAGTCTAATCCCTGCATTTTACTGACGGATTTGGTATAAACTGTGGGATCAAACCCGGGGTCCAAATCAAAACAAACTTTGTTATGTTCCAAATAAGAGTGCACTGCATTTTATTGTGATTTGCTAGAAGAAAAACAGCAATTTTTTACAGATTATCCGTTTTTTCTTAATGTTCTCAGCTCAGGCGAAGCCAAACTTCACATTGCCCTAGTGTTTTATCAAATCCATAATGGCTGCATCATCTCCGAAATTGTGTATTCTACTTGTACTACTTGTACTTGTAGGATACCATCTTCAGAAACTGTAATGTGGTTAATTGAGACAAGTGTGAATCAACAATGATTGTCATTGTGCCTCCTTTCTGTTTTTTGCCCCACTTACCACTGAATAAACTGGACTCTTTTATTTATCTGCCCAAACTATTTGCCAATTCTGTTGTCTTTTATTCTGATGTCAGTATCATCCCGCCCTGAGCGTTGCCAGTTAATTATATCATCAACCTTATCATTCTCTCTCCCTCTTCTACACCAAGATATTTGCTCAGATATTACTAATCGATTTCGATTTCCATAAATTTTCACGCGTTCTTGATTTTCGCTGGCGAACTGGGTGATTCACGCACCCACTCCGCGACCCTTATATATTGATGTATTAAAATCGTAAGAAAATTAGGGGGCAGAAAACTGCAAAAGCCCCAATTTAGGGGAATTTAAACTTACCAAATGAACCCCGTCCGCCCGTACCATGTGTGATTCGGTCCGTGTGATTCTGATTGTATTCATAAAAGTACGAAAACAGCAAAGAAGATATTATCTTGTTCTCGCTTACTTTATTTTGCCTCGTTTAATTTTGTTTAGACAAGTGAATGATGGCGGCCGAAAAGTGTTCCATGATGCATGCTATAAATGGTTTATTTAAACGAGAGCAAGCTACTTCAGAAGCCAAATATCCAGGGAAAGTCTTGTAGGCACAATGAGAAACTGAATCACTAATTAAGGTTTGCGTAAGCAAGAGCTAGTTGCTAAGTTGGCAAGAGCCAAATATCATCATCAAAAAAAAAAGAGAAGAGAAGAGAAGAAGAGAGAGGAGGAGAGAAAAGGAGAAAGGATGAAAACGTAACTGCATTCCTCTGAGTGAATCACCTGTGCATTATACCCACGAAAATTAGAACAAAAAAATAACGAGTTTCATTCAAAAAATGAAACATCTGTTCTTAAAACGAAAATATTATTCTGGAATTCCTTTTTCTTTCTTTGTATATTATTGTGAAAAACTCGAACATAATACTCACCACACAGGGTCAACGATGATGAAAATACTCCGTTATTATTTTGAACAATACAAATTATATTATGACTATATGATCAATTTCATGAACAAATCGAATGTTCGAAGTACTAAAAAAGAATATTTGAAAATTTCCATTTTAAATGCTTTTCAATTTTTTTCATTGATTTAATCATTTCAATTTTAACGTAGTGACGAGAATAGATCCTGTTGAGAATAGATGCCTTTACCTTTCAGAAAAAGGTTGAAAAGAAAGATAAAAACATTTTTGAACAGTGTTTCCATTTTAATTTTCTATCGTTTATTTTCTGTTCTTAGGTTTTCGAAATGATCAGTGCTGTAATAGAAATAGTAATAGAAATTGAAAACAAACAAGAAGAACCAAAAGTTTTTTTATGTGTAGTTTAATAAAAGAATTCTTCTTCATCTTGTAAAAAAAAATTTCTACATGACATAATTAATCGATTTTCGCAGCGTAATTTTACATGATGTTAAAGATAGCCAACCACAGAACTACGTCCAGGTCAGAAAATTTATGTGGCTTAGGATCAGTTTTTCAGAGTCACTGGCTAATGTGGTTTAAGGTCAGGATGTCACATCACCAGCTTATGTGGCTTAAGGTTCAAGATTATACTTACTAAAAAACTTTATACCTCTATATTTTAACTATAACAGCTATAGCATAAGTTACTTATTTCATATTTTTATATTTTTTCTTTTTAATTATTATATTCTTGTTCGTAAAAAAAAGATGTAAATGATCTTTCATTAATATTATTAACATATCATTTATCTCTCAATTGATGTCCCTCATTTTATATATAAAAATATTTTTTCTGTATCCTCATTTATGGATAGCATATTTAAAGTAACTTTTATAAAGCAACCGCCTCTCTAAATGGACCACTTTCAACCATCCCCAATGTTGGTATTTTAGTGGAAAGCTCACTGTATACAACAACCACTTATATAAGGTCCCCAGAGTGGACATTTATGTGTGTCACCATGTACCGTTACCTG
Organism: Turritopsis rubra; assembly: GCA_039566895.2. Lineage (NCBI taxonomy): Eukaryota > Metazoa > Cnidaria > Hydrozoa > Anthoathecata > Oceaniidae > Turritopsis > Turritopsis rubra. The sequence goes on along the minus strand of CM077624.1, from coordinate 738,921 downwards.
TTTTGAACATATACTCTATTACTTTAATGATATTTTGTGCACTTAAGTAAGTGTGTATCCGAATAAGGAACTTCTACTAGGTTAACCTTTAATTGTACGTTGTAATCATTTTCTGTCATAAAATCTTTGATTACTAATTTTGAAGTGCACTTTATGTTTAGATAAGTAATCATTGTTGATCTTTCAAAATCTTCAAGATGGTCCGAATATTTATTAAAGGTGGTGTTTGGTCAAACACAGAGGTTTGTATTTTTTATTTTTATCTTTCTTTCTGAAAGAGTTCAAGTTTTCCAGATACTGTTTTGTTTGATACATGTTTATTTTGAAGGATGAGATATTAAAGGCAGCTGTTATGAAATATGGTAAAAACCAGTGGAGTCGTATTGCATCTCTTTTGCATAAAAAGTCTGGTAAACAATGTAAAGCGAGATGGTATGAGTGGCTAGATCCAAGCATTAAAAAGGTGCATTTCCTTTAATTTTTTATTATGAGTACCTGAAGTTGTGTATTATATATAAGAAGATCTTTCTTGATTTAGACTGAGTGGAGTCGAGAAGAAGATGAGAAACTTCTTCACCTTGCCAAGTTAATGCCAACACAATGGCGAACCATTGCCCCATTAGTTGGCCGAACAGCTGCTCAGTGTCTGGAAAGATATGAATATTTACTGTAAGTATGTTTTTTTTTGAAGGCAGTTATAATACAAACAGCAATATAAAAGATTTCTTTTGTAATTATCCATTCAACTTCATTATCTTCAAACCTTATTTACACATAAAAATTTATTTGAATTTCCTTAGTGTATTTCTTTGTCCAAATAAGTTTAGTCCACTTGAAATTTGCAATATTTCAATGAACAAAATTAAATTAAAGTGGATATTTTGTTTGGATAATTGGGAACATGTCAGATAGAAAAAATTGTGATTCTAATTTTGACATTCCGTTCTGTTGTGATAACCCAGATTGTACTTTCGTATTTAGTGATCAAGCACAACGTAAAGAAGGAGAGGGACTCGATGAAGATCCCAGGAAATTACGTCCTGGTGAAATCGATCCTGCACCAGAAACTAAACCTGCAAGACCTGACCCTATTGATATGGATGAGGATGGTAAAGAATGTTTTGACTTTATATATATTGTTTTCAATGTGAATCATGAACAACAAGAAGATAATACCTTATTTCACTAAATTAATTAACTATTTTTTTGTTGTGCGGCTTAATTAGGTACATGGTGTAATAAGCTAATCATTTTGTTTGCAGAAATGGAAATGCTTTCAGAAGCAAGAGCAAGATTGGCTAATACTCAAGGTAAAAAAGCAAAACGAAAAGCACGTGAGAAACAACTTGAAGAAGCCAGACGATTGGCTGCATTACAAAAGAGAAGAGAGCTAAGAGCAGCTGGCATTGAGTATATTTTGTTTGGTTCTTTTACTTTTTTGGACATCTCAACCTTTCAGTCCTATAATTTGAAGCCAACGTCGTTTCAAGATCATGGAAGGGTCCTTTAATCTCTTCAAAAATGGAGGAATTTGAAAAAACTTTCTCAAATTTCCTCCATTCATTTTGAAAACTGTAACGGTTATAAACCAGATACTCTTACAGGCAAAAGGATTTCTGCATACTAGCTGCAAAAATGTAAAATTGCAAAAATTGATTATGCTTGAAAATCTCTACAATAACTTGTACATTTAAATGTTAGCAATAAACACTGTTTAACATCTCATGGGAACCAACCTTAACTGAATAACCATTTGTTGTTGATTGTTTGCTGTTGAACGGAACAGATTTTGATACTTGTTTGTTCATATTTTCAAGATTAAATTCCTGTGTCGTAAAATTTCAAAAATCACAAATTTAGTTGAAGATTTTTTCAAATCTCCTAAAAAAAACTTGGAAATTTCTCCTTAACAATGCTACTCCAACCTTCTCAATCTTTAATTCAGAAAACTCTTTCATGGTGTGTTCATATGTGAATTTAATTAAAGGTTTTGCTAACAGAAGATTATCAAGAAACATTTTTATACAAAAAAAAATCAACAAATGAAACTAAACAACCAATAACAGATATAATAACAGATATAATAACAACTTTTAAAATAAGTTTGGCAACCAGCAAGTTAAACTATAGACCTATTAGTTTACTGCCTCCTGTTTCAAAAGTTTATGAAAGACTGGTTTTTAAACAGCTTTCAGCTTTTATGTAAACTTGTCTTTCTAAGTACCTCTGTGGTTTTCACAGAGGCTACTCTTTCAACACTGTTTAATTAATTTACTTCAGGAGTATCTCAAGGATCTATATTAGGTCCTCTGCTTTTTAACGTCGTCTTTTAAATGATTTGTTTTGGTGTGAACTTGAGTCTAAGATTGCGAACTTTGCTGATGATAACACTCGGGGTGGATCGATCAACGACGTCATTAGTTATTATTATTGATTGGTTCACTTCAAATCAGATGGTCATCAACCCTGATAAATTCCAATTCTTTGTGCTTGGTTGTAAGGAAGTCAATGATCTCGAGTTAGTTGTCGGTCGACACACTCTAATACCTTCACCTGTGGTGAGATTGTTGGGTGTGGCCATTGATGACAAACTCAGCTTCTCTATGCATATTAATGAAATATGCAAGAAAGCAAATAATAAGATCAGTGCTCTTCTGAGAATACGTTCATCATGTACATCATACATCATGTCGAAAATTTCGATACTGCCCTTTGATGTGGATGTTCTGTTCTAAGCGTGATAATAAAAAAATCTATCAAACTCAATTGAGATCACTTAGAGCAGTACACTATGATTTTTGCACACCTACGAAATACTTTTTTGGAACGTATGAAATAGAATCTGTTCATAGACAAAATTTAAAGATACTGGCAACCGAGTTTTTCAAGTCTGTTAATAGATTAAACCCTGAATTTGTGGGATTTTTTTGTCACCAAATCGTACAATGAGAAGCTGCATGGAGGAAATTTTTTGCGTCTTCCGCATTCCTCTGAATGTACAATAAATTCATTAATTTTCCATGCTATACTCCTCTGGAATCGTCTGCCTGCGACATTAAAGGAAATAGATACCATACATAAATTCAGACACAATCTGAACAGTCTGGAAAGCTTATATCACCACTGCTCCACCATTTTAATTAGTTTTTAACTATGTAAATGTGACCAACTTGAAATAAAGTTTTTACATAACTTAAACTTAACATAAAAGACATGGTGTCACTTATGGTAAAAAGTGTGGATAGTCTTTTGATGGGCTAGGGCATCATAAGGGAATTTCACTACTTTTTTCTCCTATTGTTGTTTTGGTATAATGTAAGAAATAATTGAGACCACCAACAAACATGTTGTGCCAAGGAAAAGACCATTTATGATATTCCACTGTCTTTTTTAAAACTTTCTGTTCTGGAAATGTCTCGAGTGTACATCTTTTTGTAAAAAAATCTAAGAAAAGTATTTTTGCATCAAAAGTATTGCATGTCAAATCTAATTATAAAGGTCAAAAAAGTACTTTTTCCTAAAATAATTCAGCATGATCGGTATGATATATTTGCGATTCATTAAGTTTAATTTTCAATAAGAATTTCCGGAATGCGTCAGTCAATTTCCCTTGTTCACACAATTGCACATTTGAATTATGCAGCAAGCCTGACTCAGATGACTGTCAGATGACTGCTTAGCAAAAATTCCTTATTTTGTTTCCTGCAAGTGTGAGAAATCTTTTGATATTTTACTACTTCAAAATCATTATGATCCTCTGACTGTCATGATTGCACTATAGAATTAATCGTTATCGTCGCAAGAAAAGAGGCGTGGATTATAATCGAGAGATTCCCTTCGAAAGGAAACCAGCTCAAGGTAAGAGATTTGGAAACTGATTTCTGATTCTATTTTATCTGATCTATTAGATCAATAGCTTACTATCATTGTCACATCGTGAAACGCAAAACTCAGTTTTATTGTTGCAGTTTCTAGCTGATAATAAGTAATAGGTCTTAATAAGTTTTGTCATAATTCCTGATCAGTAAAATATAACCAACAACATCGTCCCTCAGCTTTTATGGTTGTTGTTTTTCCTCAAACTTTCTTGAATAGTAAAATACTTTGAAATACAAAACAACATGCATGCAGCCACTTGGACTGTGTGACTGCAGAAATATTTATTTGGAAATTTTACCTGCTGGAAAAACATTTCAATATTTTCTTCAGGGTTTTATGATACAACGGAAGAGAGTGTCGGTGCTTTGGAACCAAATTACAAAAAGTTACGTCAAGAACATATGGATGAAAAGCGAAGGGATATTCAAGAAGAGGTGAGCGAGGCAAATCAGACTTGACTTTGTTTGACTGTAAAAGTATTAAGTTACTATAGAATAATAATATAATAGTAATAAGTAATAATATAGAATTTTTTCATTTTTAGCGTGAACGACGAAAGGATAAGGATAAACAGAAAAAAAGAAAAGAAAATGATTTACCTGGTGCTATCAAATCCATCAATCAGTGAGATTGACTTTTAATTCTTAAATTTGATTCTTCGAGTATTGGTAGCCAGTCTTTCCACAAGAAGTGTTTATTTTTTGTTTTATTTTTTTACATAAATGAAACTTTTTAGAATAATGAACCAAGATCCTTTGAAGAAACGAAGTAAATTAGTGCTGCCATCTCCCCAAATCACAGATGTGGAGCTTGAAGAGGTAGGATGGATGGTAGTTCAGTTATATGTAATATGAAAGCAATATGAAACATATGTAACATTCATTATTCATTATCAACTAAATTAAAATTCAGAGGTACTTTGATGAAAAATGAAGTATTTTAATGGTTATCACCAATACTATGAACAATTTTTTATAATGCCATATCTTTGCTGTTTGGAATTGTAAAAAATGATAATAAACATGATGATAAATCAATAAATTCATCTTTATTGTCAGGTTGTAAAGTTGGGTATTGCTAGTGAACAAGCCAAATCTTTTGTGACTAATGAAGAAGATTCGGCTAGTAAAGGCTTACTCTCTGATTACTCAATCACACCTGGTACAAATCTGCCAATGAGAACACCAAGAACACCAGCCATACAAGATACTATACTACAGGTAGTCTCGTCATAGAAACTTTGCTCAATTTTCGTGATAGCTTCTGTTTTATTGTTTATCTCAGAAGATTTCCATGTTACCAAGTATTTGTTAAAACATAATTTCTTTTCTTCTACCATCATAGGAAGCTCAAAATATTTTAAATCTTCAACAAGTTGATACACCATTAAAAGGTGGGGTCAATACTCCTATGATTGAAAGTAATTTCGATGGAGCAACACCTAAACGTCATGTACAGCAAACACCAAATATGATGATCGCAACACCATATCGCACACCTGCTGGAGAAGGGTCTGGTGAGTGTGATGAACCTTTACGGATGGTGGAAAGTTTTATTTTTTTCAGAAAATTGAAATATTTTTTCGTTTCCCTAGGGTTTACTCCACGAGGAATGACACCTCGTGCGGGAGGAAATGCAGCAATGACTCCTGGAAGTGCTGTCCGAGATGTTTTAAACATTAATCGAGAAGAAGCTTTTATGGATGATCAAGAACATCAGAAACATCAACAAATGGCAATGAAGACGCAACTTCTGTCTGGTCTGCAGAGTCTACCAAAGCCAAGTAATGACTTTGAGATTGTGGTTCCTGATGTAAGTGGTTTGATCATTTCAAAAAGTTTGTTTATTTATTGAATTGTCAGTCTTTCGCTCTTTCATCAGAAATGAAGCAAATAATCAGTTTGTTATTTTTTCTAGAGATTTGAAATAAATTTGGATGAACCTGTCAATCCTGATTTTGTTGAAGATGCAGCTGATGTGGAGGCACGTAGGCAACAAAAACAGCGAGAAAAAGGTAAATTATTTTGTATAGAGTTTTTAACAGTAGGTCTTCTAACCCGGCTAATCCTGCTAATTTACCAGAACGTTCCATTTCGTATTTACCATCGTCGTTGAAAACGTAAATATAAAATCTTCCAAATAAAGAAAAGAACTCAAAAAATCTAAAATCTTGTGTAACGTATGTTCCTAAACGTTAGTCACATTGACCAAAGAAATCTTTTTAACAGCCAGAGAAAGGAATTTCTAAAGTTTTTTGTAGAGCACGTTAATGAAGGGTTTCTCTAACAACTTCTAAAACCTAATTTTCCAAATAGTATGTTACTAACTTTTTTTCGGCAAATATAAAATTGATTTTCGGTTACCAGTCAAATACGAGTTGTTCTTAAGTTTCCATGAAATCTTGTAGAAGCTGCAGAGTTTCGCCGTCAAGCACAAGCCGTCCAACGTGATATGCCACGTCCCTCTGACGTCAACACAACCGTGCTGCGACCGGCAGAAATGACGAAAGATTTGAATTCCTATCAATTGGTAGGTTGGAGAATTTCAAGCCGGTAAACAAGTTCGTATTTGAGTTTGAAAGTTAACTTGGTGTTTTAGGCTGAAGAAATGATCAAAGCTGAAATGATAAAAATGCTTCGAAATGATGTCATTCTACATCCGACAGCGCGTCAAGTTGACGCGTTAAACGGTAAAAAAACTCGAGCAGTCGCCTTAAACGTTATTAACTCGAATAAAAAAGAGCTGGAAGCAGATCCGTTAGACGATATTACGGAAGACGAAATGAATAATGCTCGAGAGATGCTTAATAACGAAATAAAGACTGTTAAAGCAGCGATGGGTCATGGAGATTTGGCCATCGAAGTCTACACAAAAGTCTGGGAGGAATGTTTTGGACAGGTACAACTGGTTGCTGAAATAGTTTTTATATAATATATCTTTTTTATAACATATATTCATGTAATCTTATTATATTTATCAATCTATAATGTCTTTCAGCTCCTGTTTTTACCGAATCAACAACGATACACTAGAGCTGCACTGGCCAGCAAAAAAGATCGAATCGAATCATTAGAAAAACGATTAGAGGTTTATTTATTTATTCATTCATTCATTCATTCATTCATTCATTTGGATCTGCAGTCTACAGAAAAACCTAGTAATGTGCTAAAGAAATTTAAGGAAAATTTACTCTCAATAAATATTGTTCGCCATTCCTTCTTGTCTAACATCCTGTATCAAGTGTGGTGCAATCCTTTAAAACGAGTTAACAATTCGTGAATGATTGTAAGAAATTGGTTATTTGACGTTCATTCGTTCGTGTGACTCGTTTACTCTAGCTGTAAATTTGCCTTGATTAGTTCGCAATACAGTTTAATTTTTTAATTTTTTTAATAGATCAATCGTAATCACATGACTGAGGACGCGAAACGAGCAGCTCGTTTAGAAAAGAAATTGAAGATATTACTCGGTGGTTACCAGGTCAGTTGTTTTCAAAATATGTTTATGAAAAAAAAAACATCCAAATGAGAAAAACTTGATTAAAAATAGCCTGTCTAGAAGATGATTTAACGGGGTTTTTTTGGGGTTTTTTGTAGTCACGTGCTATTGCATTAAATAAACAAATAACGGATTTACATGATCAAATCGAACAATGTCGAATCGAATCAGAAACGTTCGATCTCTTACGGAAACAGGAAAACAACGCCATCCCCAGGAGGCTAGCAGTAAGAATATTTTTCTGAGATCCTTTCATTATTGAGTAATAACTTGGTTGTTTGAATTTGTTGTGAACTCCCCTTCTTATGAATATACTTAATATTAATGAACTAAAGGAACTGAAAAATTGGTTTCCAAATATTTTTTTATTAGCTTCCTTCCAAATAATAAAATAACGTTGTAACCCATTTCGTTTCCAGGCCCTGGAAGAGGATGTAATTCGTCAAACTGATCGAGAACGAGCACTTCAAGTCCGATATTCCGATCTGTTATACGAACGGGACAGCTTGATGCAAGCAAAAGAAAGAAGATGATGCACATGAATAAATATCAAAGATGGTTGCTAACAACAACAAAATCTCATTTTTTCCATAACTAACAACGTGTTTGAAGATACTTACAAAATTCCTTCCTTTCTTTTCTTTTCTTTTTTTTTTTTTTTTTTTTTTTTGCATCCATCTTTTTTCTTCAAAACTTCTTTCAAACAGATACTGTGTTCGGAAAGTTGTAGATTTGACAGGGTGGGATTATAGTTCTAAATACAACTTTGCGTTTTGCGATCAAATAACGGCTACCGCTGTACTTCATGCAGATTCTTTAAAGATTCATAATATATTCACAACCTCTTTTTCAGACTTTCTCGCATCATTATGTTCTGTTTATTTTCTTTGACATGCTTTTCTTTTACTTTTCTTTTATCTAAACAATGAAACTCAATGAACAAAGTATTCTTTGCTTTTTGTTTTCTTCCCCTATGTGCTTCTAAATGGATTTGAATGGACAACTAATCAAATATGAATGAATGGACAAATATTTTTGGAAAAATAATCAACTTTCAATAAACAGGCATTTTGAAGAAAAACGTTTTTAAATATCGCTATAATTAACAATATTGGAAAGGGATATCAAACATCACACTGAAGTTCTTTTTCAAAGGTTTGTAATTTCTGGAACATAAAAGCTCACAGCTCATAACCACCTACAGCGTATACTCTTTCGCCTGTAACTGTAACTTCTGATTCCAAGGAACAACAAGAAAAACATGAATTTAGATTTTGTTCTTTTGAAAAGTCTAAAAGTACCGACCTGTCTAGCGGATAACTTCTGTTTTGGAAACTTGTAACGCATTTTTCGGAATCGAAGAAATAACAGTCGAAACCTTCTAAAATAACATTTTCTAAAGCATCTACGTTTTCATCGTATTAAAGTAATTTCATGTAGTGGAAATTTGAATGATTTTCCTGGAAGATGTAGCTTTGATTGTGGAAAAAATAGTGCACAATTCTTTTTAAAACTTGTTTTTCTCAAGGTGATGAAGCGCCAAAGCAACTTTGTCCGATAGACTCTGGATGACGGCTTCATCCATCCGTATGGCTATCTTTCTCATTATTTCAGCAGTATCACGTCTGCAGTCAGGCCCCTTACGGCGACGCAAGTGAAACAGGATTCGTTAAGAAAGAAAATCTATTTCATACTATGCCATTGGGAATATTTGTCAGTTAATTACATCATAAGCACATATCCACGTTCTACACACAACATGAAAAGTTATGTTTTGAAATCGTACTGAAAGCAAAGACGCAAGGATAGCATTTCACTTTCGTTTTAAGTTCATCGATCAAACTTTTAGTTTTAAAGGACCAAAGTTTTAAACTTTCGTTGGTTTGTGTGATGAACTGTTTTCCGAATGGATTACCACCTCGTACCCAGGGATTATTCTCACATCGCCGTCCTCGCAGTTGCGTAAGGTCCCCATACCACATGCGCATGCGCAGAATTCTAGCCGAAGTTTTGGTACTTACCAAGCTGCATTATGGTAACATCCTGTTTAACAACGCTCCAGCCTACCTGATTAAACTTTGGTGTTTGTAGAATATGGCTGCAAGTTATATTTCTAGACGTTTTACCACCGAAGAAGGAGTATTGAAACTGAACTGGTTACTAGTAAGAGAAAGAATTGAATCCACCCAGGGATATGTAAAAGCGTAGCTTTTCCACCATATGTAAAATGGCTCTAAAAGCAATCAACGATCCGAACTGACCAAGTTATCTAAAACTTAATGTCTGACAAAAAAACACCACATGTGGCTCATCCATTCAATGTAGCACCACGATTAACAACACTTTCCAATTCATAACATCGCACACACATTCAACGATCTACCTGTGTCGTGAAGCAGAAAGCTATCAGAAATTTTGTTACCTATCAAAGAAGTATTTCAAAGATCTAGCCTTGTCCAGTCTAACATCCCAGTGAATAAAAACGGAGGTTATAGTCACTTTATGATATTTTAAGTTTTCCTATTTACTTATTCAGATTTTTCTGTAAATTCAAGAGGTCGTTGTGTTTCTATTTAAAACAGGATAAAACGTGGCTTTACCACAACTCTTGAATCCTGATTACAAATCATGATTATCTATCTATCTATAACCCAGGGTAGACAATAATCATAGGAGAGATATTCCATAAATTCGAATGTGGTATAGCACGACTACAAAAAACAAATTTCTGATTTATTCATTGTTTATTTATTCCTGTTGCTATGTAACAGATATCGAAAGCGTAATGATCCTATCAAACGTTTGTTGACGTCATCAAACATTTTAACATAATTTCTTTAATTACAATCGTGGTAAATAAATTTTGCAATTAGTGTCGCTGCTTTTTAATGACAACAAATTCTCAAACAACATCATATGTCGTGTCTAAACGCCCGTATTTAAATTTGTTGTTGTATGAATACTTGAGCTTATAGAAAAAACATTTTTTTAACGTTTTTCTCGTGTACACTAGGCACAAACAATATATAGGGCACACGTGTAAACAACACAACGCATTATTTGTTTTTTTTTCAGTGAATGAAATTGTCGCTTTAAAATACTTTATATCGTGGGCCACGTTTCCCATCACACACACATGAGGTCTTCGCCCCGTATCCTGCCGTATCCTGTCGTGGAAATACAACCTTAACATTACTAATGAACGGATAGTAATGAAGATAGTTACTCTTTGCTCATTGTTGTCATGGTATCAATTACAAACAAACAACTGAATTGATTTCCGATGAGCGTTATTATCGACTTACGGGATATAATAAGAGAATTCTGAGATCAAAGGAGGTGTTTATAGACATTTATAGACATATAGACATTTTCCAACATTTCTGAGTTACAAAACAGGATGAAAGCTTTCTTTTTGTGAAATCTGAATTTTGTGAATTTCCTATCCACTATCCTTTTTGTGATGAAATTATATAGAGAAATAAATGCAGGGAATTAAAAACCCGTTTTCATAAATGCAGTAATGTTTTTCTTCTAGCATTTCGTCGAGAGTAGCCTGAATCCTCAATTACAAAAACGCCATCCAAAAAGCTAATATGTGGGACTTGCATGAGTCATCTGAAGTTTAAGATTAGAACATGAATGTTGCTTGTGGAATAAAGGCTTGGTTTAAGTGCACTCATTCAATATATAGACAACCCACGCTTAGTAGGCACATTCCATTTACGTTGCGAAACTGTTCATTATAATCCTACTCACGACACATGCCAAATAAGGTCATTAGTGGTCGTTAATTAATTGTATAATGATAACTCGTTTATTACGAACTAATTTTTCGTTAAACGAGCGTTGTCGGTTAACGTTCAAGTATTAAATTGCGAAGGCGTATGGACAGTGATTATCGGTGTGGGTGGAAAACAAAGTGCCTGTTGGCTACAAAAATGGAGCAGTTGTGTTTGAGAAAGAAGAAGGAACGAACATGCAGCTGTTTGAAAATCAGTATGAGATGGCATTTTCTACGGACTCAAATATAATAGGTACGTCACTGTCATCGTTGCTTGTTTGTGAAATTAAAAGATCTCTTTTTCTGCGTCAGCTATAACGGGTGTGGTCCCATACAAGTAAAGTGACATAACGGGAAGGTTTAGGTCCTTGGACTTTCATCCGTAGTGGTGGGCAATTCTGCCCCCCGACCTCCAACTAGGAAGTTGACCTTATGCCAGCTTATGTCAGCTTATGTCAGCTTATGCCTCGTTATTTCCAACAATTTTATGAGACTTTTCACTGGAGTAGTTATCTGGTTTGAGACTAATGAATACACTCTGTATGTTTCACAGCATGTTCGGATGGTAAATAAATAATGATTTTGTTGTTTTAGAGTATCTGGCCGAGTTGTCTGCAACTAAATCTCTGCAGTGTTACCATCAAGAATGGATCAACTCTTCATCAAACATCCAACCTCCATATCTCGATGAATCATCGTTTCCAGATGATATGGAAACAAATCCAAATTTTTATCCAACTCAAAATTTCCATTCATCAACAATAAATCAATACGAGGCTGGCCAAAACGTAGAGGATATTCAAAGTTTCTCGGATAGCGATATGTTACTTACGGAATCGAATTCCACGATTGAGAATTTCGTGAATTTTCGATATATGAAATCGAATAAAATTGAAGAGATCGAAAGTTCCTCAAAACTCAGACTTAACAGTTGGCCATGTTCTCGTGAGTATAAATCAGATTCTTCACTTCAGTGTCATAACAAAGGTTATAAAGATTATCTGGAAAAAAGACAAAAAAATAACGAAGCATCGAGGAGATCACGAAAAATTCGTCGGTTACGAGAATTTCAAGTTAAAGAAGAAGTTTCGAAACTTCGAAAGGAAAACAAACGTCTTAAAGCTGAACTTCAAAAGCTGAAAAGTATGAAAGTGAAAAAGTAAATTTACTTTAGCAGTGTAATAGAAACAGCAAGCACGATTCATTTTGAATGAAGTCGATAAAAACACATGATAAAATTGATAAAAAACATTTTCTAAATTTCTTAATCATCATCATTGAGGTAGCATTATCCAAAAACATCAGCAACAAACTACTTTGAATTCTTGTTGCGGAAATTGTAAACAAATTTAATATAATCGAAACGTCAACCGTTTCTTTTTTTTTTCTGAAAAAAAGAAACAAATTTATTAAAGAACGATGAGATTCTATGCTTGGGAGAATTTATTCTCATCAAAAGTTTCAACCATTTAAGACGATATAGATTGTGCATATATACACAGCCCGTTAAATTCGAGACATTCAAGACTCAAAATTGCATTCGAACATGGCTAGAAAAGCAATAAATGTCCTCTTTGCTATTCAGTGAGTAAAAGCTTCTCTTATAATTTGATATGTAAATATATTTTTTCGACAGATTCTTTTATTTTCTACTATACTGCTGGTCAGTGGGTTTAAATTACTTTTTGAAATATATTGATTTAAGAGTATTATGTGTCCTGTAACTCTGTCTTCATGAATATTTTAATTCCCGTAACCCTGATAAGTCGGACTGATTTTTAATTCCCCTTGGATTTTCTTGTATGACTTCTTATAAAAAACTTCGCTTAAGTCGGACTAGTTTTTGTATCCCTTCGATCAAAAAATTCTGCTTAAGGCGCTGTTCATATGGAAAAAATTACCTCGGTAACCGGGAAAATTTTTCAACATACTGGTCTCTCTCTGTCTCGACCACCCTCTATCTCGAACAACTTTCTTGGACAACCTTGGTAGCCCTCAATCCAATTCAACTTTATTTTTTGGTACACGAAAAGAATTATTGAAGCGCGTATTTCCAAATCACAAATCAACGCGCATGCTCAATGATACGGTATGTACAGACACGCATATTATTTTTTGAATTGGAAATCCTGCTTTAGCGAGAGCCTACTGTATATTAGTTCCAGAGTTTAAAATAACGATTACAACGATAAGCATGGTTCATATGATGCGTAATCGCTACAATCGTTGGGTAATCGTTAAGGACCATTAATTCTATTGTTAGTTTAAAATCAAGGAACGAGCGGTAAGTAACATCAACATTTTTCTTTCTCGTGTTTTCAAAAAAAACCAGAGGGAGCATTAGAGATGGATAATGATAGACTTCTTAGTACCTGTGAACGAGGTTGATATGTAAACGTCACCAGGTACTTGTTTAATCAAACATATTTCTATCGTTGTTATCGTAAACAAACGCCATCGTTTTAATCTTTATTTTAAAGTTGGTTGGAACCAGTAATTATCAACCCAGAATAAAGAAGAGCAGATATTCCACATAAACACATGATAAATACATGAGCAAGGTTTATTGGAAAGAATGGTTTTAGCGAAGGGTGTGGAACTTGGGCAGTTCTTCTGGGTGCAGCAAAATGGCTATTGTTTGGTCAAATATTTTTGTTGCGCAGATATGAGAATAAGATTGAATTTTCTATAAAAGTTAGAAATCACCATCTTCTTATTAGAGTACGGTTATAGAATCATCATAACAGCAAAAATAGCTCGATTTAATTAGTGACGTAAGTCGGAATACAGAATAAGATGTTTAGTCATAGAGAAAATCTATTTCATCAGCACATAATTACGAGATGGTAAATGTCTGCCCAAAAACCAATGGAAAGAACAGGCTTATATAAAAAGCGTTTTTGGCCTCGTTTGTGAGATCTTATATATGGCAACAGCCTGATTGCATAGTTCCTTTTTCTTGAGGCTCGGAAATTAAACAATGAATACAAATAAACAACAATGAATACAAGTAAATAACGAATATTTTATTAAAAAGTAAGGTACAGTTTTGGAACAAAATTTTGTAAAATAAAATTATCCATCTCTTCCCATAATCATTATAAAATTCAGAAAAAGTTTGATTATGTAACCTTCCTTTAAGCCTTCATCTATCTGAGAGGCTGGGACCAATATTCCTATAAAATATAAAGACAGCGTTCTATTACACGGATTGTGTTCTTGTTGGCAGTAAAACAACACAAGACTAATGTGAACAAACTCCATGTGAAGTGCACACGGAATACTTACCTTCATATCCTGACAATTAGCAACTGTTAATTCCCAAGCCAAGCCAACCACCGTCTACAGGAACAGTTCAAAACAATTCGCAAAGGGTGGGTTGTTTTAAGTTTGTATTAGGGTGTCGTCATCTCTCTCCCATTTCTCTTTTACGTCTTCTGAAAAAGAAAGAAAGAAATCGTCATCTCTACGTTTGCACACTCAATTTTGTGATGTTGAAGAAGCTTTAATTTTTGGTATTGAAGTCAATGTACAGGATTCTTCAAAGTATTACAATTGAAAAACGTAAAATCAAGTTGTATGAAGGACTTTTAGACAGTCCAAGTAATGGTAATCCATTTGTTGTGCATCAGAAAGACAATAAATATATTTCACTGTGGAATCATATTCGGGAAAATTTATTTCATCATTGCACAACAAGAAATACTAAAATACAAAACTTTCACATTTTACATTTATTTAAACATTTATGAAATAAGTGAAAATATTATTGATTTAGACTTTAGGACCGTCCATCAATATTAGCAGAAAATATCTCAAACTTTTTCAATAAATCCTTATTTGTTGCGTGGCAACTGATGATCATTTACTTGCTGTGATGATGATGAGTCCCAATCCCAGATAAGAATATCCATCTCACATGATTATGTAACAAGATTTAAGCTTTCATCAAACAATAGTAAGTAATCCCTTGAGAAAAGGCGAGCATTGATTAAGAGTTTTGGGGAAGTATTTCCAATTTGATATCAGTTTTGCTCCTTTAGCATTAAAACCAATAGCCCAAAAAGAAAGAAAGAAAGAAAGAAAGAAAGAAATCGTCATCTCTAGGTTTGCACACTCAATTTTGTGATGTTGAAGAAACTTTAATTTCTGGTATTGAAGTCAATGTACAAGATTCTTCAAAGTATTACAACTGAAAAACGTAAAATCGGGTTGTATAAAGGACTTTTAGACAGCCCAAGTAATAGTCAACCTTTTGTTGTGCATCAGAAAGACAATAAATGTATTTCACTGTGGAATCATATTCGGGAAAATTTATTTCATCATTGCACAACAATGTTTGACATTTTGAATTTCGACTGGAATATCATTTTGCCCACTGGAGCTACTGAAGAGGAGCTACCTTTTTGAAAATCCTTTTACTAATTAAGTATTTTGTTCCAAGTTCACTGGGTTGAAAAGCATATACTTTCCATGTTTCCCAGATAACATCTTTAAAAAGCAGACTGTGGGAATTCTGATAAAGCATAGGATAGAGTATATATAGAAATTGAAACGACAAACATACATAAGCCAATCAGGAATATGTCTTTATATCTTTCATGTGGCAAATATGAAGAACAAGTTCTCAGAATTTCTGAAATTTCTTCAACATCTCTAAAAGTAATCTTTGCTTTGTTAATGATAGAAAATATCATACATAAAAGCCCGTTTAAACTGAGGGATCCTGTTTTTAAATAATTAACACAAAAGGTACACATGAACAAATCAAGTCAAAATAATTCCTATTTAAATTAAATGTCTGAGTTGTTGAGCTTCATAAGCTAAATAAAATTTAATTATTCTGCTCTACAAACCAAATGGTCATGACTGTGACCTTTAAACATTCTACATCAAAAATATAATTAATGGACTAGTATTGAATTTAGAGTTGTAGCCATATTCATCCAGTTTTCAATTGGATTTTTCGTGCTGACAAAGACTGAGATATTTCATTTTAAAACTTTATGCATTTGCTCCACACATTTTTTAGATGTGGTTCCCTTTCTCAGATCACATCCTTTAACTTATAAACATAGAAAGCTTTTCACTGCTATTAATTTTTGCACAACTAACCTCTGTTAAACACAACTCCAAATTGAATAATAGTAAGGTTGTTAAAGGCAGATAGACAAAATGAATATAACATTTGAACAAATAAAATCAACCAGAACAGAAGAACAACAACCTTAACCAAATTATCCCCACAGAAAATCAAGAGACATAGAAACTGAAGAAACAGCCTCAATTCGAGTTACAAATTATTTTCAGAATTTTTCAATAGCCTGAAAAGAATAATAACTTACCTTGCACATAACATCAGCAAAAACCAAAACAAAAGAACTACTTAGAGGTAGGTTAAAATCATCCATGGGAAAAATTAATACACTCAACTTTAAATAAGTGGAGATTATTCATACTGATACTAAGATGGCGTAGTTTTATGTTGATACGAACAGTGTCGCAAAAAAGAAGAAGTAAACAAGCTAATAACATTTCTAAAGAAAACAAATATGAAAGGACAGATCATATATATGGACACCTAACAGTAAAGGGCTGTTCTGACAGACGTGTTGGCTTATCACAACAAATACTTCACTTATGTTCAATAATGTATTAATATTAGATCCCAAAGATTTGCATGAAGACCAGATGAATTACAGCATCCAAACTTGTATCCAGTGAAAAAGGTTTTCTTGATCTTGATGACCATTCAATGTTCATATTTCAATTATTTCATTGTTACCATTCCTGTTGATATTAGCAACCACTTCTTGTATGGTAGCAGAAGAATGCTTAAATATTCAAACATTTATTTTTGCCATGGAACAAAGAAAAGTGCTGCCGCCATGCCAACTAGTAATATATTTTTTATCATGACGGAAACATATATTCAGATTTGACATTTTGTTCCCCACTTAGTATGAGTACTTATAGTCTGTCAAAAATATTTTGACTTATTAAGTAAATGAATGCCATTTCTGATCTACTTATCAGATTTTAGCAAACCAAACTAAAGCTATTGTTGAGCACTTTAAAATGGTATTTAACTATAATATCTCCTTTATGATCAGCACCACAAGGTTCGGTGACTAACTGCCAAGTGCAAGCTTTTTAGAAGGTTTTAGAAGGTAGATGGTTATTAGTATATGTTCACGGTGTGCCATGGAGACCCATGCAAGGTGAATGAAGGTCTAAGTTTGCGCTGATCTCTAAGGTTCTTGTTTATAGATTGATTTCCCATTAATATAAAATAATTACCGTGCAAGAAACCTCCCATTTTTAATGGTATCTTTTATCTAAATTTCGCAGAGTCCTAATGACTTATAGCTAACTTTTCACACTTATTATATTGCCCCTGTTTTTTATCATGTTTAGTAAAACAATGCTTCTCAAAATTGACATATAATAAGTTTGAAAAACCAAACATGAAGTTTTGGTAATTTTTCCTGTTCTCAACAAGAATATTATTTATTGAAAAACACAGAAAAAACACACAAAACATTGGAATAATAAACTTGATTCACAAAATAAATTCTTTGTTACAATGAAATGAAAGCAGTGAAAACAGTGCACTTGTAGGGTGTTGTGATACAAAGGTATACCAGCAAACCCGATCATACATAATAGGTAATGGTGAAAACTCTTCAACCAGTGATTCTAAGTTAAGAAGCTTTGCTTTGCAGTCCTAACATCTAGTGTTACAATATAGTTACAACTTATAACAAAAAAATGACGACATCTATATTACCTCTATGTTTCTAAAAATTATTGAAAAACGTGATACCACAAACCTTTTTTCCAGTACATCCAGTAGAAATCTAAAATCTTGTCGGTCCATCATGTAGTGATCTCAATCATCATTAAAATGCAATCATGTGCAAAATAAATAGCAAGTTTTTCATTTACAGATCAAACAAATTCTCATCAAATTGAAAAGAAAAAGAACTGAAGGATAAGACTTATGACATTCTCTATTGATTCATTTATTTATTTTGTGCAGACATTTACGTAATTGACAGAAATTGATGCAAATTCAGGAAGCTAAAAAAAACACAAGCCAAATGTACTGATACAAAACATTTTTAAAGAATTGAACATCAATTTATTCAGCACAAATTTTTCAGAAGATTGTAGATATATTATATTACCGCTTAACATATGTAACATGATGATTTTCAAATTCATTCGATTCATTGAAAAAAACATGGTCACTGTTGTCATTTTAAAAACCGATCTTTAACGAGGTCATTAACAAATTTTATGCAGTTTGTGCAATCCGAAAGTTTCAATAATCAAAATAAGATTGCATTATTATATCATAAGGTAATTGAAAAACTCTATCTATCTAGCTATCTACCTACCTTTACTTTCTCAATTGTCAATCATAATCATTGCGAAAAAATCTAAAACCTAAACCCTTCAGATTTATTGTTGATGTACTAGAGGTTACAGAGGTTACCAAGTATCTTGTGTGTAGCCACAAACTTTCTCAGAGTAACTTAAGCAAAAAAGGCATTTAGATTCAATAAATTTATAATGATTCAATGGAAAATGAGAAATCTGGAAGTAAATGAAATTTCTCAAAAAAATATTTACTGTACAAATTCTAGCTTACAAATTTTCAGACAGAATTTATTTGATGGGTAATAAACAACGAAAAGTAATAACCCAATCCATGGTGATGTTGTTACTAAATCGATGGTGCTTACCAAAACTTTGAAGAAGTCCTTATTTCAAAAGGGAATATTCTCAAGCAATGCGTATTAACATCTAGCAAGGGACAGAATTTAATGTTGTTGTTGTGATGACTCGTTAATAACATGCAGCTTATTTTCACATGAAACACTATCAGCAGTAGCATCTTGGATATTTTAAAAGAAATTCTTAAAAACAACAAAAACAAATTCATATTATACCTTAAAAGGAACTAAATTCATAGGAAATAAATTTTGCAATCCTAAATAACACAAAATTTAGTCCCTTGTTAAAGTAATTGATAAATGCTTATGATAAAATACAAGTAGAAAAAAAGGAAAAAGAAAACATTTAGAGAAGATTTAACTTTCAGATCCATTCGAAAAGCATTATATTTCCACAGAGCATAGATGTGATACATTGATTAGCTTGAATGAAAGAATGGTGAACATCCACATTATATTCATTTTGACAAAAAAAATAATTACAGTCATCCAAAGCCTCCTTCCTGAAGCATAGGAGCCTACTTCATAAAAGTTGTGTTCTTTAGCTTTGATACACCCTCCAATAATACATGGGATATTTTATATACACATGACAATCGTTCAGTAATCGATCTTGCTCAAGTCAAGTGAATTTGTAAAGTTATCCAATAAGTTTGTTTTGTTACATCATGCCATAATACTTAAAACGATAATGATATTAGTTTGAATGTTTTTATTCTCTTCGCGGACGTTTATGATCAAAACGACCTCCACCCCTAGGTGGGAAATCTCTTCTAGGAGGCCCATGAATCATATGTGGACGCTAAAACATGGCAAATATTAACGAGTAATAAGCGAGTAACCGTTCACAACAAAAACAACTAATTCAGGACTGCAGGAGATATAACAAAGATTTAATCAGCTAACACTTATTTTGTTTAACAAACTGTCCAATGTAAAGACCAATAGCCAACTGCAAACAAAGAATTCTGGATGATGATAATAATTTTAAGTACCATATTTCATGAAATTTACACTGGCATTATTTTAACACGCTTCAAATTTGCACGGATATAAACACGGTTCGACAAAATATTTAAGTATCATTAAATTAACACGGGAGCTTAAAAAAAAAAAAAGAAAATGTCTAATATTTGATTGAAGGCCAGAGGAAATACAAACTGATTGCTCATTTTTGTTTTGTACATATAAAGTAGACGTATTGTTTAAATATAAATATGTATAAATATTAATGCAAAGCACTCATGTACGTGTGAAAAGATTTAGGTCAAAGTTAAATGTGCTTTCCTAGGAAAGGAAATTAAAACAAAAAAGTTCCATATTAACAAAGGATTAAATTTTTTTTTTTTTAAAGTGGCATACAAATTGCTTGAATAATTTTCTTTGAATGTATAAGACCACTTAAATGTGTATCTGATTGTAGCCAAAAAGTGTGGCAAAACAATGATGCAATTGTCAAGTTTTGAGACATGTTGAGAAAATAGCAGTTTTAGGAACATAATATCTTCCAAACAAATGATTTCTTAACTCTGTAATCTGCATTATTGAGAAGATTTAGTTAACTTTCTAACTAGGAAGGGTAACTTCAAAATTTAACATCAATAAATAAATGATAGTGTTTGTCAGGGTGGTTACTCATTTTCAAGGAGCAAATAGTAGTGATGCTTATGATTAAATTGACACCCCATTCTTAGTTTAGAAAGCTTTAAAGTTTTCAATGTTTTAAAGTGTGTGATTATATCTAATATAAAAATATCAGGTGTTTAGGAAAAAGTAACAATATATTCATAATGAAGGGCTCTTATGAAAATCTCAAAACATATACAAATAAAATATCATCTTCAATGATATGAAGCTATGAAATGAAGCTATTTAAAAAGTTATATAAGATTTTCTTTAATTTTTGTAAAAACTGGGCAACAGGCCTCCCACTCTCATTGATTTGAGGACTTCTAATACAGACAACCTTCAGGGATCTTCTCATAATAATAAGTTGTTTAAAGAGAAAGTGAACCAGAACAAACTTAAACACAATGGCGGGATAACAAGCTTCAAACGTTTAGGAAAAAATTTAAAGATTTTTAATAACAGTTCCACACAACAGATCACAAAACAAGACAAGATCTTGAATGATTAACCAAACAAGATGTGTTAATATGATATATATTCCACAAATTGCTGTGGAAGCCAAAAATGACATGTGCAGACCAATAAAACAATGCACATTAACAACTACTCATTAAATGTGTGTGTCGATGCAAAAACTGAAATTTCTACTCAAAACATGTTAGTAAATTAAAATTAAAATATAAAAAACAAAACTTGAAGTGAATCAACAAATTTCATGATTTTACAGAAACAAGACTCGTTTATCTAGAAGCTGAGAAATTGGTCAATGGACTTATTACTATTATAACAACTTGACCAGATATTCTCCTGGACCAGTCCTATAATCTAAATGTAATGACACAACAACTAAAGTATACAAAGACAACCCAATCCAATCTATTTATACCAACCTATATGTATGAACAGAAAGCAACCAGTAGTGGATACAGAAATTACCATGGTACTACTTTGGTGATAGGTAAGAGAAGAATTAATCAGTTGATGTGATCTTTCAGATGAATTTCATGACTGAGTGGGAGGCCTGTATGACTGAATACTTTGAAGTAATTATTAGTCAAATATATCATAACTTATTTAGATTTTGTCAAAAGGTGTTAACTCCAGATTATGTTTTCATATTTGTTGAATTGTAGTTTTACACCCTTTTGAATACAAGACCCTACCGTCCAAAATGATCAAGCATACTCATGAAATCTTTTCAGCATGATCAGGATTTCACAAGGTCATTAGCAATCAGAAAACATACATATTTTAACAATGATAAGTTTTTTTTGTGATTATAAAGATGCATAGAAATTTTAATAAAAAGATGGTATTATATTAAACATCATCGTCCCTGGAACATCACTTAGAAACATCAAGAATCTGAACAACAACATTTAATGAGAAACTCTCCTGCAGTCCTGCACAAATAAAACAACCAATAAGAAAACTACCAATCAAAGTACAATTCATCACAAACAAATCTCAGGTTTGCTTACCACAAAACCATGCATTGGCATACCAGGTGGTGGACCACGAGGACCAGGTGGCACAACACCTGGAAGTCCAACAATTGGCACACCTAAGTGGGCTGGCATCCCAGGACGAATCATATCTGGCCTGATGCCAAGCTAAAAAGAATAGAGACAGATATATAAGCAAAACATTAAAGCAAATGAGACACTCGTTTTAACGAATATCATTATATCAAATAAAATCTCTCAGTCCTTTCATTTTTGGCAAAGTTTGTTTAACCTTCATGAATTACTTACTAAAATTTGCAAAGGGTACATTTTAAGAAAAAGTTGTTAAAGAGCACTAAATCCACTGACGTTCCTGCATACACCCTCCTCCTAAATCAGTAACTTCAGTGCAGTTTTGACACTAGTATCACAATAATATTTCAAGTATTTACCATTCCAGGTTGAACACCAGCAGCCTAATAAAAAAAGTCACATTCAACAGTTAAAAGGAGTCATGGACAAAATACACCTCCAAAGTTAAAACCTGCTTCCAGAATTCAGTTCAATAGTACAGCTCTATAAGACATTTAAAAATTAAATTCTTACACGAAGCAATTCTCCACGCCTCATTTCAAGTTCTGCCTGTTGCTGAAGTATAATATCATTTTGCCTAACCACGTCATCACGCATAGGAAAGTGCTCTGTATTCCTTGGCGGACCATCCCTACAAAAAATGCTCATATTAGTCAGACTACTTTAATCCGTCCGTGAACAAACAGGAAATTCAGATAAATTCTGTCACCTTCGTAAGTACCACACACTTGAATGCTTGTAATCAGAGTTATGGGTTGCTGAAGGTATCTTTATATTTGCACAACAATTATAGCTTTTAAGTACATTATAGCTTAAAAGCTCAGTTTTGTTTTTTGTGCAAGCATTTTTATGGTTTTTAATACAGATAAGACAGTTTGGGTTAAAAAATTTACAAAAAACCTTGAATGCCGTGGTGAATCTTGTCGTCTTTCTTCTTGAATTCTACTTCGGTTTCGATCAATTTGTTCTCTCGTCCGTTGCGTCATCTCATGTCGCATTCTCATATCTTCTTCAATCCTTCGTAATTCTTCTTGTCTTCTTTGTAGTTCTGTCAAAATGTAAAAATAAAATCCATGTTACCCATTTAAGATCTAAAGGGATTTATGAAGGTGGTTTATTAACAAGGATTGACGGTATATTTGTGTACCTTACTTGAAGGGAGGATGGACCATATATTCCTTACTTAAAGAGGTAGACGCACTCAAACAACTTTTTTGGAAAAATTGCAATAACGAACCTTCTCTGATTTTGACAGCTTCTTGTTCACGTAATGCACCTTCCATTTCCATTTCCAGAGCATACCGTGAATCTCGTAGTTCCTGTTCTAATTTCGCTTTTTTATCTTCTTCTTCTATGTACAGATCACGCCATTTCTTTGCCCATGTGTACTCAAAGGAACTTGGGGAAATGAAACGTGGTGAAAACTCTCGTTCACTAAACGAAGATTTCCAATATTGTTGAAAATGTTTGTGACAACACATGAACAGAGGGAAACTTGATGGAATTACGTAGTTTGTTTATTATTGTTATCTAGTTTGCAAAGATTGTGCAGTATTCATCAAAAGACAAAATGATATCTTTTAGCATGCCCTAACTTTCCAAAAAATATCTTAAATAATGTGCATATTCTGCATTTCATTTTTCAATAGAAAGACGTTAAAATGAATTTCGAAGTACATAGGCCGAATTGTTTTAACTTATAAGAAACAAGCTGTTATATGTATTCAGATAAATTTCTTACATTTTAGTAGCAGGGTCCTTTTCAACTTCATTTTCATGAAGGCCTTCCTCTTCATCTTGTTGGGTTCGTGGCTTAGCAAATACTGGCTTAGGCAATCTAAAAGGTAAATCAACGTTAAAAACTTTAAAACGACATCCCGGTCGATTCTGCTGATGTAAAAGCCACAAATATGCTCTATATCAAACATCCTATGCTGACATTCATTCTATAAGGATGAAATGTTTTTTTGAAGAACTGACATTAATGTATTTTTTTATATGTTACAAAATTATGTCAGATATTTTATTAGAGAATATGGGCACATTCATTTGAGCTGGTATTCAGAATCATTAACATCAAGACCTCAAAAATAGCCTAGGATGGCAAAAGTTTGTTACATCTTAAACATCACATTTGAAAACTTACAAACCGATGGATAAGGAGAACACCTTGTCTGTAATATATTATATGAACATATCAAAAATTATCACCTAAAATGAATGTATCAAAAAACTGAAACAAGAATCCAAGTCCATAGCAGAGAAGAAACTGCAGGCGCTCTCAAAATAAGTCATCTACATTTTCGGATTTGATTAAAATATTTAGATTAAATTGAAAAGAAAACATTTGCTGCATACCTTCCCAAAACAAACATTTCTTCTTTAAACCGGTCTAGAACTTTCTGAGCTGACTTTTTCCATTCAAATTCAACAATAGCGTAACCTTTTGAACGTCCACGGTCATCACAAACCACAACAGCTCTTTCAACTGTCCCAAATTGACTCATTGCATTTTCTATATATTCATTTGAGGCAAACAGATCAAGTCCATGAAGTTCAACAGCAGATGCATGTGTAGCAAAACGGACTTGAATTACTCGGCCTTTAAACATTTTTTTGTCTAGAGCACTTTTAGCCATCTCAGCATTGTGTCGATAATCCTTTTGAAGGAAAAAAAAAACATATTTTCAAAAGGTATTAGTTAAGACACTTCTACAGGATAATGAAAATATTCTTTGATGAAAGATAAACCAATAACACTTACCAAACGAATAAAACCAAAACCTTTATCCTTATTGATATATAGTTCACCAGTTTCTCCAAACTCAGAGAACAAAGTTCTCAGTTCTTCTTCCGATGTGCCATTGTTCATATTAGCAATGAACAGTCTGCATCGTCCACTAAATTTCTTTTCACCTTGTTTCCCAACATATCTGATACTTCTCTGCGGTGTCTCTTCATTTTTGAAATTAGATGAAACATGAGGTCTTTCGGATGGTGAACTGGGTGTGTCAGTTGAAATTATACTTTTGTCTTTGGTTTGAGCATCTGGTCTTCCATTAGGGTAGTTATTTTCCTTTGTTGTAAAAGTTCCTTCTTTGATTGATTCTGTTCCTGGAGCAGGTATGTTGCTTGACTCATCTTCTGATCTTGGTTCATTTTTAACAATAGTTTTTTCAGTATTGTTACCTCCTCTTTGATAGGATACCCATTCAGTTTTCTGTTCTTTAGAAGCAAAATCTGTTTTATACGGATGGAAACTACCAGCATTCCTATCTCTGTTATGTTCAGGTCTATAATTACATATACAAATAAAATTCACAAGCTGACAAGATGATGTACATGGTGTTTTTTTTATTTAAAAACAAAGTTGGCAGTGCCCAGCAAAATGTTTTTGTTGTTCTTTAAAATAAAAGAGCAAAAAAGGCCAGCACCTAGACACAGCAATTTTAAAATCTATGCATGCTCAAAATCTTTAGACAGACATATGAAATCAATTTAAGCCATTCTTCATAATTAAAATCCCCAAGATATTTGCTTAGCTATAAATGGATAAAGGGTGAATTCTTTATTCTATGAAAATCTTGCAAATACACAGTCAACAGTGCTGAAATCCTTTTGCCTGTAAATGCATCCAATTCAAGTTATCATTAGTCCCCAATATACATAAAAAAAGTGTTTCAAAGGTAGATTACTCGCTGTCTTTCTTATACTATATCATCGTCTTGATTATTATTCTCTTTAATGAAAATTAACAAAAACAAACAAAAGAACTCCAAAAGAGCTCTTGAAAACTTTTTATTATCACAAAAGTTGAGAAGCTTGAGGCCTCATTTAATGAATTATTCGAATAATACTCTAAAGTGAAATTAATTTAGAAAGTGAAACATATGGATTATTTTGATAAGCTTTGCGTGCAACTGTATTGTTGTTCAAAGATTTTACTGATGTCATGATGTTTCCTGTCCCCAATTTGTTTGGCACCTGTGACCAAAATATGTTACCCCAAATTACGTCAGTTTTCCCCATTGGTTATCAAGATATTTGGTTGTATTTGGGTAATTTTAGGGATGCAATGGAATGGTTTTCCATTATTGATATCGCCCATGGAAGTAGTATAAAATTTATTGTGTGAACTTTCTTGCGCATCCACACAAAGAAAGCTTGGTGACTAACATTAACCAAAATAACATTACCAAAATAAATTTACTGTTTGAGGGGGATTTTTTTTACTTAGTACACAAGCACAGCAAGTTACAATTGCGTTTTTATGTAGTAAGATAATGGTAGTTCTTTTTTAAATAAATGGCACTTTTATCGTAACATTTAGATTAATTGAATATTATAAAAGAACAATTGTTGAGACTCAATTCTATTTTATTGATTTGAGAAGATTTGTTATTGTTTGTGAAACATTCTTAATGTAAACCTTCGGCAGTGACTGTAATTGAGATCAAGAAGGGTCTACAATGGAGTATATATATCTGACATTTTGAAAACATCATTGTTTTGTTGAATTGTACTCCATTACAGATCTACTGATTTGAAAGGTTTGTTTATTGGCGAAATCTTCTATAACTTAGAATTAATAAGTGTAAAAGTTTTTTACAGGATCATTTGCGTACTATGCGTGTTATAATATTCCAATGCAGAAAAGATCTGTATCATTATAAGTTCATTTCAGAAGTTTATATCTTAGATCATTGCAGTAGCTTCAACACATTTCACCTTTGGATTCAAAAGAAGTAATAGAAGAAGACATCACATTGACTTTAACTTTTGAATTCAACTGAGGGCACATTTTTTCATACATGAAATCAGTTAAATTTTTGACCTTATGCATTTTTGATGTTGTGTTGTGAATCAGGCTTTATGATTTTCAAATTTCTCATGCCGAAAAAACATTGGTATGGTGAACATGGACGTGTCCTTCCGTTCCTTTTTTCCTCCGTTTATCTAATCTAATTATCTAGGAAAGAAATGTTTTTAAATTTATATTACTGTTGTTTTGATATTGTATTTCATATCTTAAATCCTTTTGAACGTGAATTAGGATACCTTTTTCATTTATTGGATACTAAAGTTGCTGGGTCAACATAGATGAACTTACCTCCTTCCTTTACTATTGCACATTTGAAATCATCATTATATTATTTGGTGCCACAAGTTGGTCTGATTAGGGAATTCATATTGTTTTGAGCTTGAAAAACGAGTGAGGAAAGGATTTGCTATCTGGAAGGTCGAGTTTTTAACGGTTATCTACGTCGTGGTCAGTAGTGACTCAAAGTTGAGAGGTTGCGATATATTTTCTCTTCTTCTCTTTTTGAATATATAAAACTCAAACTGAAGTCAAACCGAAAACCATTAAAAAGTAATGATTAATTTATACTTACGTTCTAGAATTGGGGTTGTATTTATTATCAAAAGAACGTCTATTTCCACCTTTGCCACGAATCATCATTAGTTTTTATAGACAGCGCGATAACAGACGATGATGATGGAAGAAACAGAAGGAAAGACAGAGACAAATTTCATTTCACTTAACGCATGCGTATACAAGAATTGGGTTAACCCAGTTGTTAACCGGTATACCGGTATACCTAATCGGATAAAACTGTGATTGCGCAAATGACAAAATTTGGAAACATAAAGTAAAGTCAAAGGACCTATAGTTCAACAGAAATTTTAGAGGAAAAAAATATGATTAAGAGTCTATCTGTCCCGGTAACCTTAGCAATCTTCTTATTACGGTAGCAGCGAAAGCGAATACCGAATCAAAACACCCTCCTCTCCTACTACTCCCAAAATGGCAATTAGCTACGCTTTAGAGCTTGTGAAACTCTCTTCACGAAACTATATAAATTGTAATGAACGAACCCAGCCTACGAGCTTTTAATGCCTTTACATCAAAATCAAAACATCCATATGAAATATATAAAAAGGAGGGTTTCAGTTACTTGTACCTGAAAATACCACTTGAACATTTGAAATTAAGCCATGATTTTGCCGTTAGTTGCCTATTGCTTCGAAGTGGTGTTACCGAATGACTGTGTGTTCCATTTTAAGTGACGTCAAGTACGCCTGCTGCTACCGTTTTGCGCCATCTGGCTCTTGTTTATATATAAATACGCAATCTTGCTTTTTTCTTACCTAACTTTGAAAGAAAGAACGTTAGGAAAATTTTCTCGGGAAGTTCGTCAATGGATCTCTGTTTATGGTTTTTCCGTCTGCTTAAAAAGTCTGCTTAATTCTGTTACCCCAAGCTATTTTTATCAAATATGTTCACACTATATTTACACATCACCCTACAAGTACTCTGAAAGTACTCTATTTGAAATATCTTTAAAAGCATTAATGGTTATGCCACCCCTTCTCCTTCAAAAGCCTACCAAGAATTCCAAATCAAAAGACTATCTTAATGCTCTCAAGCGTAGAATTGCTTTGTGGAAAGAAGGTGAATTCGACACACTGATTCAAGAAGTCAGATTCATACAATCAAATCTGAAACATCGCAAGCAGCATATGTAATTTATGTGAATGGATTTCAAAGCAAGTAAACCTACTTTATAAGTACAATAAAAGAATTTAAAAAGTATCTTGGTCCAGTTGAAGATGTTGTGCTTCACAATCTAATACCAACTTTAACAGGCGGTCACATCTGCAGTGACGATAAGAATATTTTTATCATTACCTCAACGTTTTGGCAGACTTGGTATCAAAGTAATTCTAGATGTTGCAGATGTTGAATATAACAATTCAGTAAGGGTAACGAAAGATCTATCTAGTACCACCATTGATGAAGAGCACAAGAATAAAACTGAGACATCGAGAAAGAAAGGAAGATCAACGCTGAAGAACAACTGAAAATATAAGATCACGTGATCACGAGTGGATGCTCAACAACTGAAAATATAAGATCACGAGTGGATGCTCAACAACTGAAAAGCAACGATGCAAACCAACAAACTGGCACGTCCAACTGGTTAACAACGCTTCCGTTAGTGGAGTACATACAACTTAAACAAAGAACAATTTTTGGATGCATTAAGATTGCGTTGCAATTGGCTCTTTCCTAGAACACCAATAGAATGTGCAACATAACGCTCTACGATACGATACGATACGATACGATACGATACAGGGACAATAATCTACAAAAAAGTAGAAGAAAAAACATTATACTACATGTACTACAAGTTGAAAATGTTGAAAATGGTTTACACCATGTTTTACACTATTGGTATTCAATGTAACTGACTGGAGGTATGGACAGAGAATGCCAAGTGTTTTTTTTTTTAGCCGACTGGCAGAAACGATAGCAGAAAAACAAAATGTTTCAAAATCCATCGCAACCTCATTCATCCGTACGAAACGGCCATTTGCTTTATACACCTTCCCGAATTTCTGTTTAAATGCTGTGTTTAGACATCAAAATTTCCTTTAAACATTCTAATGGCAGTTTAAATAATAGAGATCTTATAATAAAATAATAATATAACAGAGAGATATCTTATATTACCTGTAACCATTGGAAAACGCAACAAGTAGTTTTTTGAAGTACTAGTATACGGTGTAAAAATGTTTTACATGTTTCCCCATAAAATGTTTTTACACGCTATACTAACCATTTGATAATAACTCTATGTAATACAAAAACGCAGTCCAAAACGCCACCCTAAAATCTTTATCGATTCGTTAATGTTTTACACACTATACTAGGGATTTGATAACGTCGTGTTTTGAGGTAAAAACTTTTGATTTCTCCTTTCTTTGTCGCCAAAAATAGAAATCATAGAACGTGGAAGAAGTTTGTTTGTTTAAAAATGTTTGACGTTTTTGACACTTTTGAATTTTTTCTGTAAAAACTTCTTTTATTTGAAAAAAAAATTGAAAAAGTACCCTATCAAATTAACATCAAAGGATCAAAGGATCAACAATGTATTATATATTTTTTGACAATATATTTCGATGTATTAATTGACATCATCATCAGGTCTTAATAAAAGGTAAAAAGTACAACTGTAAAACTGTAAAACTGTTGGCTAAAAACATCTATATTCACATCAAATTTAAATTTTTATAACCAGTGTGCGACTTTTATATTCATCTTTAGTGTTAATGGTAGGTTTAATGGCTTTTATACACAGTGTTTCTAGTGCCAATAAGTTGAATTCTGACTTGCTAAATGCAATAATTATCTTGACATCATCCATTGTGAGCGTCGCGTTACATGCATGGAAATGATTTCCTACTGGAGTGCCGATCCTTTTGTGTTCTCTAATGCGGGTTAGCAAATAACTGGTCGTCTGACCAACATAAAGGCCGGTCTCCACTTGAGCGCACGGGCACATTACACAAACTCATTCCCAAGGGAGCAAAGTTCTATGCTCCCTGAGCGCGCGCTCAAATGGAGACTGGCCTTAACACGACTGACAGCGTGAACAATTAATTTGGTATACTACTCCGCTTTTTATTGGATTTTCTACTGGTGCTTTCAAAGACGGCAATGCTGTTTTCACTTTCTTTATGGTGATCACTTTACACGGTGCATCATTCATGCGCTTTAATGATCGTTCAAAATTCTCAGTAACATTTCCACGATACTGTAGAAAAATTAACTTCTTTTTCGGTTCTTCTTCTTTCTCTTCTTTTTCTTATTCCGTTTGTGGACTTTTTCTGGGATATCTGAAGAACTTAGAAATGGGCTCTTGTTAATACTTGCTTGATCATTAATAGGTTCATCAGCAGTTAAAGATGTTTTTTTACTAGTGTCCTTATTGATGTCCTTATTATCTTGGATTAGATCTTCTACTTTTCTTTCAGGAGACGATTTAAAAGTTTTAACTTTACCATACATAAGGCGTCCAAAGTTATCAGGTACAAGCGTAGAGTTAAGATTTTGCATAAGTTTTGATGAAGCATCTTTATTTTTGAAGTCATTGTGCTTATTCAACATGGATCGAAGTAAATATATATGGTTTACTGGTCGCATTACGTTTGAAAAGTGTCTAGAACTGCCATACTCGTATGCAACTGTTCTTCCAACTATGTGTTAAACGAGCCGTGCAGTTCTGGTACGCAGGTAACGCGTCGCAAGGCTTCTATTTCTGACTTCGTATTATTTTCATGGAAACGATCAAAAAGGCAAAGACGAACATCTGCTCCAGTTATTGGATGAACACGGTTATCATTTTTTTCACTTAATTGCCTATCTCGTTTCATCCAGGAAAATGAGACGTTCAGACGTTCCAATAACTGGAGCAGACTTCCGTCAAGCGCATTTGCCACTTTCTCTGGGCTGTCTGTATCTTCCACCCTACCATCGTAAGGATAAAACAAGTTCCCAGCCTCATTTCCTTTTCCATACTTTAAAACATCCGACTTCCGTGTCCCATTTGCATGTCGCACTAAGATATGCGCCATATCAACAACGGTTAAATTTGGAATATATTTAAAAGATAGCAATCCGTCAACATAACCTCTGCAGATTTCTGCTCTTAATAAACATTTTAAGTAATAAACTACTCCATGAGAACAAGAGAATGCAAGCCAACCACCAGAATGCCCCCAAAGTTTTGAAAATACCTTTTTAAAACGTTCCGAGTCGTAAGGGATTGCATTCTTTATTCGCATTATGATGTCAATTTTACTACCTACAGAAAATACGCCGCATGTTTTAGCTACCCCTTTCGCTTTCCGGAAAGTATCAGATGATGGCATTTCTAAAATTCTTTTCTCTGATATATGACGATAGTCTTCTACCCAAGTCTCGTCTTGAGGACGAGTTTTTTGGTATTCTGTATTAAGTAAGAATTTAGAATTACGTGAAAAAATGCCCATATAAGGAGCCCAAGTGTCTAAGTTAGGCTGTACTTCTTTTGTTTTTATATTTTTTCCAAAACCCCTGCCAATTATATTAAGCTCAATATTTTCCCAAACACTGCATCTGCATCAACTACATCGGGTTCTTCCTTCGTATTATCCGAAGAATTCGCTTAGTCATGAAGGCTACACTTGAAAGCTATTTTTCTGTTAACGTCCATCACTAAAGCCCATGGATGGTGCATAAGGAACAGTAAAAGTCGTATTTTCTGTTTGACAAGACATCAAATAAAAGGCATGCGTTTAAATCTCATTTGAGTTTAGTTTATAGTTAACTGTCATAGACAGAGTTTCCACAAAGGAGCCAATAGAATTATGTTGTTGAACATGTTCTTCCAAAAATACACAAATATCTATACTCAAAAATAGGGTGTCGTTAAAATTATGAAATCCATGTTTTGCCTCTTTCTATCTAAAATGTTGCAATCTATACATTTCTTTGTAAAAGAAGAAACACCTTTAAGAATTCCTTGAAAAGTGGTTATTTTAGCAGCTTTGGAAACACAAATCGCTCGTGAAAGAGTTTTTGTACAATAAATACAACGTGTTTCCTCAGGATTTAAATTTTTGGGCATCTTTGCAATGATAATGAAGGTTTTGTCTTGTAGAATGTATTTCGAGTAACACTTGTGTTTGTGCAAATAGCTACACATTTTGACAATCTGCGTCTCGTCTTCAGGCGGGTAAATGTCAAAACCCAAATTATTTAAGGGGATGTTACTTTGTTCCAGGTTCTCTAAATATCCCAATAAATTTTGTTGCTTTAGATACCACAATGCCACCCCTTTGTGCACACACAGAAGCTTTCTATTACAGGACCCCAGTCCAAATATCCACTGTGCTTGTTGTAGGTTACCGCAAAGCGATTAAGTTGAGCATTGTGGTGGGGCTTTTCAGAAAATACTGACATAAAGAGAACGTCAGAGAGGTCCCAGGGAATTAACAAGTCTTTCCCTATTGATTCAACATGACCCTGCAGAGCAAGACACTTATCAATTGTCACTCTCTCTAAAATACGTTCATTAGTTGACATTTCAGTTATAACACGTTCTTCTAAAAATGTCTTTTCCGGATGTAGCGCTGTCTCATTCACTTGTTTTAAGTGGGTACACAGCGTATCTTTGTAACCACTTAATGAAGCTGTTGACATGAAATTTTGACATCTTTGACTTTCACAGACAATTCTAGGTTGGGTCTGGCCATGTAAAAGTTTTTGTACATGTATTGGATGGCTCACTCCCTTCTCAGATTTCCTAACGATGAAAATCGCTAATTATTCTTCTACGCACACGCTAGTTGGAGAAGGATGATCACAGTGCTTCGTTAGAAGATGCCTTTTCATAATATCACGACGCATTGTTTTACCATAGATATGACAATTCATATCGTCACTGGGGTATTTGATAGTCTTCTTGTTAAACTGAAAGGACTCGCTATTATCAACATTACATGCTAATGACGAATTTTCTGTATCACCTTTTTGTTTATCATCATGCACTTCAACATTTTTGCAATTATTATCTAGATCACAAAGAGAGAAAAAAAGTTTCAATTTTTGCTTGCTTTAAGTTATTAGTGTTTGACAAATGCAAGGTTAAATGTTTACAAAAGTTCCCCTTTTGTTGTACTGTTGTAGAACAGACAGGACAATGATAGTGCTTAAGTTTTCTTTTGCATTTGGAATTTGTGTGATTGGCATTTCGCCATGGTAAGCAACAAATGTCTCAAAATTTAATTATATGACTTTCAGCTAGGTGCACTTGTTTAACGTGCTTGTTAAATAAACTTAATCCAACAAAAAGGTTATTTGCATTGCATAACCGACAGTGTAAGTGAGGCCCAGAAAAAGAATAAACTGTTGTTTCAGCATTACACTTGATTATGAACGAGCTTTTGTCAATCAAATTTGATTCAAAATCTTTCAAAGGGATATGAAATGTAGTTAAATCTACCAGATGATCATCAACCTTTCCCTCAAGGTTTTCGTCAATGTTAGTGACTGATATTAAATCTGTATTCATTATTTTGTTCTGTTACGTGTTAAGCCTTAAACACACTACTGTCTGCTGTATTTGTTGCAAATATTTCATTTGTATCAATAGTATGCTTTAGACACCATCCCATCAAAACTATCCTTAAATAATTACTGAAATTTGAAATGTTATTTCGGTATTTCAGTTCTTTCGTTAATACTGATGTTCCTGGTTGGCATAAGCTTTTGAATTATTCAAAGTTATTCGCCGCTAACACTGCATTCACTTTGCATTTATGAATAAAGGTATTGCAAATGTCATGTTCATTCGCGAATAGATAGGATTATTTGCTTTTGCGTCAATGCATTGATTAGTTCAGACGCGCTTGAGCGAAAATTATCAGGAATTTCAGCCCTTCGAATATGCGGCATAATTTTCAGAAAACTCATAAACAAAAATATCATAATGACATGCGAGCAAACGCTTTTCATTTTCGTCATAATCCTCTCCTAGAAACGCTTTTCATTTTGATCATAATCCTCTCCTAAAAACGCTTTTCATTTTGATCATAATCCTCTCCTAAAAACGCTTTTCATTTTGATCATAATCCTCTCCTAAAAACGCTTTTCATTTTGATCATAATCCTCTCCTAGAAACGCTTTTCATTTTGATCATAATCCTCTCCTAGAAATGTTTCAAAACGAAGACTATTATTGTTGGTATTTATACTCTGACGACCAACATTTAAGATAATGATTAATCTGTTCGAATGGGAGTTGAAATATTTGCTTGAAATGCGATCAATGCATTGTTTTTTCCACGTTCCCCCAACAAATTCTTCTAGATATGAAATACAAAAAGCTCCATTTTCATTGTTTTTATTAATGCAATTCATGATACAAGAGAGAAAAGAATCGTTAAGTATCTACTTGTAATCAAGCATTTAGCAGCGTTTACTCGCATGTATATTCCTGACATTTCATCATAGTCAGCTTTCTCTTGAATCAGGGAGATGAAATTCTTAGCGGTTTCAATTAGTATACTCTTATCTTTGCATCCGGGTATTCTTAAAAAAGCTTTTGTAATTTTACTGAGCCACTCATTTTCCTCGTTAACCTCCCGCTGAATTAATCTTATTGTATCAATATCACAAATGAGCTTTAGATTATCATAATCATAAATCAAGCCTTCAAGAGGATTACTGAGATTACTGAGATTACTGAGATTAGTGTTTTTTTTCTACAACACTGGATCTACCGTTACTTTGAAATATCGGCACAGTAATTGCTCCACGCGCATGACAACTCGACGGTGTTGACAAAACTTTGCCTTCCACGTCATCACCACCTCCAGAAAGTCCATTGGGCTGCAACTGAAATGCATTACTCTATTATGTATATTCCGATATTAAAAAGGAAATCATTACAAAAAGCCTTTTTCGCCTTCCTTTTCATACAGCACGGTAAAGTAATTCGTCCTCAGAAGTGAACTCTGCATCCCAGCATGCCATACAGCGTAACTTCTAAATTAACAGAAGGGTTAGTAAATGTTCAGTTCCGATTTCTCTTAACAACTATACTCACAGGTTTTGCGGAGACATTCACACACTTTTTAATCTTTTTGTTGTTGTTTTTCGACATTGTTCTTTTAATCTATATGATTAATATTCATCCTATAAACTCTTTCATATCAACATTAAAATGAAACGTTAACGCGATATAAGAATTAACATTACCATTAGTTTTGCGTAGGATAACACCCCTTAATCCATTTTTGAGGGACATGCACAATAGCGTTTGCAGACGGACAATGGATCTTCAATAAGCAAGAACTTGAAAATTGGAATGATAAAAAATATCGAAATATGAATATGTTGCTTTGATGGAAGTCTGGTTAAAAATAAATAGTTTTCGTTTGGAACAGATTTGTACGGTGATTATAAAAAAAACTTCCACTGCAAGGGAGAATATTCAGCACATAACCTTAATCATAGTCTCAGACAATAAATGAATATTAATTGATACCCAACCTTTTGTTGTATGTCAATTTTTTTGTGTTTCCTTCTTTTCCTTAATAAGAAAAGTAAGCGTGGTTAACAGTTGAAGCAAGCAACAGCGACTTTTATAACTTGGTCTCCACTGAAAATATACAAAGGATTTAAAAAAAATCAAAAGTGATGGTGTGCATCGAAATGTGAACATCAGCAACCCTTAAGTTCTTATTGGTTATTTCTATGAACTTTGATGCAATGAAATATGAAAGGTCAAAAAAGAAGAAAAAATGTTTAGCTACCCTAATGGTGTTGCCATATTATTATATATGGTCATTGGCAGAGAACAAGATGGAATCTCTGTCATGATTGGTGGCTTCTCAGTAGGCAAATTCGCGCATTTCTTCTTTACCTAAATCAAGAAATTATTAATTATTACTACGTGCATGGTGATATCACATTTACAAAACTTGGTGAAAAATGTCTTAATTGAAAACAATTTCAGTGCACACACCACTAACGGTTCTTCATCTTTTGCTTTCAAGTTAGCGTGAATTTGGTTTACTAGCACAGGCAAACCAAAATCAACGCCCAAGTGGATTTGTTCCAGCCTCTGAAATTAATTTTTTTACGTGGTAAATTAATGTTCAGGAACTGAATATTCGCATTATTGTGATGGACGAAGTCTTTAAGTGTTTCCTGGACACTGCCATTAAACCCGTCCACTTTTTCATCCAGATCACCAAGCCTTGGCAACACTGTAAGTTTGAAAATTTCTTTTGAATTTAAACAGTGGAGTTTGCTTCATCGATGGGCAAAAATACCAAAGCAATCGAAATTACTATTGTCTTACCTTGATGTCTGGAAACTTGCACTTTACCACTCTCAGCAAAAGATCTAAACTGGCCATAGAAAGGAGATCTACCAAAAGACTCGGGATTTTTTGTTTGTTCGAAGCACTTTGAACCAGAATGCTTCCAAAGAGATCTTCAGGTAAGAAAACGAAACACTAGAATTTTTTCTGAAGCGTTTTCTTTATATGTTGTGCGTTTTATATGTTTGTAATTTGTTATTTAAAAAATATTGCAAAAAGTTTTAAACAGGACCGGGTGGGACATGTTGTATTTGACGTATTTAAAATCTATTTGTAGTCTGAGTTGCTTGGCGGTTTATCTCGTAAGAAGTTAGTTGATAATGCAGTTCCTACAGTTTTCGTATTTACATCGGAAAGTCAAAAGCGAAAATATACGGATGAGAGAATAAAAACATCGCGAAAAGAAACAGGTAAAACATACGTTATTGTCTCTTGTTACAAAGTAATTTCTGCGTTTTAATATGTATTTCATGATATTTAATGTAGATGGTGAATTCTTTGCTTGTTGAGAATAAACAACAATCATATGCTGAGAAGTGGTCAGATTTTGGGGTGCAAGCAACACCTGAAGTTTCCGATGCCAGCGTTAGTTTTCAACCTATTGTAACTTCAAGGTCAACACAGTGGCGTAACGAACGCCTTTGCCGAGCCTATTAAGTTCCCACCAAGTGTACTGCTTATAAACGGCAAATCTCAGTGAACTAAAAGGAAACCAAGTAGATACTTTTGACCACAAATTTGTGAATTTTTGCCCATTAACTTTTGGGAGATTATCAAAATATGGGATATTGCAGAATTTCTTTTTATATTAAAATCAATTTACGTTGTTTTTTTAGGTTAAAATGAAAATGAAATCACATTAATTCTTCCCACTAAAATTTCTAAAAATACTTGTGAAAATTAGTTAGAAATTCATCACTAGTGGATCTGCGATTGTATAACATTTATATAATTTATTTTTTAGGTCCTTTGTTGGTGGCATCATCTCCTATCTGCTGCCAGAACTCCTCAAAACTTGACCTTGTCAGAATTACCTGGACTTGTCCAAAGTCTTTGAACTTGTCGGCCTTATCTGAACTTGACCAGATTTTTTACTTTCAGATATTTCCAAAAAATGATTTCCATTGCTCACCTATCTTTGTCACGTGAGAAGTATATATTCTTCAGTTTTCTTCATATATTCTTCAGTTTTTACTTTAGCACATATTATGTTACATTGTACTATTGTAAACATTTTTTTATAATAGATTAAATTCACAATACATGAATAATTGTATTCAATACTCCAGTATAAGGACTTCAGGTTGAAAATCTACAGTTATAAAGAATATCAGATTCAGAATAGAATTCTTTTTTTGGCCCAAATTTTCTTTTTAAAATGTAGTTCTTGTCACTGCAGGAGAAAGGCTGTGAAATTTAGTAAATACACGCGGAATGTTATCTGAAGTGTTCTAGTTCGTAATGTGTACTACTTTTCTGGTATGCCCAACGGCGCTGACCTTCAGGCCCCATGGCCTCTTGTTATTATATATTCTGATCAAACATTTACAGTGGAGACATTCCATAAATCTTTTTCATTTGATGTTTCAGCTCTAACAAAGACTTATACGCTCTCTTTTTTCGAAAGCTCTTCATCCATACAATGGATATATTTTTGTTCTTTGTGAAGTTTCGCAGGAAGTACGAGTCCAACCTCGCCTCTCCTTTTCCCTATCACTTTAACTTTTTTAAGGATGTCGTCATCCTCGTCCCCGCTATCACTGGTATCAACTGACATGCTATCGACAACCCATTTTTCGTTGGACGAAAATGCCAATGATCCACCAGAAGGAATCGGTGACGGCTTGTATTTCAACGACTTTAGAGTTCCAAAAACTTTCCCATTTTCTTCTTGTTATTGTACCGCATAACTTAACCAACAAGTTCCAGCCCCTTGATATTTCTATCAATCAAAAAGCAAAGAAGTTCATCTCTCATAAATTCAACACATGGTACGCAGATTGTGTTAGCGAGCAGTTAAAAAGAGGTGTAGCTCCCGGTGATGTGAAAGTATCAATGAAAATGTCCGACTTGAAACCTTTGCATGCGTGTTGAAAAAGAAAGAATCGATTCCGAATGGATTTAACAAAGCTGGCATAACAGAGACTGTCAATTCAGCTAATGAAGTATTCGTGAGGATTGAAAACCCTTTCGCTGAGAAACGAGCAAATGAAATGTCAATGTAGACTTGCATAGTTTTTTTATTTACTGAGGAAAACACTTAAAAAATTCTTAATTTTACGGGGTTTTATTCTTCTGTATTATTTAATGAAATCTATAGTTGAATAAATAAACTAAGGGTATTTTTAAGTTACAAAGTACTGGTTTATTAAATAAATGTCGGTAGGAATATTCGTTGGTAAAAATTAATCGTCAGTAAAAAAAAATTCGTCGGCAAAAAAAATAGTCGGTGAAAAAATTTCGTCGGTAAAAAAATTCGTCACCAAGAGAATAATTCGTCATTTTTTGCCAACTTATTTTTTACCGATAAGGTAAACTGATACAAACACACATTTCAAAACATCACCATTCCAAAGCATAATGATGGACGAGATCAGTGAAACTCAATCAATGTCTCATAAAGGAGAAAAGCGACAGAAATATAGTATGGAATTCAAAATGAAAGCAATAAAACTATGCTCAGGAGAACTCTATCACTAGTTCAGCAAAAAAAATTAAAGTCGATCGAAAATGAGTTCGCGAGTGGATTCAAAAAGAAGAGAAAGTATTATCCATGAAGGCGAAAAAATTCCCGTTAGAAGGTGGCGGACGTAAACTTACAGTTAGATGCCGAGTTAGAGGAAAAAGTTTTGAATTGGGTACATCAACGGCGATCCAACATGTCGCGTGTTTCCAGAAAACTCATTAAGTTTAAAGCTAAATCAATTTATGATGAAAAGTGTGAAGAAGATGAGGCCTTAAAAGGTTTGTTGCTAGTAATGGCTAGCTGATGAAGTTTATTAAACGAAACAACCTATCTTTACGAAGAAGAACGACAATAGGACAAAAGGACCCATCTTACCTTGTCAGCAAATTGGTAGGGTATAATATTCACGTACGAAGGTTGTTAATGAAATAACAACAAGAGGCCCTGGGGCCTGAAGGTCAGCGCGGTTGGGCATACCAGAAAAGTAGTACACATTACGAAGGAAAACTAGAACACTTCAGATAACCTTCTGCGTGTATTTTCTAAATTTCACAGCCTTTCTCCTGCGGCGGCAAGAACTACATTTTAGAAAGAAAATTTGGGCCAAACAAAGAATTCTATTCCGAATCTGATATCCTTTATAACTGTCGATTTTTAACCTGAAATCCTTATATTGGAGTATTGAATACAATTATTCATGTATTGTGAATTTAATCTATTATAAAAAAATGTTTACAATAGTACAATGTAACATAATATGTGCTAAAGTAAAAACTGAAGAATATATGAAGACAACTGAAGAATATATACTTCTCACGTGACAAAAGATAGGATGAGCAATGGAAATCATTTTTTGGAAATATCTGAAAGTAAAAAATCTGGTCAAGTTCAGATAAGGCCGACAAGTTCAAAGACTTTGGACAAGTCCAGGTAATTCTGACAAGGTCAAGTTTTGAGGAGTTCTGGCAGCAGATAGGAGATGATGCCACCAACAAAGGACCTAAAAAATAAATTATATAAATGTTATACAATCTCAGATCCACTAGTGATGAATTTCTAACTAATTTTCACAAGTATCTTTAGAAATTTTAGTGGGAAGAATTAATGTGATTTTAACCTGAAGAAACAACGTAAATTGATTTTAATATAAAAAGAAATTCTGCAATATCCCATATTTTGATAATCTCCCAAAAGTTAATGGGCAAAAATTCACAAATTTGAGGTCAAAAGGAAGTGTCGTAGGAATATTCGGCTTAGTTGCAGTTCACTCCTGGAACGATTATCTTGCCCTGCAAAAATCAGTCATAATGAATCATTCTTTGGAAACATTACAGGTCAATAGTCT
Organism: Turritopsis rubra; assembly: GCA_039566895.2. NCBI lineage: Eukaryota > Metazoa > Cnidaria > Hydrozoa > Anthoathecata > Oceaniidae > Turritopsis > Turritopsis rubra. The sequence goes on along the minus strand of CM077624.1, from coordinate 698,101 downwards.
TATCCATAGGAGTTTTCGTGCGGAATTTAATTTTGTTAATTTCGCAAATAATTAGTTTTCTTATTTTTTTAAAATTAAATATTACCATGCATATGTTGACAGGCATTGAGGCAAAAAGTATTCTTTCCTTTCACAAGAATATAATTTTAAGTATACGTGAAATCCAGTTTTTTCCAGTGAAATTTTCTTACCACCTTGAAGTATATATTTGGTATATATACAGTAAAGTCTGAAAGAAATTGACGCACCTGTGAAGGAATGAATTTTTACATAAAAATGCAAAAGATTTGTAAAGTCTGTTACATGAAGTCATTGTCTTCAACACGATTTGATAGGGAAAGCTAACAAACAATGTAAAGTTTCTTTCTTTCTTTCGGATCATTTTTATCAAAATAAAATGATAAAAAGTCTTTTATTCTCGGATTTGTTCTGACAAGTTCAATAGAAACTCCATGACAGTGTCATACTTTTGGTGAAATTTATAAGAGCGTATTAGGAAAAAATAGAATTTTTAGTGCATAAACGAATCGGTTAATGCACCGTATAGTCAAAACAACAAAAACCTTCAAAGAAAAAAAAAGAAAATATTGGCGGCTTATGCTCCTTCACGGGAAAGACATTACCCAATATCAAGTTTCATATCAATATCAATTATTTTCTTTGATTTATTTGATTATTATTTGACTGTAAATATTAGTCAAAATTGTGTGTAGGGGTTTGCTGCTGTTTAAGTTTAATTTTTGTCGTCTCCCAACAACCATCATTATACACTATGTAAATTTTAATTCAAAGGGTTTTTTTTGTATTTAAAACAAAATGAAGAGAGTGAACAAGAGTCTTTAAGTTAAAACAAGGACAGGACACCACCCATTTTTAAAAGTACAGAAACTGCCACCACAACCAGGGGCATCATCACTCTCTACTCCATATTATGTGTGTGCTGTGGGTGTGAAGTGAATTTATATAGCTAAGAGAACGATATATAGCTACCTGTTTTTTTAGACACCCAGGAAATATTTTGTGTATTTGTATTTTCATCAACAGGGAATTTGTGAAATTTTAAGTGTGTCATACACTTAAAAGGCCACAAAAAGGGGAGAGGAGGGACAGAAAAGGAGGGAATAAAAATCAAAAATGGGATCGAACAGTTTCTCAAAAAATCAATGTCATTATAAAAAAAAGCAGTAAGAATTTTCTAACCTTGAGTACTGTGTCGTTCTCTGGAACACAAATTAGGATTGCACGTTTTCTGTATTTTAGGCTGCAATCACAATAATTTAATCTATATACTAATAGCGAGTTGTGCATAACAAATTTAGTTTGGTCAGTGATACATTTAGAAAAATTTCACGGTCATTTTCTCACGAGGAGCGCGTAAAACCACGCTGCTGCGACAAGCGTTTTTTCGGTATTAGTATATTAGTAGTAGCAAATGACGCGACGTGAATTTTTTAGCACGGGTAACATAGCATTGCATCCCCAATGGAACGCTGCGTTTAGGGGCAAATATCTCGAGAACCGATCGGGATAATTGACGTTTTTGGGGTCCGCAATATTAGGCGATGGGGTTACCAAAAAAAAATTGGGTCTAAAACTTTGGGTCGTACAAAGGCGATCCCATACATTTTCTTGATCAACTTTTCGAGCTCTACAACTTGGTGATACTTATTGTTAGCAATTACGTGATTTTATTTTTCGTCACACTTATATTTTGAAAGAGGTAGAGCACGGGTGATGTGAACTCATGGGGAAAGTGAACCGGTAAAATGTTTTTACCCGGGATACTAGTCTATATACTAATAGCGAGTTATGCATAACAAATTTAGTTCGGTCAGTGTGAATAAAAGGACTGGGAACGAAATGATCGTATGGAAAATGTCATAATTGACATTTTAGATCGTGCGTAACTGAGTTGTCGAGATATAGGCGATATTAGTATTATAGGAGTAGCGCGACGTCAGTGGGCACATTGCATTGCACCCTAAATAGAACGCGATATTTGAGGGCAAATATTTCGAGAACCATTGGGAATAACTGACGTCACTTTGGGCGCGCGATATTGGCGATGGAGTGTCGAAAGATTTGGGTCTAAAACTTTTTGGGGACGGGTGTGACGTCATCAGAGTCTTTGATCGGCAATATCTCCGTAACGGCACGTCGTACGCAGACGATCCCATACATTTTCTTGATCAGATTTTCGAGCTCTACAACCCAGTGGTACCTATTCTTTTGGATTGTGTGATTTTATTTTTCGTCATATACTATATATTGAAAGAACACGGGTGAAGATGGGGGTTGGGGTCAGTAACTCAGGGGAAAAGTGAACCGGTAAAATGTTTTTACCAGGGATACTAGTCTATATACTAATAGCGACTGTGCATAACAAATTTAGTTCGGTCAGTGTGAATAAAAGAACTGGGAACGAAATGTTCGTATGGACTGTGATATAGTGACATTTTAGGTCGTGCGTAACTGAGTTGTCGAGATATAGGCGATATTAGTATTATAGGAGTAGCGCGACGTCAGTGGGCACATTGCATTGCACCCTAAATAGAATGCGATTTTTAGGGTTAAATATCTCGAGAACCAATGGGAATAACTGACGTCACCTTGGGTGCGCGATATTGGCGATGGCGTGTCGAAAAAATTGGGTCTAAAACTTTTTGGGGACGGGTGTGACGTCATCAAAATCTTTGATCATCGATATCTCCGTAACGGTAAGTCGTACACAGGCGATCCCATACATTTTCTTGATCAGGTTTTCGAGCTGTACAACTCAGTGGTACCTATTCTTTTGGATTGTGTGATTTTATTTTTCGTCATAGACTATATATTAAAAAAGGAAGGGCACGGTAAAATGTTTTTACCCGGGATACTAGTCTATATACTAATAGCGAGTTGTGCATAACAAATTTAGTTCGGTCAGTGTGAATGAAAGAACTGGGAACGAAATGTTCGTATGGACTGTGATATAGTGACATTTTAGGTCGTGCGTAACTGAGTTGTCGAGATATAGGCGATATTAGTATTATAGGAGTAGCGCGACGTCAGTGGGCACGTTGCATTGCACCCTAAATAGAACGCGATTTTTAAGGGCAAATATCTCGAGAACCAATAAGAATAACTGACGTCACTTTGGGCGTGCGATATTGGCGACGGGGTGTCAAAATATATGGGTCTAAAACTTTTTGGGGACGGGTGTGACGTCATCAGAATCTTTGATCGGCGATATCTCCGTAACGGTAAGTCGTACGCAGACGATCCCATACATTTTTTTGATCAGGTTTTCGAGCTCTACAACTTAGTGATACTTATTTTTAGCAATTATGTGATCTTACTTTTCGCCACCGCCATGTTGTAAGAGAGAGGGTAAGCACTGGGGTTGGGGTCAGTAACTCATGGGGAAAGTGAACCGGTAAAATGTTTTTACCCGGGATACTAGTCTTCTTATACTAATACTAAATCTTGCTTTTTTCTTACCTAACTTTGAAAGAAGGAACTTTAGGAAAAATATCTCGGGAAGTTCGTCAATAGATGTTTATTTTTTTCTTATTAGTATATGTGGAATCTCCCATTAGGGGAATCTCTAGCTCCATCTTACGGGTTTTTATTACTTCGTGGAGTGTTGTGCCTTTAGGAAGACATCATAAAGCCGCCTGGAGGAGAACGCAATGCAATGTTTTTGGCGTTCGAAAGTTCATCAAATTTTCTCAACGTTCATTTTTTTAAACGAGAAGTGAAGACGCTGTGTGTAAGATATTTTGTTTTGTTTTAAAAAAAAAATTATATACAACGCTTTAAATTCAGTAATAAAGAATAAAAACATTGATCGTCAGTAACTACTCTATCCAACGGGATAGTCGATGTAGACCTATTATCTGTTCGTGTTACCAGTTCATCATTTTCTACTGATGCCTATTTTTAAATGTGTCTGAATGTAGCTTTTTCGTATCAGTTAATTAGATTAGAAAATTGAATAGTATAGATGAATGTAATACAAGAAGAAATTTGTGAAAATCATGGTTATATACAAATATACATGGTTTTTGTATCATGATGCACAAGGGTAGATTTGGGTTTTGACATTTCCACAATTGATAGCAGAATATAGATTTGAAAGATAAAAACGTCTGAGAATGTATTGTTTTTGTTAGCTTTAGTGAATAGGGAAATGTGAAGATATTTTCTTATATTTCAGAAGATGAATCGTGGTTAGGTAGGAGTATACATTGGTTAGGTAGGAGTATACGTTGTATTGTCTCTTCTGTAAATCTCTAAACATTGGAATTTTATCTTTTAGTTTAACTGTACAACTTTCGAAATCTCTAAATTTTTGTATATACACAGAATTATCATTGCAGTATTGCGTGGAAAATCAATTGATGACTGTAAAAAGATTTTACACGCTTACGGGTGTGACGTCATCAAAATCTTTGATAGACGAAATCTTCGTAACGGTTAGTCGTATGCAGACGATCCCATACATGTTTTTGATCAGTATTTCGAGCTTTATAGCGTGGTACTACTTATCCTTTTGGATTGCCTGATTTTATCTTCGGTCACCCCTATATTGATAGGAAAATCACGGGATGGTGGTAACTCATGGGGAAAGAGAACCGGTAAAATGTTTTTACCAGGGATACTAGTCTATATACTAATAGCGACTGTGCATAACAAATTTAGTTCGGTCAGTGTGAATAAAAGAACTGGGAACGAAATGTTCGTATGGACTGTGATATAGTGACATTTTAGGTCGTGCGTAACTGAGTTGTCGAGATATAGGCGATATAGTATTATAGGAGTAGCGCGAAGTCAGTGGGTACATTGCATTGCACCCTAAATAGAACGCGATATTTAAGGGCAAATATCTCGAGAACCAATGGGAATAACTGACGTCACTTTGGGTGCCCGATATTGGCGGTGGGGTGTCGAAAAATTTGGGTCTAAATCTTTTTGGGGACAGGTGTGACGTCATCAGAATTTTTGATCGACGATATCTCCGTAACGGTACGTCGTACACAGACGATCCCATACATTTTCTTGATCAGATTTTCGAGCTTTACAACATAGTGATACCTATTCTTTTGGATTGTGTGATTTTATTTTTTATCGTCCCTATAATTCGAAAGAACACGGGTGAAGGTGGGGGTGTAACTCATGTAACTCATTGGGGACGGGTGTGACGTGATCTAAAAGTGAACCGGTAAAATATTTTTACCCGGGATACTAGTCTATATACTAATAGCGAGTGTGCATACCACTTTTATTTTAGAGAGTGATACATTTAGAAAAATTTCACGGTCATTTTCACAGGAAGAGCGCGTAAAACCACGCTGCTGCGAGAAGCGTTTTTTCAGTATTAGTATATTTGTAGTAGCAAATGAAGCGACATGAATGTTTTGGCACGGGTAACATTGCATTGCATCCCCAATGGAACGCGACGTTTAGGGGCAAATATCTCGAGAACTGACTGGGATAACTGACGTTTTTGGGATCTGCGATATTGGGCGATGGGGCGACGAAAAAAAAAGTGGGTCTAAAACTTTTTGGGGACGAGTGTGACGTCATCAAAATCTTTGATCGACGATATCTCCGTAACCGTAAGTCGTACACAGGCGATACCATACATTTTCTTGATCAGCTTTTCGAGCTCTATAGCGTGGTACTACTTACCCGTTTCGATTGTGTGATTTTATTTTTTATATTGATAGAAAAATCACGGGATGGCGGTAACTCATGGGAAAAGTGAACCGGTAAAATGTTTTTACACGGGATACTAGTCTTCTTATACTAATACTAAATCTTGCTTTTTTCTTACCTAACTTTGAAAGAAAGAACTTTAGGAAAATTTTTTCGGGAAGTTCGTCAATGGATGTTTATTTTTTCCGTATTAGGGGGAATCTTCCATTAGGGGAATCTCTAGCTCCATCTTACGGGTTTTTATTACTTCATGGAGTGTTGTGCCTAAAGGAAGACATCATAAAGCCACCTGGAGGAGAACGCAATGCAATATTTTTTTGCGTTCGAAAGTTCATCAAATTTTCTCAACGTTCATTTCTTATTGAGAATGAAGACGCTGTGTGTAAATTTTATTTGTTTTTTGTTTTAATTTTTTTATTCAACGCTTTAAGTTCAGTAATAAAGAATAACCACATTGATAAGTATCAGTAACTATTCTATCCAACGAGATAGTCGATGTACACCTGTTATGTGTTCGTGTAATCAGTTTATCATTTTCTACCGATTTCTATTTTTTTTAATGTGTTTGAAGTAGCTTTTTCGTATCAGTTAGTTTTTGACTACTATACCGAAATGTGTAGCTAGCAGTTTATTTGGTATTTCATTGTAGTATGTGGATTGTTATTATTAAGGTTCGCTATTAGGGAAACGAAGGTAGCAAGATCATTATCATATTGTTTTGATAGTGTTTGATCGATATCTTTTTGTTTTAGATTAGAAAATTGAATAGTATAGATGAATGTAATACAAGAAGAGAATGTTTAAATAATGATTATATACATATATACATGGTTTTTGTATCATGATGCACAAGTGGAGTTTTGGGTTTTGACATTTCCACAATTCATAGCAGAATAAAGATTTGAAAGATAAAAACGTCTGAGAAGGTTTTGTTTTTGTTAGCTTTAGTTAAGGTATTTTCTTATATTTCAGAAGTTTAATCGTGGTTAGGTAAGAGTATACATTGGTTAGGTAGGAGTACACTGTTTCTTTTTTATAAGAATTACATAATTCGAGCTAAGCCTTGTGATTCTTAAAAATACATAATAAACGAGCCTCAAATATTCTAGAGTGATTCTTAATTTTCTTACTTGAATTTTTTTATATGTCTTAAAAAATGGCGTTTAAGTCGTTAAAACTGTCTGAAATGGTGTGAATTCTTGAAAAATAAAAATGACGGCAGGGTAAATCTATCTTTAATTTCTCTCCCCGATGCTCCACTTCTTTTTTAAACCCTTTCCAACAAGCTAGGGTTAATTGCTTTCTTTTTCTGCTATCACTCATTTTCGACTCTCTCCTTCAACAAAATGACACGTTGCTCGTTTGTTATCACAACATTCTAAAAATCTTCAGCTGAAACCCCATGCTAAACACTCGCGTTCTATCATGCGATGAGATGAAACCACTGCAATGTTCGATTCAGAGATCAACATTCGAATTCAAAAAAACATTCAAATTCGAATTGCCGTTTGATTTTTGGTTATTTAAGTTTACAGTTTAAATGGTTTAGAAAGGCATCTAGAATATAGGAAAACATACACACCTCTTTTTGAAATTTTGAAATCTATATTTTGAGCCTGAGCACGATTCTTAAATTATTCCTAATTTTTGGGCAATCTGAGCCTAATGATTCTTATAAAAAGGATTCTTATAAAAAAGAAACAGTGTATACGTTGTATTGTCTCTTTTCTAAATCTCTGAACATTGGAATTTCAGCTTTTAGTTTACCTGTACAACTTTAGAAATCTTTAAATAGGCCAGATAGCACTGAAAAGTAGGGATTAATAGCATTCTTTGAATGATCAATTTTGTGTTAAATATAATATAATTCCAACATGGAAAAACACAACAATTTTTGTATATACACAGACTTATCATGGCAGTATTGCGTGTAAAAACAATTTATGGAGAAAAACTGTAAAATGTTTTTACACCCTACACTAGTTACTTTATATAAGTTGTAGTTTACCATTCGTACATTAACCACGGTTTGTGGACAGCCTCTATTCCCATGTTTTGCGAAATTAGCCTACAACTGTGGCCAAAAAATCTTGGAATTACGTACGTACGGACGGACGTACAAATGCTAATGAAAGATCAGCTGCTTTCCGCGCTGACCAATAATACATAATTATAGAATAAGACATTCAAGAATCATATGATGGAGCTTTATGATGAATGGTTAGTTTCAGGTGTCCATCATTTTACAGAAACAGGGAATATGAACTTCATGACATTTGGTAGTTGAATGGATTTTAGAATCATGGAATCGTCTTGATAAAAGTCTCATCATTAATTCGTTTAAATGTTGTGCATTGACATTAAAAAGTGATGGTAGTGAAGACGATTTAATCCACTGCTTAAAAAAAACCAACCTTGCGCTGCTGGTTTGAATATGTTGAAAGAGCAGCAAAATTTGTTAAAGAATGCTGAATACTTGAACAGGAACTCTTTTAAAGTCACAGACTCGGACACAGAAGAAGCAAACAACGACGAAAATCGATGAAGATGACGATGAGTTTATAGAAATTTAATAAGTTGTAAATTTGTTAAAATAATGGATAAGATAAAAGAAACTTCTTTGCAAAAATTATCTTTTAAATAAACGCCCACCCTAAAAAAATGTTTTTAAATAAACGCCCGGGGCGTTTATTGGAGTAAATACGGTAGGTGAAAATTTATGGAAGAGAGCCATTTTTAGAGTAGAGAAGAGGGTTAGGTTAGCTGTGTCAGGCGCAGTTTCTTTTAAAGAATGAAAAAAACATTTGGATGGATGATACTAGACAGGGAGCAATGATGTCAAAAAAACTCGACGGGGAGGCGAATTTATAATTTTGCCTTTAAACGAACTCCAAACATGTATTGAAATGAAAAAAGTTTACCAGACACATTAAATTAATTTAAGGCCCTTGTCCGGGAATTTTTTAGTTCCAAATGATGCCATTCTAAAGGGGAAATTCTAAAGTGTTCCTTGTTAGAAGTCAGCCAGGGCTATTAGAAATCCTTGATTAAAGCATGCTTAATGAATACAAACAGTTACTTCACAAATACTTTTTGTATATAATTATTATTGCTTAATGGTGTTTTCAAATTTAGAAGTTTTCCCTTTTGATTATTGTTAAAAATATTTTATGATTACGAAGTTAAGTTTTAACTTGTGGCATATAATAGATGATTTTCAAATGTTTACATGCTTTTAAGGCACTATCTAGGCAAACGTAAGGCTCAAATGTTTTCGCTAGGAATACCCAAACAGGGACAATAAAACTACACACGATAGGTAACAATGTAAAACGTCTTCTTACGACAACACAATACACGAGGGTGACTGTCAGTGAGTAAAGCCGCTTTTACACGATCATATTTTATATGACATATGATATATGATCATATGAAACACCTGTCATAGTTCATCATACGCACTGTTGTTACACGGTCATATGTTTTGCTTTTTTTCATCAAATAATTTTATTTCAACAAACCTGAGCGACGAGGAACTTGCTGCTGCGGCTGTAGTAATTGCAGTTCTCCAAAGAAGAAAAACAAAAAGAAAAAAAAGAAAGTGTTGGTCGAAGCCATGGCTTGCCCGGAGAACTGCACTGGGTATTTACGAAACGTTGCTGTCAGAGTTGCGGCTGGAAGAAGAAAGCGATTACCAAAATTATTTAAGAATGTCGACCGAAACGTTCGATGAGCTCCTTGGATTAGTGGAGAAAAATATCACCAAACAAAATACAATAATGAGAGATGCTATACCCGCCAAAGTGAAACTCGCAATTACCATTCGTTTCCCCTCTACAGGAGAATCTTACAAAAGCTTGCAGTATCAATTCAGAGTACATCATTCTACGCTTAGCAAGTTTATTCCAGAAGTATGCGAGGCTATTTATGGAAATCTAAAAGACACATATCTGAAGGTAAGAAGAAAATATGATTTCATCTTTTTTTCTAAAATAAATAAAAATACACACAGTGGAAGTTTAATTACTATGGAACTCATATGAGCGAGAAATGAATTCGGGAGAACCCAAAGGGGAATGATCTGGCGACTGGAAAACGTTCATTGCCATTCCTCGGCCCTGAGCAACATTTCTTTGCGACATATCTGTAACGAATTGAGCTTGAAAAAGTACTTCTTGAACCTTTAATTTGGCCCATTGTTGAGCATATGTGGTTTTCAAAGATCGTATTTCGTTACCAACATGACGACCAAATATATCAAACGCATCATCGACTTTTCTTTTTTTAGCATTTTCCATAACCTCTAGTGCAGATTCAAGAACGTCATCGGCTTTGTTCTTTGACACCTTAGTTCGAGTGGTTAGCGGCTTTTTTGTTGAACGTTGTTGCGCGCAAGAAGGCTCTTCATCTACTAAAACTTCACTCGAATCCAACACTGAGTCACTCATGCAGTTGAAATCTTGTGATTCAACGTCTTGTTGGTCGTCATCGATGTTCTAAAAGTAGATTTTATTTTTCAGGTGCCTAACACAGAAGAGGAGTGGATTAGAGTTTCCCGAGAATTTGAAGATCGCTGGAATTTTCCATGTTGCCTTGGAGCAATGGATGGGAAACACATTGTCCTTAAACGCTCAATTAACTCTGGTTCCCTCTATTTCAATTATAAAAGTAATTTCAGTATTGTTCTTTTGGCACTTGTTGACGCAGACTACAAGTTCATATATGTTGATGTTGGTTGTAACGGTAGAATTAGCGATGGGGGAGTTTTTCGTAATTCTTCTCTGTCAATGGCGCTTGATCAGGAAACTCTCAATATACCAAAAAATGACGAATCGCGGGAACACGAAGGCTTGCCGTATGTTGTTGTTGCAGATGATGCTTTCCCCTTGAAGCCTTACATAATGAAGCCGTATCCACAACGACATTTAACGAAGGAGAAACGCATTTTTAACTATTGTCTCAGTCGAGCCAGGAGAGTAGTCGAGAATGCTTTCGGAATATTGGCTAGTCGCTTTCGAGTTTTTTTAGCACCCATGTCAATTGCACCAGATACAGCTGAAAAAGTAGTTTTAGCTTCCTGTGTTTTGCACAACTTCCTAAGGGAGAAGTGTACCATCAGGTATACACCGCATGGGACATTGGATGTTGAATTATTGGATGAAGGTGAAATGCGACCGGGTGAATGGAGATGCCATACCGACTGTTTACATTCAATCTCACCTCAAAGTGGAAACAAAAACTGTTCAATATCGCGGGATTTCCGGGAAGGTTCAATGTGTATTTTAACACAGTTGGTAAAGTACCTTGGCAAGATAACTTTGTAGCCTAATTTTGTTTATAAAGTTGAGCTAGCTAGATTTTACTTGACATATGCATACTTACCAAATTCGAAACTGTTTTACGTGGGGCAATTGTATCACGTAGGAAAGATAAGCGTTCAAAGTATGCTCTTGTGAATAGTATGTTCTGAGACTGTTGATTTTTGATTTGATCTCATTCCCTATGTACGAAAATAAACGTTATAGTAATAAAACTTTTTTTTGTTAAAAATTGTATTTTCTTTGTAAACATGCAAAGAGAAATACTTACCACCGACCTCAAAAGCGCTGGCAATTTTCTGGATTGCTGCCTGTCGGAGATTTCTATCTTTATATTCGTTTAAAAGAACGTTCCATAAACACTCTTCCTTCTCCCAAGCATCGATGAACTTTCCAGTATCAATTTTGACGTGTTTAACTGCCATCAACGAAAGTTCTAAAATTTTTCTTTCTCTCTTTGCAAAGTTTTGTTTACGTTTTTCTACATCACTTTTGCACATTTTAAATGCGTTCTGATTGGTCAAGCGCTTTATTTAAATAGAATACAATAGATTCATATGATCATATATATGAAGAAAATAGAACACGTCCTATTTTTTAAAAATTTGATCATATACATATGATCATATAATTTTAACTCATATGAGGTATGTTACACGATCAAATTCATATGATCATAGGGTATATGTCATATAAAATATGATCGTGTAAAAGCGGCTTAAGGATATATTAACGCCGGTCGTTGTATATCCACATATGTGTGAACTGACAGTCCATAAAGGCAGCGATCTGTCCTGTGCATAGCGTCACGGGTTTGCATAATGACAGACGATCTGCGTAGTACACAACACAACAACAAACAACGAAGAGGGCGATCGGAGGTGGTTGGGGTGACCACCTTTTATGTCTTTAAGTACGATGGCGGTCGTTTCACTTGATCGGATGTACGGTGGGCAGTCTCGTTGTCGAACGTATCTCTAGGTGTCGTGGGAGCGGACAAATCTGGCGGCTGTGAAATTTCGGCAGATACTGGAGCTGGCTCCGGAGGTGCTAAGGGGTGCGACGGTAAAGGTGATTGCGCGGAGACTTGAACTGTATCCTCCTCGTCTGACTCATCACCACTGAGACTCTGTGGATGACGGGTGACGTCCTGTTGAGCAGCAGAATGGAACTCTCCAGGTACAAGAAAACAATCTCCCTGGTTAACGGTATATGTAGGACGGCGGAGATGTTAATCAGTGAACTTGCGGAGCACGCATCGACTGCCTTCGGTCGCTGTAACAAGGTAGCGATCATGGGGCTGTAACTTGTTTCGATCCTGAATAAGATGAACAAGATCGCCTGGTCGGATATCAGGAGTGGAACGGTACGATCGACCGTGTGACTTCGATTTCTCACTCGCGTGGTGGTTTGTCTTTTTGGCCTCCGCTTGTGCTTGGATTAGTTGGTCATCGGAGGTAGGGATCTGCAAGTTGTGGAACTGATCGCGTTGATGCAACATTTCTCTTGCAGACATGCCACGTGCTCGGATGCGTGAGTTCAGCGTGTTCAGTGCGATTGCCAGTTTCAAAGGCTCTGTTGGACCAGCTCTAATAGATAGACACAGTTGAATGAGTGCATCTCGTAAGGTACGGTACTGCTCATCTGGTATTAGTGAGGCCACTGTGTACGAAGTGACATATTCACGCAGTACCAGGATAAACTGTCGGTTGCGATGCATGATGTCTGCAGCAAAGTGAGTGCCGACAGTGGACGGGAGTACGGTAGACGATTGGGGTAGAGTAGCAGCTGGGAAGGACTTCAACGAGGAGCACACATGACAGGAGTTGGTAGCTTCGTTCACGTAGCGATCGAAATCTAGTGCGTAAAAGTAGCGACGCATGACAAGCTTGAGTTGGTGGCTTGTTGGGTGACTCAACTTGATGTGAAGAGCCGTGACGAGGCCTGCCATTGCTTGGCGAGGGATGATGATACGCTCCTTCGTAGAACTGAACGCTTCCTGTTGGAGGACAACGAGGAGATCCTCACGAGCGATGGTAGCGGCCTGTAAATAGCGTTTCACGTCTTTCACATTCATGGCTTTCTTTGAAGGACGTGTGCCTTGCTTCAAATGAGAGTGGGTGCGTCGCAGGTCTGGGTCCTCCTGATGGGTGGTTTGCCATGTTGTTCTAGTCAAGAAGGGGAGTTGCGTGGTTCCGTTGGCAATGTCCTGTACGGTGATAGATCGGACTGTGGACTCCTCTATCTGTCCAACGTATCAACAGATTTGACAGTTGTGGTCTTCGCATGCGGAGGCGTTTCGGCAAATGAAGTCGGACGGCATGTTGGCTTCGCCACTAAGGTGTCTAATGGATACCTGGTATCTGCTTGCGGCGGTGATGAATGTAGTCAGTCGGGAACTAGCAGAGAACTCGCCTCGTAGTCGTTTCTGGTGCGCTTGAACACAGGGCTTGCTATCTGTCAAGATGCAAGCTTGATGGTCGGACTGCACAATGAATGGAATGAAGTGCTTTATGGAAGCAGCGATACAGAGAGCTTCTAATTCGCACGGAAGCCAATCGACCTGCCTCTTTTTTAATTTTGTACTAAAGAATCCAGCTAACTTGGGTTTCTCTCCTGAAGCTCGGGTGATTTATAATGTCGCCCCAAATCCATGTGCCTTGACAGCTCCGTCGGTGACGATCCGGAGTTGGTCATGTGGTTGTGGGAGGTGTATGGTCTCAGTAGTGTTCAACGATTGCTTGCCGGCCTCGAACTGCGATAACGTGCCTTCTGTCCACTCGATGGTATCGTTGGATTGTCGACCAGCTGTTATCTCCTCTAAGGGTGCTAAATATTGTGAGCACTTTGGTAACACACGAGCTAAGACTTTGACGGCTCCAAGAAAGGATCGTAGACTTTTGACTTTGGCTGGAGGAGTACAGGAAAGCAATGCAGAAATCCGATGGTTACTGGGGGTGAGGGTACCTTGTGTCCAAATCCACCCTAAAATGGTAGTGATCTTTGGAGCTATGACGGTCTTTGGGGCTGACACGCGTATGTCATTTCTGTACAATGCCTCGAGAACACGTTGGCACTTCTGAAGCAGCTCCACGGGAGTGTCCCCTCCAACATACAAATCATCGGCAATTTTTGCAACTGTCCCATCCTGGATGAACTCACCAGGAATGACAGACATGAGCTCCTCCAATGCGGTCTCAGATCCGAGGATTCCCATTGCGGACCTAGTGTAAACGTGAACACCTCTAAATGGAGTTACGACACCACAATATTTCATAGACTCTTTAGCCAGGGGGATCTGGTAAAACGGACTGGTCAAATCTGTCGCCACTAGGTATTTCCAGCCACCGATTTGTCAGAGGGTCGAGTCAACGCCAGGCATTAATGACGGTTGTGGCTTTGCATAAGCTCCGACTTCAGTGAAGGCTGTTACTAACCTATGTCCGCCGCTTGGCTTTTAACGACAGGAACCTGTTCAGGTCGCTTGAATACACACAGAGCCTCTCGCTCATCAAACTTGTTCTGGAGTTCAACAAGTTTATTGTGGGAATACTGGGGTATCCTGCCTTTCCGTTGTGAATGTTGAACTGGGCCCATGTTGACAACTGCTTGCAATGGACCAGAAGCACCATTGTAGCCCGGGAACGATGGCTTAAACTTCATCGAAGTCGGTGTGAAGATGATGGAACTGTGTGACGATCTCTGAGGGTAGAATGTTGTCAGGATCTACTTTGATGTGCTGTGAGTAGGGACCAGATGCATTTGTGTGAGCTTTAGCTGAGGTGGTACGTGTTGGAATAGCCGGCTGCATACTCTCTGTTTCCTGTGGCGGGACCGGTTCGAATGACGGTAGGACTTGACCATCGTTGCGGTTAAGTTTAACAACTTCTTGGGTGTCATTGGGAATGCGTATAAAGCCATTAACACTTTGGATTATTGAAGGTGACGGCCAATGAGGTGTTTTTGTATCAATGCGCGGCTCGACAGCAAGAACAGTGTCACTCTGGTCTGGGAAAGGTGACTGTACTTCTAGGTATTCCCTAGGTACTCGTCATGATCAATACGCTCATTAATTTCGATATGAGCAGTATCGTGTAACACTTTTAATTGAAACACAGGCCTCGAGGTTAATATGTGCATTATACTTTTTACTCAGAAAAGGATTGTATGGCACGATCCATCTGTTGTCAAGATCCATATTTCGGATTCTTATAGTTCTTCCATTATCAGGTCGGTGGTATAAAGGATAGCCATCTACACTTAAAATAGTTCCATTATTTAATCTCTTTGGAAAATTTTTACTGCACTTACCATCTTGCATGCACGGAGAGGACTCATTCAAATGGCCACATGGACCATGGACCATGCAGGATTTGATGATTTCGTAAAGTTCGGGTTCTTGGTCCCGATCTGGGATTTGTGCGGACATCAATGAGTCAATGTCGTCAACATTGCGCAACTTAAATTCATTGGCAAGATGTAACAACATGTGCACATGTGGCAAACCCCTTTTCGGAAACTCTATTACATCCACCTGTGCTACAGAAATGCCTAAAACAGAATCTTTAATAATATCTTTTTTGAGAGCTTCAAGCTTCAATTTGAATACACGTGCAACCAGATCTGGCCTATCAGATGTGGTTTGACCAGGTAACAGATTATCAACAATTTCAGACCATTTAGGATTACACGTGAAAGTTAAACACAAATCTGGTTTACCTTTTTTTGCAACTAATGCCATAGCATCTAAGTACAACTGATGCATATTCCTAGGTGAACCAGAAAAGGTTGATGGTAAAACAACACTATTGCCTGCACGGAGGTTTCGTTCCTGAGCAGCTTGCTCTAAATAATCTATCAAGCCACTGTAGCTATCAGCCCGTAATTGGTCTTGATTGAGCCGAATGAATTCAAGTCTGGCTCCCTCCACTTTGATGTAGCTGTCGACGACAAACTGTTGAAATAGATTTCCAGCTAAATGTAAAGCAGAAAATTCCCTCCTTATAGCAATTCGATAAATATAAAATTGCAACTGAGTCACATTATTGCGTCTTTCAGTTGCAAACTCCGCCACGTGATAAATGTCTCGACTCCATCCAGGATCACCTCTAGGAAAGATCATAGAGTACATCATAGAGTCAATATTTCTTGAGGTGTAAGGAATATTACGTAGCGGCTGATCTCTGGGATAAACTACAATATTCCTACCTACTGGAGGTGCGCCATCGTTACCTACAAAAATTGTAGCAACCTCTTTGTGAAGTGGAGCGTTGTATCTCCTTCTGTCATCACCCTCTCGCATATACATACCTACTACCGAGGGTGGTCTATTTTCTAATAACGCTCTTTCTTGCTCTTCCGATTCGACCTGAGCCAAGTTAGGATATGCTGTGGCATAAGGCGAAACTATATTCATAACCGTTTGTATTTCCTCAAGTAAGTCCCTGTTGCAATTGGCGTTGGAAGGGTTTTGCATACGCATGTCTAGTGAATTAGCAGCTTCAATAATATAACATAGGTGTTTGGTTTTCGTCAGCGTGCAGTGCTCCACACCTATGCAACAGTTGTCTACAAATCCTAAAACATGGAGGCCCATTTCCCGGTGGTGGGCGAAGATTAGCAGACAGTGATGCGAAACTAAATGCGTTATTGTAAACTCTAATATACTTGCGAAAATGTTTCGCCAGTGCAGAGTTGTCTCTTAAAAGATCCCGTAACTCAGGGGGATACTCTAATAAATTTGGAAGTGTTACATTTCCATTTGTGCAACATTTAAAATTAGTTTCACCGTTGAACTTTATTGCTCGACAGTGTTCGCATAAAATGTTGAATTCACCTAAAGAATGAGTGTCAGGTAAATTATTATTATCATTAATCCGAGCAACATTTAAAAACCGAGCCCTGTTCACCCGTCTGTTTCGGACATATGCTCTCTGGTGACGTTGTGCATCAGCCTCCTATCGAGCAGCTGCTTGTTCGGGTTGCTCATTGTCTCGATTTAATTGTTGACGCTGACCTTGAGCTTCAAGTCGAGCAGCAGCTTGTTGGGGCTGCTCATTGTCTCGATTTAATTGTTGACGCTGACCTTGAGCTTCAAGTCGAGCAGCAGCTTGTTCAGGTTGCTCATTAGCTCGTCTCACTCTTTGATTTTGAGTATCCCTCTCCCTTCTTAAACGACAACGCATTTCAGTTTGATTAGCTCTGTATCTCCTTTGACGTTCAGCATTTCTAATTCTACGGCGTTGTGCAGCCTCATCATCATCATTAGGGAGTTGTTGCCTATCATGATGTCGTCTTGCATCAGCAATCTCTTCATCATTTTCTAATCTTGGCAAGACAAATCTTTGAGGGATTGCATTGTCATGGTCAAAATTCATGGTTAATGTTGTTGAGAAAAATGTAAAGGAACTGTGCAGTGATAAGATAAAATAAACAATGCAATAATAATAACAAAAGATACAACAGAGCACAGAGCACACAGTCCAATTTTTATTTCACACAAACACAATTTTTATATTTAGCTATTAGCTAACTTGAATATACAAACAAAACAGAAAAGTAACTTTTGGCTGCAGAATGTATACAAACAAAATGTATAGCTACTTTCCTTTTTCTCAACTTTATTTTCTTTCTACGTGATATTTCGTTTCGTGCGAAGAACCTCGTAGAAATTGAAGAAGCGACGAAAGTCAGTAGATCAATTTCATTTTTTGTTTTGTTTTGGTTACCGATGAAAACGGGGGTCGTATAAATTTAACATCTAGCGTGTAACATGTAATCGTTTTGATTACATAACTCCTATTTACAGGATCTTATATCTATACGACCCCCTGAAAGTAATTCCGCTCTTCGCGCTCTTTTTGTTATTGTTTGGTCTAAACTTACCTCAAAACATTTCCCGGGTTGATTTTTTTTTTAAATGTTTTAGCGTATTAGGCCACCGTACTACCGTATCCACCATTTTGCGTGACAGACAAACAAACAGACAGACAAACAAACAAACAAACAGAGAATCGGGTATTAATATATAGGATTACAAGTGTATGACAGACTATTACGCCAAGTGAATACGCCGTATTACAGATTGTTTGTGTACTGTATGACAGGCTGTTTATGTTCGATGGACGACTTATATTTTATGTATCGGGTCTGTTCCATGTGACATACATATCGTGTAAGTGGATACGTGTCGTGTTTTACATGACGGGATATTTCGAATGCATACGACGGGTCTTCTTCATGTATGACGTGTTATGTTTGATGTATATGACGGGTCTTTTTCATGGTAGAGATACACCAAGTCGTGTCCAGGGTGACTGTCAGTGAGTAAACGCAGGTCGTTGTATATCCACATATGTGTGAACTGATACCCCATAAAGGCAGCGATCTGTCCTGTGCATAGCGTCACGGGTTTGCATAATGGCAGATCTGCGTAGTACACAACACAACAACAAACAACGAAGAGGGCGATCGGAGGTGGTTGGCGCTCAGCAGCAATACCCAATGCGCTTGATCAGTCTTCTCATTTTGTAAAATGCATGAAGCATTGCTGATCGTGTTCCTTGTTAGAAGTCAGCCAGGGCTATTAGAAATCCTTGATTAAAGCATGCTTAATAAATACAAACAGTTACTTCACAAATACTTCTTGTATAAATTATTATTGCTTAATGGTGTTTCCAAATTCAGAAGTTTTGCTTTTGATTATTGTTAAAAATATTTTATGATTACGAAGTTAAGTTTTAACTTGTGGCATATAATAGATGATTTTCAAATGTTTACATACTTTTAAGGCACTATCTAAATTATTATTTTGAGATTGTATTCCCTCTAGTTTGCGACCATATAAATGCTATTGTATTGACATTATCTGTAAATGACATCATAAAAATAGTGATTGTGTAATGGGCTAAGTGTGTGTCAAGCATTGAAAACGGGAGTCAGTTTGTCTTAATTCTCTCTTGAATAACACCGATTACTCATTGTTGAAAATCTGGATTATCAAGTCAAATACAAAAAAGAAAAACGTCATTTGCAAGTCATCTATAAATATGCAGCAATAGACATATACATTTCTTGAAAAAAGAAGTAAAGAAAATCCACTTTTCTTCATTACTATTAAATGTTATCTAACTACTGGATTGGATAGTGGAATATATTCAATAAAATAAAGATGGAGAGTAAAATCATGCTTATAACATCTGGAGGAATGAAAATATTTTTAGAAAAGAGAAGATAGATAAATCTCATTTACATTTTGCTTTTCGACCATTTTCACCATTAAATTTTTGCTATACTTCTTGGAGATTCTCCTGTTTTTAATCCATTATTACATTATTATGGTTCCATTGTTACTAATGTGTTTACTAATTGTGTATGGTGTCCATAAAATTTTTGCTGGCAGGAAAGTGTGCAAAACAAATTGGCCTTGATAATAGAATACTTTAACTGTGTACATAACATTGGATATTTAATAACTATTAGACATATACATCAAAAATGGAATTCATCTATGATTTGAGCATTGTTTTATAAATTTGGAAGAAAAAAAATAATTTTTTTTTAGATGTATGAAACATATGAGATGTACAGTGATTATCAGTGATTAAAGAAAAAACATTTTTATCAGATACAGGACAAAACAACACTTTTTTATAATAATAGACCTTAATTTAAATTTTTAAACCATTTTTTAAGTTATGTATAATTAATATTATATTAAATCTTCTCATTGTTACTTTCAGAAAATTATATAGAAAGGAATCAATTCAATATACTACAAATAGCAGAAATGGTGGTTGCATAACATAACATAATAGTTTTGAGTTTCAGCTAACTTTTTAAATCTTTATTTAATAACCACTAAGAAACACATTTAAAGGATTAAAAAAGGTTTCTTCATTACTTTGACTATGAAGTATAATGTACATATGGTTTGGTTGCAAACTAAGAGGAACTTAATTTTGATTTTTCAATTTTTCCAATTTTATATTCATTTGTAATCTCAATTGTTATTTCATCTATGATCACTCTGTTTCCGATCTAAAGATATTCAGTGTCAATCTCTTCCTAGGAAGATGGTCACAGATTTTGTAAACAAAATGCAATCCTGAATATATTTATATTGTTTGTCAGTCTAGTATTCATAATATATAATTAGAGTTTATCATGTCATAGACCGGTTGTTTTTGTTTGCGACGTTAGACAGTAGTAACTGTCGAAACGTCGCAAACAAAAACAACCGGTCTATGACATGATAAACTCTAATTATATAAAATGCAATCCTATTTAATATATTCTTACATTCTTTGTTTAGATAAATTACTAATAATGGGAAATAATCTTATAAAATTTCCATCACAAGTAGACTTGAGGACTGCTGCTCAAGCTGAGTATGATTTTTTGAGGCTCGTTGATAGTAACCCATCTCTATATAGTACACCAATATTGCAGAATGCAATGTATCGATACGAGAAATTTTGGTTACCACTTGTGGCCGAACAACAGGAAATATTACCAGCACCTTTAGATGTTGAATGGGTATGGCATTGCCATATCCTGAATCCTGTGAACTATATTGAAGATTGCAGGAAAATGGTTCAAAAAATAGTCGATCATCGGCCAATGTACATGGTCGAATCTGCAAGGCAACTATCTGAGTCATGTTGGAAACAAAAATATCCTGATGTTCCATATGATGTGGATTTAAATAATCCCAACCCACCATTGATTGATGAAAAATATCAACAAATTAGTTCATATAATGTCATCGGTGCCGCTCAAAGGCAAAGAAATTTTAACTACAATTCATCGTTGCCACATTTCAGAGATCCAAAGTTTCTAAAGAAAGCTTTAAAGCGGTATAAAATAATGTTGATGATAAAGTGTGATCATCCAAGTACATTCATCGTTCCTTGTTATGATAACGATCTCCTATGGCATACACATCAGCAATTTGTAACTCTCTATCAATCAGATACACAAAGCATTTTAGGAAAAGTGCTTGATCACGATGATTCAACTACTGACAGAAGTCCCAGCTCTCATTTAAATCAAAGCAGTGATGCTACACGCAAGCTGTGGAGAAGCAAAGGTGAGAAATTTGGTGTTCCAGGTGCAATGTATCGAGGAGATCCACCATTACCATTGATTGACACTGTACCAAACAGATTTGCATCTCTCATTAATCAGGTATGTTATGATGGTGATTTGTTGGTTCCCTTGCTTTAGCTTCTAACAGAATTTCATTTCTTGTTCAATTGTGTTGGTTTCACTTTTTTTCTTATAGAAACGAATAAATATAAATAATGAAAATACATTATTATTTAGACAACAAATTATTACTCATTTCAAGCAAATCAGATTGTCCGTAGTATGATGCAAGCAAATCATTTAAAAGATGTTTTGACACATACTTCATTACTTGCACCAAGTGCTATGTATAAAGATAATGTTCCTTGTCAATATAGTGATCATTCCTTGCAGACTGTCTTCGGCTTGAATGCATTCACTTGGAGGACAGTTCATTGTCAAAACCCAACCTTATCAGCTGTTGAGATACAAGATGTATATGGGAATGTTGTTGCAACAGCTCACACAATCGGTTCACATTCTTTACCTAAACCGAAACAAATTATAAACAAACAACAGGTATTTACTCATAAACCAGCTATAGAACGTGCCATGTTGATACGTGGTACTAGAGGTGATTGGGGAATTGTCAAGTCCAGTTGGTCTGGCTTTGTAAAAGCTAAACGTGGAGTGAAAGGGAATCTTGGATCATTAAATTTGTCATTGTTCATTATTAATGGCAAAAATTCAGCGTTCTTTCCAATTTATGCCGAAGATATTCAAAGTTCGAAGCCAACAAAATTCCAATGGCGTACTAATCAAGGAACTGGCTGGGTGGATCTGGAAAAAGGCAATATCACTTTTGAAGGGAATATCCAAGATGTTCCTGAGTACATCAGTGTTGGTTGTGCGATTGCTGTTTCCTTCATATTGTGCCAACCTCGTCCTCCACCTCCTAAGACAGAAGATGGTAGCATAGGTCCTTATCCTGAACCACCATCAGATCGACCAGGTGTTCTGAATGTGGATGCAATGCCATTTTTGATTGCAGGAGGCTTATATGCATCAATGCTTCCAAGATGGTATCATGTGAGCTGTACTGGTGGTTTTTTCAACCAAATCCATCCTTCATACTTGGACAGTCATCATCATAACTACACAGGAGGGTGCGGTACGGGAGATTTTGGCTATGATTATGATACTGGTGGTACTGTCGTCTCTTCTGACAATTGTGGATGGGATACAAATGACGGTGGTGCGTGGGAATGTAGTGATGGAGATTGGGGTGGTGACGCTGGTGGCTGTGGAGGATGTGGTGCAGGATGTGGTGGAGGTGATGGAGGAGGTTGTGGTGGTGGAGGAGGTTGTGGTGGTGGCGGAGGTTGTGGTGGTGGCGGAGGTTGTGGAGGTGGTTGTGGAGGAGGTTGTGGTGGTTGAGACCAAGTTTTTGGTCATTGTTCAGGTCTTGAAGCCCGAATACATGATGTAAACATTTTAAAGGTTTGATTGGGCAGCAGACATGCCTCTATCTTTCAAAAGCTTTTTATAATTGTGTATTTTCAAATCACTAGATCGAGCGAGTATTCCATTTCAATTGGATGGACGTTCCCCTTATTCAGTTATCTATTCAATACACAATACAACTTCCACAATGCAATACAAAAAAACACAAAAAATGTCTCAATGGAATAATGAAGGGTTTTCATGAACAAAACTGATATTCTCACTGCCATGCTTAAACAAACCCCAAAGCGAGTAATTAGAGCATTGCATTGTGGTAGTTGTATGATTTATTATAGAGATAACTGAATGAGGGGAACGGACCGTTTCAATCTAGTAGTACTTGCCTATATGTATATCATCCTTAATGCAGTAAAATTAGGTAAAAAGTGACCAAAACCCAGACAAAATTATTATAAAGATAAAATTTGGCACAGTGACCCGGAAACATGTCAGGAATGACCCAAAAAAAAAGCCCCATCGATAGGACCTTGGGAACACCTCAAATTCATAATGGCGGATATAAGGCCTAATAACTGCTAGACGGAAAAATGTTTTTCATCAAATCTACAAGTATTATACAGCAGTATTATACAGTAGTATTATACAGTATTATCGAGCTTCTCGTATACTCTAACATTTTTTAGCACGTTCTGTACGGAAGTAAATATCTGAAAGCTCTTCATTCCAGTGGTAGAGTAGCATCACAGCAACAGCCGTGTCATCTGCAACAACCGTGACTTTCTTCTCCTTCGATTCATCTAATGCTGTAGACACAATCCGTGTATCTGCATCTCCAGTGCAAACATAAACATGGTGACCATCGATGGTTAATCTGGTGGATAGTAGTGAGATTAGACTCTTCTTGTTTTCAGTATTGGACAAAAATCTCTCTTTTGTATAAGGTGAGTCATTTTCTTCACAAATTACAACAGTGCTCGATGAACCATTTTTCATTGCCCTTCGTTCATGTTCAGTTGATTTAATAGATAGAGCGTCGTCATACCTATCAAAGACTACACAAGTCAATCCATAATTTCGGATTACATATTTGCTGTACTCAATGGCGATATCTTGGAATTTTATTCCCTTGCTCCAGTGGACTCTATGTAGCAATGCACCTCCATCCAAGACGTATGTTCCAGAGAAGTTTTTGATTGGAGCTTGAATTTCGTAAGAAAGAACAACCTTTTGAAGAGATGCTTTGTCCGGCTTTCGCATTATGTTTTCTATAAAAATTGACATCGGATAGTTGGTCTATAGATGTTCATCTTCCATATTGAAAGGATTTCCTCTTTCTAGCCATTGGTAAAACGTCATATGGTATTTGGTATTTATCAGGATTCTTTTCGGTCTCATATCAATATGTTGGTCACTGGTTGTAACTTTAATGCCAGATAAATTCGTCATCGCTTCGTGAACAGATGCCGAGTGATTTATTGACCACACCCAAAGGTTACGAACATCCTCACTTAATCCCCTCCCAAAGAGCACCTTTGCACTTCAGGGATCGCATTAACGTCTGCTCTATGACAAGATCAGACCACAAACCAGCCCAAAACTTATCGGATCGGCGGATCGAGTGGTGGCCATCAAGGAATTGTTGATTCAACCAAGGATGCGTATTGGGAAGATTCATCATTTCTTGGACATAGAGTCGTGTACATCTAGCATAATTTATATGCCCTGTTGCTGCAAATTGGTTTGCCGTCTTTGTTACCGTTTGTAGGTGTAAAGGCCAGTTTGAATTCCGCTCGGCACAAATGACTTTTTCTTTTTTTCGCAAAAAGAATCAATACACTCTCTCATTTGCTTAAAGGCATCATCAGATTGAAGCTCAATAAGTTCCTCGTCTGTGATACCATCGTTAATTGCCTTGTTATAGATCACCTCTAAAGCACTAAGGTCGATACTCTTCTCCTTGATAACGAAATTGATTATATGGCCTACGAGTGAACTTTGTACAAGTAAATGGACTCGTAGTGCTCTTGCATATGCCTTACCAGAAAGCAAAGCGGGACTGTGTTTTCTGCATATACTTCTTCAAATAATTCTTCGAGACCAGAACCAGCCATCATGTTTCCTCTGCTGCCCATGAAACTCATAAGAGTATGGAACCCACCAAGTCTGCAGACAACATTAAGATCTTCATTTTTTATGATTCTAGTTGCTTTCTGCCAGAGAGGCTGGTCAAAGGTTATGCATGGTGTAGGAATTCCAAGTCTAGCGGCTTCTCCAATCACGAATTGCAAGTGGAGTAGATACAGGTCTCATCATTGGGATCCAAGTCGATAATTGGAAGAAAGTCGATAGATTCCTTTTTGAATTGTTCATCCTTTGGCTTAGTTGCAGACTGCATAAATCCGGACCAATTTGGATTAGAGGAAGACTTTTTAGAATCGAAAAACCACGATGTTCCCCACAAAAGATCCAAGTTCATCTCAGGAGTTAGCAAAATCGGTGAAGAAAGCTCCTTGATAGCCTTAAGTTTGAAATTGGATAACCCAATCACATTGCTGCTCTGATATGAAATAATTGGGACGCTGGATTCGGTAAAACCGCTGAATTCTTTATGCTTCAATCTTCTAATGACGTTGCAAGACCTTGTTAGTTTTAAAGAAGGAGATATGATACCCATACCGTGAAATGTTCCCTTTCCTGTCAATGTACAAATGTTGTGATCAACATTATCTGCGATCCATTGAGTGAATTCGCTTTGACAATCTTCGGGTTGAATTTCTCTGGCACTGGTTATGGCTTTACTTCATCGGATGAAATGGAAAAGCCGAATTTAAATAAACGGTTGACAAGCCATTTTGTAGCGAAAGACTTGTCGAAAAAACATTATTCAGTCTTGCAGATCCTAGGCCCCATATCCGCCATTATGAATTTGAGGTGTTCCCAAGGTCCTATCGTCGGGGCTTTTTTGGGGGTCATTCCTGACATGTTTCCGGGTAACTGTGCCAAATTTTATCTTTATATTAATTTTGTCTGTGTTTTTATGCAATTCTCCTTCCCTACCTAGTTCATATATATGTCGATGAACCGTTAGCGAGATATCGGTCTCCAAAGATTTTGCAGGCGTCACGATGTGACGTTACTGTCCCCCCCCCCCCCCCAAAAAAAAAAAAAAATTAAATTTTGCCACATGCCTTGTGACCAATTCTGACCCCAAATTAAGTCAGTTATTGCCACTAGTTACTGAGATATTTGGCCCTAAACATTTCGTTCTTTTGGGTACTCCATGCAATGTTTTCACTTTGTGGTATCGACTCCCTACGGCACTGTGTGAAAATAGGAATTTGAATTTAAACGTTGAATTATTTTTTTATTCACTTGTAGATATATAATTATGATCATATTTATTTGACTTCAATGCTATAATGATGATAAAGACTTATTTTATAGGAGGTGGACTCGAATCTGAATCAAACTTCGAGATTTTTCTCACTAGTCAGCAACTTCTCAGAACTTCCATGTTTGTGTTCTAATTTTTTACGTGAGTTTAGTGACAGGTGCAACTTTAGTTTAGTGACTGGCACAACTTTGCAATTTTTTTATTTTTATAATGTACCATATGATATGTATTTTTACAACCCAGTAACATTAATTAGAATGAAAAGTATTTCCAGAATTTTTAGTGTTGGTTGTTTCAGTATGCATGTGAAAAGTTGTGATATGAAGCAGTGATCAAGACTTAAACATAGTTGAAATATATACCCAACTTCGTAAATACGGCCGATGTTACGAAACTTTGTGGTAAATGTCAATTTTGTTCCCTCATTAATCAGAACCATTCGATCACAAATGTCAAAACTAACATAACTGACAAAATTCGTGATTCCGGTGTTTGCACCACAAGCAACATCATTTACGCAGCCAGATGTAAAAAAACCCACCAACTTATATACGTAGGGCACACTGGAAAATCCCTAAGCACACGCTTCTCAAAACATTATTACGATATGATGACCGCTCAATAACCACTTAACCGAACATTTTTATTAAAACAACCATATCCAAAAATAAACGCTGAAACCTAATGGTCTAAATTCAGATCGTGGCAAGTACGCCGAAGAAGTATATTCGTGCTGGAATTCCGTGACGTCAAAACGTTGACTTCATCGCCTATTATTAAATAAATAAATAAATAAAATTAAATAAAGCTTGAAGATGTTGGAACATGGACGTACATCTTTATACGTCCATGGTTGGAAGTACCACCGAAACGTCCTTTAAATTTGTGTTTTTAATGTGAAGATACCTTAGGGTCCGTAGGCGTATTCAAGGTCAGTCAAAAAAAGTGGAGAAGTCCAACGTTGCGATATTTTTTTTCTGTCGTAAGTGTCGATTAGGTTACTGGCACGTTATCCTTTTAATGACTTTAAATGGCTAAACTCTCCTCCACAAATTTTGACTGAACTCTAGGTACGCCTTCTTGGATCCATTCTGTGCATGAAAAAAATGGGCTCTTAGTCTGCTGAAATTATCGGAACATTTATTTTCGCGAAAACGAACGGAAAGTTGGGTATTTGGCTTATTTGGCTAGAGGTAATTATCCAATCACATACTTGCTTATACCTTACGTGGATAAAAATTCGCGTGGATTTAATTTCGCGGTCTGCCCCATTTTTTCATTTTTCGCGTGGATTTAATTTTGCGGTCGGAGTGTTTTAAGTAATTCTTAAATGTTTTTCTACAATATTTTTCTTTTAATAAGAGTACTCACAAATATAAAGTGCAGTGAAATCTCCCTAAAGCGGACACGGTATAAAGAGGACACATCTATAAGGCGGACAGTGGCACTTGAATGGATGGATCTTATCTCTTTTGAATGGATGGATCTTATCTCTTTTGTTAACTTTCTTATTTATGTTTTCAAAAACTTTTTTTATGTTCTATTCTACCCAAGAATACTTCTACGAGTACAAGTACCTACTCTTTCATCTCAATGCATTTTTAAAATTAAATTTCACGTGGATTAATTTTCGCGGTTGGCCCCGGAAAAATGTGAAATCCTTATCCTATCAAAAGCGAAATCTACTAGTCCACTACTGAAAGTCGAACTGGATGGAAAACACGTAGAGATTCTCCAGACTTCAAAGTGCATCGGAATTACATTAGACCAACACCTTTCTTGGGAATCTCATACAAAAAAGGTTTGCAAAGCTTAGCTGCAAAGTAAAAAAATTAAATCAAATGAGAGGCATGCCAAAAGCAACACTGTTAACTATATATTTTCAGGGTATTTTACCATCAGTACTGGTACGGTATCCTTATTTGGGGGAACTGCTCACCCACCCTTTTTATCTCATATAAAAAAACATACACATCTCACTTCATCCATCGAATCAACAAGAAGACACCGGATGTGTATGTTCTGGAGAAAGTGTCATGGAAATCGATCTTGTACTACTACAAAAGAAGCTTGACATGTAAAACCTATAAGATATACAACAATCTCACTTTTACTCTCGTCAGTGAGCTAACTACTAAATCAAATTCTAACCGTTCCACATGAAACAAGCAAAGACTAAAATTACCATCTTTCCGATACGCTGACTACAAGCGCTCATTCCAGTATATAGCAGTTAATGTATAGAACAACATTCCGAATGACATCAGGGAGAAACCATCATTTTGCTACCTTACCTTGATACCTTGATAGCTCTCAAAAAATCCAATGCCTTTGACAAAAATAAACTTATATATATATAATTGACAAGTTTGGGTTGACCTATAACACTTGTCTACTATTTCAAACAACTTTGTTATATTATATGTATTATATATATAGAATTTCAAAATGAGTTATACATGAAAATTATAATAATAATAATAAAGGCGTAGCTAGATCACAGTCACAATTTGTGGAGGAGAGTTAAGTCAGTTAAAGTAAGGATAACGTGCAAGTAACCTAATCAAAACTTAAGACTGAAAAGAAAGATCATAACGTTGGACTCCTCCACTTTTTTTAACTGACCCTGAATACTCCTATGAAAGGTCATCGAAGAAATTATTCACTGAGCAAGATGACATAAATTTCATCACCACTGAATGTCGGTGGGATGCACAACTCTGTGTGATATCACGTGACTTGCCAACTTCAGAGACTTCTCAGAAGAAGATCTTGAAACACATTTCTTAAAAATGTTCTTCATATGTTCTTAAAGTTATACACTTTTAAATATCTAAAATTCGAAATTCAACGAACTTGGTTGACATTTCCGATTTCAATGGAGTTGAATTAAAAACAACATGACGATCGACTATTATAATGACGTTTTCTTGTAAAATGTAAAAATATTTTCTTAAGAACAAACGTTCCTAAACCTCGAATGTTCTTATCATGTTCTTAACTTTTAGACCTTCGAAGCCTTATGTTCTTACAGTTGACTCTCGATAAGTGGAACCTCAACGGGACCGAAGAAAATGGTTCCACTTAGCGAATGTTCCACTTATCCGAAGTTGGCCTTTGTTAAGGCAAATCCAAGGGACTGACGAAAATAGTTCCACATATCGAAAGTTCCACTTATCTGGGGTTCCACTTATCGAGAGTCAACTGTATATCCCTTGTTCTTATAAAAAAACGTGTATCATCAAGTTTTGCCTCGTTTTCAATATCATAATTGCTTTTACCTACTCCACTGGGGAATTGGAAGAATAAGTGACTGAGTAAGTGATACATTTGGAAATCAATAAAACAATACAATGCGTAGAAACGAAGCACAACTAATGCGGTATTTAAACGGAAATTCGGGAAAGGTGTCTATCTATTGACCTAAGCTGAAATTTTTGCGTACAGTTGACAGATTTACAATGTAAATACTTAAGAAATAGAATTGGAATGCTAAGCTGAGTGGATTGATTCACACTGTTATAGTCGCTGGCATGACTCGACCAGGAATTGAACCCTGATCTCCCGCACTGGAGGCGAGCACTCTGCCACAAGGCCACCAATCGGCCTTGTGACCTTTCTTAAACATCAAAAGCAAGTTAAATTAATGAATTGGTTTAGGTGTTGCGTAATGACGTTTCTTTTAAAAAGAACACGTGATAGAAGCTGATATAAAGAATTCTATTTCTTTTTTCTCATGATTCTCTCCTATAACTTCTTCTTCTCCTTTCTTATCATACGTATAATGATCACGATAGCAAGTAAAAGCAGTCTATTTCTCTCCATGTTTACCACAAAAGAATGTCTTTAAAATCGACCAAAAAGGGATCGAAACCGTATACATTATTGGACAAAACTTTCGCTACCTCCAGAAAATTTCGTCACTAATTTTGTCCGACGAAAAATGTTGTGATTTTCCAAAATTTCATATAATTAAGAGAAACACACTGCAACATCTTCTTTTTTCGACTGACATTTCGTCGGATGTTTTCTATTTGGTTTCATCACTTCGTCCTTCTTCTCGTTTTCGTGATCATACTTTTCCTCAATTTCATCTTCATCGTCTGTTCCTGTGTTTGTTGCTGGTTCGTGTTCATGTGAATATATAAATAGGGGAAGAACGATATGTTGTTAAAAGTACTGAATCGTCAATGTGATAGAAAATAAAATATGTACAAAAAATAGGTTCAATTTGAAATTTTCTAATGTACAAATTATGTCGTCATTTCCACAAAATTTCGTCACTTGTTTCCGACAAAATGTTCTCCGAGAAGGTGGACACTAAAGTTATTACACCACCAAAATAAAACTTTTTAGATAATCTCTTTTATGGTGTTTTCAGCTCAGTTGAAACCCAAGCATATAAAGCACAGAAGTGTGATGTAAACATTGTATATTCTGCCGTTCTGTATAATTGCTTTTCATGAGATCATGAAGTGAATCCAAAAGAGGGGGAAATAACACAAGAATCAATTTCTAGAGTTTCGTATTAAATTTCAATCATAAAATCCTACTACAAACTTTCCTTTTTCTTTTTTCAATTCAACTGAATGCTAAAAAAATAACTGCATTGCAATAATAATCATATTCGATGCACAATTACTCGATTCTGATTGGTTAACAGAATGTGCAATTACCTTATAAGTGATAACGATCTCAATAAAAAAAAAGTTATTACGCTTTCGTTTTTACTGCAGAAAATATTCGCAAGTGCAGAGTTCAATTGCACTGTAATTGACATTCTGTTAACCAATCAGAATCGAGTAATTGTGCATCGAATATGATTTTGTGCATCGAATATGATTTTTAGTAATAATCATTTGGTCCGTAACCTAACTCTTTTTCATGAGGTAACTGATGGCCAACATCTGGTTTTGAAAGTGCAAACATATATATCAAAGTGATTTCTTACAAGCAATGATAAAACTATAAAATTATAAAACTGTAAATTAATTATTTATAACTCGATATTTATATTTCATATTTTGTTCCAGTTTCTTTTTTACTATACCTACTGTTAACATGCCTAAACCAAATACGGCCATCACACTACAAACAGTTAATAAAGCCACGAATTCTTGGTCTGTTAAACGGTATGTTGGAGCTTCGGTAGGAATTGCATTTGTAGCGCTTACCATGAATCCTAGCGACCAACCAACTTCTGTTCCGTTAATCTAAATTATAATTGCTTACATTAACTTACGGAGAGAAATTTTTGCCTGGATTTATTTTGCATAAATTTATTTTTTGCAAACTTAAGAAAACAGATTTCGTTCGGATTTATGATTTACTTATGAATGTTGATATTTCTATACGCAGTTAAACATAAAGGCGGGTTTACAGTTCGCACGAATTGGTCGCGCGAACGGACGAATTGGTCGCGCGAATGGAAAGAATTGTGTTTAGACATTCTTTAAATTCGCGCGAATGTAAGAAAGATAAGAAAGACATGAATCAACATGACTGCACTAACAAGAAAACAAATTATCATATTATTAATTCTGAGAAGGAGAATACGACAACGTTTAAACAGAAATTTGAATTCCCAACCAGAAAAGAAAGTCCGACGAAGATTTTGGGTCCGTAAACTTTTCCTGGAAAGAAAGACGAAGGGGGAATGCCATCTGCTCATCAAAGACATGAGATTGTTTGACAAAGAATTTTTTTTCCGTCAGTTTAGAATGACACCCTCTAAGTTTGAGCAACTGCTTGGTTACGTTGCACCTTTTATAGTCAAGTCGTCTGAAAGAAGAGAACCAATAAGTCCCGATGAAAGATTGTGTGTTACATTACGCTATCTTGTTACTGGCGATGCCCAGAGTACCATTGCAGATAGCTACAGAATGTCGAAGGCAACAGTTTGTAACATAGTCAAGGAGACCTCAGACGTGATATGGAAACAGTTACTGCAGAAAGGTTTTCTATGTGCACCGTCTTCTAAGAATGAATGGATAGAAATTGCTGACCAATTTGAATCCAAGTGGAATTTTGGAAATTGTCTTGGTGCCATTGATGGCAAGCATGTTGTCATGCAAGCTCCAGCACGTTCAGGCTCATATTACTTTAACTATAAGAAAACACATAGCATAGTTTTGATGGCTGTTGTAAACTCAAATTATGAGTTCATACTTGTTGATATTGGAGATTCTGGAAGACAAAGTGACGGTGGAGTTTTTAATTCCTGTTATTTGGGAAGGGCAATGGAAGATAATTCTCTCAATATTCCAGATCCGAGACCACTTAAAGGCACAACTAAGAAATTTCCGTTTGTTTTTGTCGGTGATGAGGCGTTTCCTTTAAAAGAATACTTGATCAAGCCCTATGCTAAATCATCTCTTGCAGCAAAGGAACAAGTGGCAAACTATAGAATATCTAGAGCACGTAGACAAGTTGAGAACGTTTTCGGAATATGTGCTTCTAGATTCAGAATATTTCGCAGACCCGTAATAGCCAATGTTGACACAGTTACTTCAATTACCAAAGCAGTTGTTGCCCTCCACAATTATCTCATGTATGGAAGAAGTTTTGATAATGCTTATTGTCCAGCTGGTTATGCAGAAAAAGGGTGGATGCAAGAGGATATAGAGACTGAAGGTTTGGTGCCTCTCCCCAGTCAAGGTTCAAATAACTATTCGAAAGATGCTAAACAAGTTCGCGATAATTTTAGGGACTATTTTGTTGGTGTTGGTGCTGTACCTTGGCAATGGGAATAAATATCAAGAACACATGATCCCTTTGACAAAAATTAAGTTCTTGATCAAATATAACTTTCTGCTACGCTAGGGCTTACATAATATAAATACAAAGACCTTTTTGTTAAAAACTCAGTAGAAAACTACTTGTCAAATAGCGCACTTCAAGTCATTTCTTCATTGACACTATTTTGGAACACTTTACCATTACTATGTGTCTTAAAAATGTTTTATATATATACTTGAAACAATGTTTGCACTTATATTTTACAAGCAGTTTTCTAGTTTCCTGTATATATAAACTCTTAAAAATGTAATATTATTTTCACAATATATAATATTAACTGTTAGTGTGATCACAATCCAGAAAATTTTTAAAATAACTAGTAGCATGAAACTCAGTTCAGTTTAGCTTCATCGAGTATTCAAAAAACTTTCAATAAGAGGAGTGATTGCTTTTGACATGAATTTCAGAAATGAAAATGAACAAACTTTCTTACAATTGTGTGCATAATCAATTGAGAGAAAATAAACCACATGCATTGAGATATGAAAGTTTTTTTAATATTTCCATGATTAAATAAACAAAAGCCAGTATATATAAAAAGAACTAGATGTTTTTACATTTCACTAATCATCACCAAACTCATAACGAATCAACAAATTCTGAATGTCAACTTTTGCAAGTCGGTTTTGTTTAGGTGGCAATGACTTGAGAATTGGTATGATACTGTGAACGAAGGCAACATCTGGGTCCGATAAGATTTGATTCTTAGCAGAATCATCATCCTTTAGTGCCTCCAACAAAGCCTGATCTACAGGGTTCACCTCTTGCTTCAGAGCTTGTCTCTGCGACTCTGCACTTGCACTTGCTTTTCGTTTTCTTGAGTTTGATTGTGGTGTTGAGTTACAAACATATTCCTCATTACTTTTTGCTACTTCTGAAGGAGGAGTGCCAGGTGGTGTGAAAAGGTCAACCTCTTGTGAATCTTCTGCTGAAGCAATATTGCTTACGGTGGGTCTGTTGGCAACAGTGTCACGTAAAAAAACTAATTGGTCAAACAATTTACATTTTGGTAGAGTCTGTGCAGCTGCCCCAGAACGCAATAATTTTTCTCTTCGTTTCAAACACTTTGAAAAATTGTCTTTCAAATTTTTCCAGGTTTTTTTCAGATAGTCAACTAAAAAGAAAAGAAACATGAAATTATACAAAGTATACTTTATACACGCTATTTAGTAAGTCAGCTGCTTAGCTAGGTAGCAGCAAAGGTGTTGTCTTTTACTTTTTACCATCAAACTCTTCAATGTGTAGCTTTATGGCACAAGAACTAAATATTTAATCTTATGCAGTATCATAACAAAACTTACAAATAAAAACTTGTTGTAAAAAACTCACAGCACAACAATAATGTCACACAACAACACTAGTGTATCAAAGAAATTAGCCAATTTCATCACAGGATAATTTTATATTTCAAATTCTTGCTCTCTCGAATATTTCAGTCAGATACATCAGAAAATAAAGTCTCACCTTCTTTACCAAATTGAAGACTGAGAGCTTTCCATGCTGCGTTTTTTTTAACTCTGTCCTTGTAAGCTCTGGATTTTGTGTCCCATAGACAAAGGAACTTTCTTATTTCTTCGACAAATGTTTCTTCATCGAACTCTTTTTCGTTGGATTCCAGCTGCTCTGAACATTGACTCAGTGATGGTGTTTCTTCTTCCAAAAGACTGCCTTCATTTGTTGTTTGCTGGATTCCAGAAAGCTGTTCTTGCAATAACTGCTGTTGTCGTATAAAACCAAGAACGTCTGGGTTGTTTAATTGGCTAATTAAATCATCCATTTTTTACTGTGGGTTCTATTTTTGCTGATGCTTCTCACATGCTACTTTGCCCCATGTTGTTGTTTTATATTTTGCAATTTTGCAGAAATGCTGGCGTTTGATTGGATGAAATTATTGTCTTTCGCTGGCGACTGGCGAAGAAGTTGAAAAATTTCAACTTCTTCGCCAGTCGCAGCGAACGGTGAATTCTGACGATAGTTTCCAAAAATAACTGTCGCGCATGCTCAATGAGCCATTCGCTCGTTCGCGCGACCAAATTCGCGCGAACTGTAAACCCGCCTTAATGGTCTAGATTTTTAAAGTACGTGATTAAAATCCAAAAAGTTCAAAGTTCTCTTCTTCTTTTTCATAAAAGAATGATATGCTTTCAAAACTTCAATAGGACAGGAAAATCTGATTTTGAGGAAAGCTGCTTATCTTTTTAGTGAATACGAGTCTCAGTTTAAACGTGGTGAAAAAAAGTGTGATAAACAAAATTTTGAAATCCAAACTTACAGTAAGTGTCAGTTGCACGTCATTTGATTCCGGTTCGAAATGGAATCCAGTGGTCAGGATTTCGTAAGAATATAACGATTCATAACAAACACTACGTAAAATTTTGGCTTTCATTTCATCGCCTTTTTCTCTTAAAACCTGAAAATGCAAACACATTCACATAATGAAGTTTTTTTTTTCTGAGAGAAGTGATTTAGCGAGAGATAACAGCTGTCACCTGTTGCCAATCTTTTTCACAAAAGTTTTCTCCTTTCTCCTTCAGAACACGGATGTGGTCACCTTTGGAAATGTTATGAAATTTTCCAATGTACCCAAAACCACTGTGTGCCTAACGATGAAAGAAAAAACAAAAGCTTCAACAGAACGTTTGCATATAACAGTCCAGCAAGAATCATTCACAGGATACCATTATTCACAAGAATGTGTAATAAAATTATTCACCATGAAATGATGTCCTTTCACAGGGGGTTGAAACGTACCATCAAAAGTGCAATTTGGATGCTCACAAACTGTCTGGTTGAATAACTCACGAATTCTGTTTTTACAAGCGTCTGTTGAACCGTTACCTACAAATTTGTACATTGTTCCATTGCTTATTTTTATTGGTGGTTTTTTAGTCACACATGGAAGTTGCCACACCCAACTTGCTGGAACCGTTTCATTGTAGCCTTTATGCCAACATGGGTTAATAACTTTGTTAGTAAAGTTACTTGCCTATAACAAATGAGACGTGTTCAAATCACTTATAACATCATATCACAGATTGAATATAGAAAACAAAAAATATTCTACCTCTACAAGATGCGCCATTAATCTTCTTTGAGATTCTTTAAAACCAAAACAAGAATAACTGTATGTATAGAGAGTATAATTCTGTCCATACAACATAAACTCAGATCCATATTCAGTCGGCATTGATGCATTTTGCGGTATGAAAGCAACCTCGGCTGAAGCACCACCCATATCCAAAGAACCAATCAATTTTGTATTATTATCAGGTGACTAAAATTATGAATTTTATTGGTTATGAGACATAAACAAAACAAAAGGTACTTATATCACTCTGATGATGATTTCGCTGTAAATCAAAACACAAGTTTTCAGTGAAAATGTTGTGTTGTATGTATCTAATTCAAGATTTCTCTTAACAATTAATTTATTCGGACTGAGTTTCGTTTTGTTTTTACTTAAATTGTCATACGGACCCAGATTCTTTTTATATCAAGCAATAACCTCAATTGGATCATGATAATATAGATATTATGTACATCAAGGTTAAGCTGTCAGATTGTTCAACCTCCCCAATCTTGTGTTTCTGTTATGATGTTTTAAATCTCAAATAGTTGGGTAGAAAGATTCATGTAAAAATAATTTGCATACCACATCACTTTTAAAAGCATCTCTCAAAAGATTTGCTGTGATCCAACCAAATGTTGCTTCTTCTTTACCGGTCAAAACACGCACTCTATTTCTTGTTTGTCGAAATTTATAAGAATTTAACGCTTGTTTTATAGAATCCAATATCTGGTTACATGACTTTCGATTGCGTTTACTAAATAAATAACAACTATAAGATTTCATCTTTGAAATAATTTATCAAATTGATTACCTTCTGGAAATTTGAAAAAGTTTTTGAGGGCCAGAAACTTTATTAAAAATATAAGAAGCAACATTTTTATTTTATTTCAAAATTTATTTGAGACGTTTCGAAGCATCGTCCGACGTTCATCATCAGCCTACAAAAAAGATTCTGGATTTACATTGCACTGATTACTATTACCTCCATTACACATATGATGGAGTATTCTGAGGCTCTCTTGGATTAAGACTCTACTAAATGTACATATAATTGCCACAAGCTTAGGGAGATTGCTTGTGGTCCATTTGTTTCTACTGTATGGATCGTGTCCTGGATAGAAAGTTTTGATCATAACTCTCCATGTTTGTGTTTAACTCACCAGCATATACATGAATGGATAAACCAAGAACATGAATGAATAATTTGATAGAATCTGATCTGATAGGACCTACCACAGTAATCTCATTCCAGCAGTTGCACCAAGATAAATTCCAGTTTTCTTAATATCTTTATGTGGAAGAGATTTTAAAGCAATATTATCAACACATCTTTTAATCATTTTGCCAGCTTCGATCGGATTTTTCTCAAAATTTGAAATTCCAGAATCTAAATTTTAATTAGAGACAACATATAAAATTATATTAACTGATGAATTATAATAAAACTGCTAGGAACATTCAACAAAAAGGTCATTTTAATCAAGCCTGCACCATTGGACAAGAAGGGACAAATGGATAGAAGGATGTGAAAAGTATATTATATAATTAAAGAGGCTGTGACCTGCTCATTTTTAAAAAAAATTTTCGCACAGAGTCTATATATTAAGTTGACAAGCCTTACAAAATGTTAGGTCATTAAGCTTTCTACCAATTTATTTCTCTTCTTGTTTGAAAAAATTTATTTCTACTGCTTAAGAACTTGTTATGAGAACATGATTGACTAAAAATGGAAATGCAATCATTTAGAAATTTAAACTAATTAATGTGTAAATGGTGCCGAGAATCCAGAAAAGGTTAAATAACCTAGAAAATAAGTCTTCCCAGCTGCTTTTTTCTTCACAATCAACATAATATATTACATATCAAATAAGCCATGAGCATTCTAAGTCAGACAATTGCATTTTTTTCACAAGATTAAAAAGGGCACTTTATATAAAAAGGGAGTCACCACACCCAATAACCTTCAAATGGTGTGGTAAAGGCCTGTTTAATTTATTTAGATATTTTATACAAAATTGAATACGCAATATTCCAATAGCACATTTATTTTCATCACATTCAATTTCTTGCAAAATAGAAGAAATAAGAGACACACCTGAACACTTTGCATATCTAATTTGCTCTGTGTGAGCGGTTCCATGATCTTTTAAATCACTTGGCCAGCGATAAACAGTAATGTCAGTTTTACTAGATCCCGCATCAAATATTATTCCATACTAAAACATCAGAAGTTAAATGAATGATGACATAAAGAAAAACACAAGAGACAAGATCAACTGGTGACCTTGCGTAGAGTGGTCGCCTCCAGTGCGATAGGTCAGGGTTCAAATCCTGGCCGAGTCATGCCAGCAACTATAATAGTGTGAATCTATCCAATCAGCTTGAGAGAGGAATTGATACCTAAGGGGGTTGTCTGGTTGAGCGGTTGAAGCACACTTGCAGCTCCCATAGCCCAAATGGAGACTTTAAATGATTATATGTTATAAGATGTTTCTTATCATTTTTCTAGTAGGACACTTGCCGAACCTACGACAAATTATTGAATGGAATGTTTTTTTCACGTGGTAGTCAAGATATCACGGCCTGAAAGTACCGTCCCAGCTGATGTAGAGCTTACTTTAAAGGGCCTAGAAACTATTTCGTTTTAAAAAAAAATTAAGAATAAAAGCATGAGCATGATTAAAAAAATTGTGCTAGTGGCTTCGCTTTCCAGATTGGCTAAAACATGTTGTCAAAATAAACCAATGGCATCGAACCTGTAGTAGAAAGATACTTCTTACTTTGATGAAGCTTAATTAGGAGTATGTGTTCTTAAATTGGATTACTGAGCCACCTAATTAGGAATAGTAAACTAAATTTGGATTTTTCAAATTTTGAAGCCTAATTGATTTGGAATTGTCCCTGACTGTTTACTATTGATGACAAAGGGTGTCATTAGCAGTGTAAAGTAGTCTTATAGCAAGTCTGCAGTTCACTTCCAAAACGATTATCTTGTCCTGCAAAGAATGAGTGAAGAATGAATCGTTCTTTGCAACTACTATAGAAGTAATTATAATATAGGTTAAGGGAACAGGTCAACAGTTTTGGGAGTGAATTGCAACTAAGTTGCAAAAATATAAAATGTAAATATACGAGATCTATAAAAAGCATCATACATGATGTCGATATTGCAATACTTTCTGTTCCAAAACGAAACATGTTATTGTGACCCCAGTGATTCCAACTATCAATAGAATTAATGCAATTACTCCCATCAACAACCTCCTCCTATGGAAGTGTTTGGGAGGAACTTCTACAAGAAAAACACAAGCAAAGGATTAGTAAGATACACAACAAAGTATTGAGATGGATTATACACTATCATACAAAAACACAAAATGCTTTCTAAAAGTAAAGCTAGTGACGTTTTTTACCG
This sequence comes from Turritopsis rubra, assembly GCA_039566895.2. Lineage (NCBI taxonomy): Eukaryota > Metazoa > Cnidaria > Hydrozoa > Anthoathecata > Oceaniidae > Turritopsis > Turritopsis rubra. The sequence continues at coordinate 658,874 of CM077624.1, read as the reverse complement.
GCTTTTCTTTTGAAAAGCCTGTCTGAACACTGCATTTCGCTAATTTATTCAAAATATAACCATAACATACCAGAACTTTCTTCGTCCATACTTATCTGGAAATTGCTGGACAGAACAACATTAATTTGAAGCTTTTCTTTTGCAAGGATATCAAGATATTTTTTCTTATGCTTTATTCTTGTATTATATTGTGTTGTTTATAAAAAAATTCGCAGAAAGTTACTGGTAGCACAAATTACTGACCTAAAACTACAGTTCAATTCAATTTTAAGAAAATATTACTGTCTTTTTTAAGGACAATTGATAATTGATCTTTCACAACATATGCAAAAACTACTTATCTTGGCTTTTACGACATTTTTTATAGATATTAGGAGTTAAATATTGCAATTATTTTAGGTCTACAATATTACCTCTTTTATTCTTACGAAATCTTTATAAAATGGCATCTGAATCAAGTGTGACGGTCTCGAAGAAGGTCAAGAAGCGATTTCTTTCATCCGACAGTGAAAATAAGCGATTGCTCACTTTTATTTAAAATCTCATGCAACGAAATAAACCTATGGCTTCGTACGGTTTTACGCTATTCGGGATTTGCCAATTTAGAACTTAATTTCAGGATTTCCATCAAAATTCCAGTCGGTATTTTTACTACTTCAGAGTGACGGAAAAACGTCGTGTAAACCGTATTTCGGCAATGGGCCGGTTTCATCGGGATGATGTAATATATTTTGCTCCATTATATAGGTCTCTGTTGTTGCTTTAAACCACGAAAAGAATATTTATTGGTGGAAAATTTAGTGTAAACCGTCGATCGTTCGAAATCTGAAGTCGAAGTTGTCAGTTAGTAAGATGATATAAATGAAGCCTTGTATCATAGTGTCGTGGAATGTTTTAAAAGTTTTGATGCTCAGGTAAAAAATACACTGAAGCATTTAATTTTCGTGTACAAATTGTCGAAGAAGACATTACGAGTATATCAAAAGATGTGTGCATGTTTTACGAACGTGTTTGTTTAAAATATGGTAATGTTATTATTCATAAATCATACGCGTTTTGCACCCACCAGGTGAAAAACCAACACTTTCAACAAATTTGCGCGTTTACGTACACCTGTTTCACTTTCACGTAAGATCCATCGGCCATTTTTTTAGTCCAAGGACAAATTGGTTATTTATAGCATGATAACATCGAATTGGTTATTATTATGATTCATCTAAAGCATGCTACTTCACGACTTGTACTTATTTCTGAACAATTTTTTAGCTGTTATCTGTCATGGATCAAAAGCAGTTTGGAATATTCATGAATAACACAACCTGAACCAATCGAAGAAAAGAAGGAAAGAAAAAAATAGACTTTATTTATTTGAATATTTCTATTTACAATTATGTAAAAAACACATTTAATATCTTTATTTTTTAGCACAACTTTCATTATAACGTAGTTATAACTCTTTCAATTTCTTCATTAGATTTTCCATAAACTTTTTCTTTTCTCGATCAGCTTTTTTGAAGTTGATTTTTTTCGATGGATCAGTCATTCTAAATTATTCACGTAAATTAAGTGTTAAATCAAGTTTTACAAAAAGTTACGAAAAACATCGATTTATCACGGCTTCACAAAAAAAAAAAAAGAAATCAAAACCCACTTTTCTAACAATATAATGACGTCATTAGGTTGTACACGATTATATTTACTGTTACTGTTGCCATGGTCATGAAGATATGTTGACCAATCACCTTCAGAGAAGAGTTTCATAACCTACCAATAAAAAATATTAGAACGTTATGTGGTGGATTGGTGAAGATCATATTGGGACAGTATGTCTCGATGATTAGGACGGTATGTCTCGATGATTACCTGTCGCAATTCTTGGAAAGACATCTCCAAAGTTCCAGGCTGATATCCCTCCACTGGTTTCGAGGCTGCGAATTCTATCATGAACATTTAGATAGGATTAGTGGGTTAACATAAATTTAACACACGCAAACACTTTTTAGATTAGGCAGATCATAATGATTAACAAGCCTAGTGTCGAAAAACACAGAATCAACAAGTGTTAACATACTTTCACATAATTTGATATCAGCGTCAAAACTTAATAGACCATTCATGTTTACAAAACGAACCTAAAATAAGATGTAGAAGTTATATACAACATATAAAAATAAAAATAATATTGAGATGATCATGATGGAAGTAGTGTTTCATAGAAGTGTTTTTCTGTCATGTTGTAACAAGATGAAAAACTTACGTTAGTATCGAGCAAAAACATTTTCAAATTCATTGCAAGATGTTTACAAGATGACATACATGCAGTTTTCGCGATATCACCCTAAATTTAAAGAAAAGAAGTTCAAATTTTAAAACAGTCATTGAAACAATGAATTTGTTATTTTAAAATGATTGAACTACTAACTGGTAATGGTTCGAATGTTATGAAGGCACCTTGAAGGTACGCAAGCAAATCCGCAATGTAGCTGCTTGCTTGGGATCGAACTGACGAAGGTGACCAATCATAAGCCGCTAAAATTGAGAAGCACGTGAAAACATAAATTTCTTATAATAAAGTAAAATATTGTAGGATAATAATTATGCTAACCAAGGCCAAGAAACTCATCCATTTTCATGTTCAATTTTTCATAAATTCTCATTTCCGCATCAGCACGAACATCCTGCAGAAAAAAGTTATTTTAGAATTTAAAAAAAATGCGACATAAAACTCGTCGAATACGGGTGACGCAGAGGAATTGTTTTCAGAAAATATGCTTTTTAACAGAAGACCCTGTGTTAGCAATTTGCGATTTTTTATCAGAATCGAGTCGATTTATCGGACACAGCAATTAATTTACTGAATAAATCACAATAACAAACATAAAAAAAAAATCACCTTAAATGTGGAAGTCCCATACAATCTTGTTAAACTTACATTTGCATCTGTTGTTCTGTAAAATAAACAGTGAAAAAGAAATGGTGGATTTTATGGATAAAACTAGAAAAGAAGAATTGGATAATTTTGAATAATTTATTTATTTATTTATTTGAATTACCCCGAAATTTCTGATATAAATCTTTCTAGATGAGGACAAGCATTTTCCAAGTGCATGGTATTGACAGACATTTGAGCTAACTGAAATAAATATAACAAAAACAGCTTGTTCACTTCAAAGATAATGAGGGATGGAGTTGGTTGAAAAATAAAAGCTTCAAGATGATGACAGAGATGATGGCGGTGACATGCAATGATAAGTGCGCAATCCTCTGCAGTAATGTTGGATTGCTCACTTTGTTTCCCTTTCATGAAAAATCTATGGAGCAAGGTGTCGATATAACAATATATGATGGATATTGACTTACTGTGAATGCTGATGTTAGAAATATAAATGTTTGAAAGGAAAAAAACTTTATTATTTCTTGTTTAATTTTTAACAAATATATAATAGGAGCAAATTAGATGAATTTTTAACCAAGCCTGATGTTAATTGAGAACCGGTTTAAAGCTTGTTTCACATGTACGTAATTTTTGTCGTAATATCTAACAAAAAAATTCTTAAGCCGCATTCACATTTAGATGAAACAGCTGAAAAGGCATTTCAACGATCACGAGACAAGTATGCGCGGGCACAACCGTACGTAAGATATCTTTTTCCGTAAGAAGCTTACGTAAATTGACGTAAGGGCTACGTAAAAAAAACGGTAAACGCGAATGCGGCTGGCTTTACGGAGATTTTCATTCAAATATAACGCTACAAAAAGATACTCTTAAGTATCGAACGTTCGAAAATAGATGTTCATTCATTCTCTATCATAATTGCAAGATGGCAGCGGTAAACAAGCACGCACTCCTGCCAACACTGCTCGTTATGTTTGGCGTAGACGTCGTAGAAGGCAAAAAATGATGGAAAGAAAAGGAAAAGGCCTATTAATCTCTACAGATTAATCAGTGGGGCATATCAATCAACATTTTTGGCAGCAAGAGCATATGATCGTGGGGAATTTTTCAGGTACCATCTAAAAATAAATTATTCAATTCTTATTCTTAATTTTATTCAACACCCGCCATATAGTTCTCTGCTCGCTCAAACTTTGTTTGTTTTGATTTTGCTGAAAATCTGTTGTCAATTTCGAACGCATGACATCATTTCGAACTATTGTAGCGAATTTTTCCGAACTTCTATTTTTTTCTTCTCGAGGTTATTCACAGAGATTTTCTTAAAAACAATTTTTTTGTATTTAAGCAAATCGTGAAATTTTCGTAAGGCATGCCACATGAACGAAATTTTTTGCCGTAAGAAGAAAATAAATGCACATTGTTGTAGTCGTAAAAGCTAACGTAAGATTTTACGTTCATGTGAAATAAGCTTATGGTTAACGTGTGTTTTAAGCACAACAGATACCTGAGCCAAACTGAGTGATGGAACACTGAGTAACACTTTCATTGATTCTAAACAAAAGAAAAATAGAAGATCTGTTAAGTAATGAACAACAATATGTCAATAATATTATCGTCATACTGAGGAGACAAATTCAAATTCAGTCCTGACATTTCCTGTTATTGTTAAATGCTCTTTAATTTGTAAACAATGTCTGTATTGGCAATAATATTGAAATAGAAGCGATATTTTTTGTTTGGGGAAAAAAATGAGGTGGGGGGAATTTATTTACTCAGAATTTATTTTTCCCAGACTTTTTTTCACTTCAACTTTTTTTCAATTTTCCCAATTAGATGGTGTTTCTATGGTGGTGATTCTATGGTTCCAACTGATTCAGCAAATAAATCATCCATCCAATGGTATAATATTGATAGATACACTTCTTACCACTCAGAGTTTTTGTGAGCAACAAATTTGTGGATTTTCTTGTGGAATTATCGGTTTCGGTGCGACTAATATTCAGGTTTTGATTAAATCTCATCGATGCCTGAATGAAACTTTTCACCTGAAAAAAACACACAAAAAACCGTAATGTAACAAGCAGTAAAATATTTATTTATTCAGATGATTTATTCAACAAATGCATACCTCAGCATAAATTTCAGGAACAAAGCAGGAGAATGGATATCTTTTTGGAAACTCATCCTAAGAAAAATATAATTCAAGTATGGAGAATGGAACCATGTATACATGTCTGTTGAAGCAGGTTGCTGTTCACACGCATCACAAATTCATTTTGAGCTTGCCAGCCCAAACATAGTGAAAGTGAAAGTAAAAGTGAAAGAAAGTCTATCGTGAGGTTTAAGTTTAAATTCCACTATATTCAGAAATTAAAAACGAAAGAGAACAAAACCATCATTTCACTTGAGACATTATTTTCATCAGATAACAGATAAAATAAGTTTACGTGTGAAAAAACAACATACGATTGCAATCTCGTTATCATAAGGGAACTGTTGAATGGTCTCTGTGAATTCTTCTAAAGTATTTATACAGAGTGGTGTGTAATTATCTTCCTTTCCCAGGTTACTAGAAAGTCAAGAACAAACAAAAATATCAAATTGCCAGTCTTCCTTACGATGGTCAAACTGGTGGGCTACAGGCAATGATAAAATCACTATATTAAGGATTATTAAAATTGTATGACATGCTTAAGATGAACGAGATCTCGTTGATCAAAGATAACACAGTGCTAATAACTCGATGGAAACTCACTCAAAAACTGGTCTCCATTTCTTGGTGAGCATTTCACTGTATTGATCCCTATGAAAATAAAATTAGTTCAGAAAAGAGGTAAAAATAGAACAGTCTAAGTCTAATGTTAAATTGAAAAACAAATAAACAATATTGGTATGAACCTCATTTGTAACAAAACGTCATACAATGCATTCACACTGAATCCATAACTCTAAAAATAAACAGAAAACATTTTCACAAAGATGTATTTTTCCATGTTTCAAAATGGACATCATCGGTCATGTTTTCTTGTGACTATGACAACACTTACAGAAAGGGTATGACTAAACCAGACGATCAGTTCTTTTATCAGCAACATCATGGAAACATCTTCAAGATTTGACTAAAAGAAAGTCAAAGCAAATTTCAGTGAAATAATTCCACTTTTATTGCCAGATTCTACAAAATCGAGCAGATGAAAAAAATTAAATTGGTGGATTGAATGGATGAACTCACACATTGGGTATGAAAATTGAATGGATGAAACTCACACATTGGGTATGAAGCACTGTCCCAATTTTCGAAATTGCAAGTTCCCATAATTCTTCAATTGTGCCTCTAATAATAATAATAACAATTTATTATTTTTTTTCAAACTAAAATACAAATATTAATGATAACAATAGTCAATTAAATGTAATTTTGGTACCTGGTAACGAGACCTTCAGTTGTGTTCATCACAGTATCTTCAACAACAAAAAACCTGCAAGACATTATTCCCAAATTATTTTCATTCATCAACAAAAAAATTCCCTCTTTTACAATAACAGAAACAGCAATGCTACATTATGACTTTGTGAATGAATTAATGGGACAAATGATTTCGTTTCTACCTCAATCAAAGCCAACTGTAAAAAAAAATCTTACCCAACAATTTGGTTAAAATATGCTTGGAATATATGCAAGGACTCATGCTAAGAGAAAAATTCAAAAAAGGATTTGATTTTTGAAAATAACAAATAAAATGCAGGGATAAAAAGACTGGGAGAGAGTGGCAAAACTTAACATTTTTCCGATTGCCTGAAAAACAATTGTAAACAAATGTTACTGTAGGTAATTATTATTATTATTAATATTACCTTAGGAAAAATATAACAAATCATATACAACATTTATATTTTGTTTATAAAACACAAAAAAACAATGGGGCAATTTTCAGTTACTTGTATAAACTCAACATCATTTCAAACATGACTTTTATAGTAAAAATATTATGACATAATGCAACTGTCTTACTGAAAAAACAAATAAGAAATTCATTAAGACTTACGGTGAGAAACTGTTCAAGTAGATTCACTTCTAATCTAATTTCTGTTTCATTACTCATCTACTGAACAATCATGAAAGTTATCAACACTAATAGAACTGAATCAAATGCACAATGCTAACAATACTAATAATGGCAATGTTAAAACTTCACGAAATCTATTTGAATATGATAAAAAGAAATGCTCTTACAATTGTTGTTGTAGCTCGTTGCCAATCAAATGCTAATCTTGCTTGCTGCATACGTTCTTTGCGATAATATTGCTCGAAGAATTCTTTCTGACCCTAGAGTTCCAAACAAAACAAAACAAAACAAAATTGACGTAATGAAGGCAATGAAGGTAAGGTTTAATGAATAAAATTGAGTTTTCAGTTACGTACTAGAGCTGTGAAAATGTGTAAACATCTGTAGACTGGAGAGAAATCAACCAAGTCTGGACAACACAATTCTAACTCCTAAAAAAGAAAAGAAAATCGAATGAAAAGAAAATTTCTCTTGAATCCATAAGTTTCAATCAAATAGTTCCTTTAATGCAAACATCTTTTAACTAGTTGAATTTACGAAGATAAGCTCTTAACTAGCTTACCTCATCTTCTTCATTAAAACCTTCATCAACTCCATGCAATAAACTTAAACTATACTGTTCATGTGCCTGAAGTGGAAAATGCAGATATGGATATGAGGTTTTTGTTTGGCAATGAACAAATAGTATGAAAATAACTTTTGCTTGGTAAACAGAATCAACTTACTTGTTTCATTGCAATCTCTCCAAGCTTTTCTGATTTTGCTCGGACATTTTCCAAGAAAAGCTAAAATAAAATTTGATTGTGAAAAACAATTTTAGGATGACTTTTCAATATGTATAAGAACTAGTGGTGCCAGGGTCTGTGCTTTGACAGATTTTTCCAACATTCTTGCAAGTGCATACCTTTGACAGTTGAATTTAAAAGGGAAATAGTCAAAGCTATCATTTGTATGATTTGTAGAGCTAGAGATTTGTAAAGAAAGAATGTACCATGAGGTCTTCTTTAGCAGCATCTTTTATACTTTCCCGAAATGATGGAAGTTTGTTAATCATTAGCTCCGCAAAACGAAAGCTAAACACAAGTTTATTTGAGCACAATATTACCACTTTTTAACATTCAGTTTTAAAGAACAAATTACCCGTAACAGATTTTATGTTGAAAAGACATATTTTATTTTGAATTGAAATTCCGATTTTAATAGAATTTCAATAGGTCTATATTTAAGTATTTTGAGTTAAAAGATTATTTTAACCAATGAGAAAGTTAGGATAGACAATGTTTGTCATGGAAACTAATTGAATTTTATCCACGTGCTTTTGTTAAACAACGGAGCTGTATAATCGAGTCTTGCCAAATACTCCAGTCAAGTTGTGGAGACAAGTAAGCCAGTGATAACTGTGGAACGCAATTCTTTTTTTATGATATCTGCACCAGGAGATAAAGAATTACTGAAAGTTTTTCGGGTTTTGAAGCATGACCAGACATAAAAATACAGATTCAGAATTGCACCCAAACACGCCTCAAAGGGCCCCAATCAATGCATACAGAAACCCTAGTTATATTTATTCTTATTTACTTTTGGAATGCTTGTGGTGAGTAGACGGCTAGCATCACATGTAGATTGTGTGGAAATTGTTTTGAAACGTTGCAGGGCAGTTAAACACAAACTCTCGCATCTGTTTTTTTTCCTTCGTTTTGTTTTGTTTACATTTTTAACAGAATTCACGCAGAACAACAATTAATATAGACTGAAGCGTCATATTCTATTGAAATTGGCATGTTTTCAGTAGACATCTGCTGAATTTCAATTCAAAATAAAATATGTCTTCTCAACGTGAATATTATTCAGTAAGTTAACAAAAACAAAATGAAAAAAATAGAAGAACGAAAATTAAGATAAGGAAAAAGCTGAAGACATCATAAGCACAAGATTTAAGAGATAGTTTTAATGTTGAATTCTTTGTATTTTAATATATTCTTTACACAGATTTGTATAAAAAAGAATAAAAAAACAACCAGGAAAGATAATCATATTCCAATAAGTAAAATAAACTAGTATAGCGTGTTAAATCTTTTTACGTGTTCAGTTTCCCCATGAGTTACTGCTCATCCCCACCCATATTTACAGTCTTGGAGCAGGTGACATAAATAGTCACAGATACACGGAATAGATCTACACATGGAAAGTATCACTAAGTTATACAGCTCGAAAAACTGATCAAAAAATGTATCAAAGATTCTAAGGGATTGCATATTGACAATGAACCGTGGAGATATCGTTGTTCCAAGATTTCACTAATGTCATGTTCCCTGTCTCCAATTTTTTAGCCACATATTGGGACCCGTGGCCAAAATGTGGAATCCCAAATTACGTCAGTTTTCCCCTTTGGTTATTGAGATATTTGCTTTTGAATTTGGGTAATTTTAGGGACACAATGTAATGGTTTCCCATTGACATCGTTCAAGAAAGTCGTAGAAAATCTTTTGTGTGAACTTTACTTTGCACATCCTCAGAAGAAAAGCTCGGTGACTAACCTTACTAAAATATACTTGTTTTTTTCATTTTTTTTATTTAGTATGTAGGTACAGCGAGTCCTGATTGCATATTAATATAATAAGATGATCAGTGGTGGATCCAGGATATGTCATAAATTGTGGAAGTTTTTCAGTTTCAGAAGGTTTTCAGTCTGTATCACCGCTTTTATAGCCTCCACAAACTTCGACATCTAGATCCACCTCTGACAATGTTGCTACCAGTGAATCATACTTTTTGATACGAGCTAAATATGTGTGTTCCAACTGCTCCAAAGTCTTCAGTGCTGGATAATATCTAAAAGTGATTTTAGTAAAAACAAACAGCTTCATTCAAAAAACAAATTTAAAAATAAACTTGATGTTATAAAACACTTGCTACCCCAATGATGGAGGAGAGAAGAATAGTAGAAACAAAATAAACTTCATGTAAAATCTGAGTCAAAAGTATCATGCTATATTTCTTCTTCTTCAGATTTTACATGACATATATATATGGGTATTTTTAATCTTTCTTTGTATAGTTTACCACCAACATAATTAACATAATTATATTGACAGCCTCATTCATTACCTTTTACTTTTCTTTTGCTCATAAAGTTTTGCATACATTTCTAAAACTAGAATATCAAGTAGTTCTGTATAACTGCTGTAAGATCTGAAACCTGCAGCAAAAGCAGAAAACTGGAACAGCTTTCTTGAGACATAAAAATCTCTCATACCATTATTCAATAAAGCAAAAATACTTCAAGAGAACAAAGAAAAAAATAAACAAACCTGGTATACATAGGCTAAGAGTTTCGATGGTGGCAGCAATATTTCGGTTTCGTACACGATGAGCAGACAATTCTTCCAACTTCCCTAATAGCTTGAAAGATGGAAAAATGAATCAGTTAAAAATCATGAAGTAATGAACTGTTTCAGCTGTTTTCAATATTACCTCTTTTCCAGAATCCTGTAGTTCAGCATTTGCTTTTTTGACTTGTATCTAAAAATGGAAAAAAATGGAAACTTTGTTGCTCTTGCTATATTTATAATTTTATTTTCATCGAACATATGACGCAGTTATGACTTTTCAAAACTGCTTAGAGGCATTGGCTGGCTTAAAAACAGTAGGATTTGAGTTTTTCTTGATGTTTCAAATATATGGTCCTATTCCCAATTAAAAGATCAATATTTTTGTATGAAGTAACTTGTGGCTCACTTTGGAAACATTTCTGTTCTAATGTTTTGATGGAAATATTCATGGATAAAATACAGTACCATGAAGGTCTACTTTAACGTACATTTCACAACTTTAGTCTCTAACAGAGTATACTTTTGATTCTTTTGACCTTCCTTGTTTGTTGTTTACTTGTTTCATTACTTGTTCTTATTGATAGAAGCTTTCATGAGACTTGCTTGGAATGGGGGACCCTCATTGATAACAGTTCTATCAGAACTCAAGTGTAAAACAGACCATCTTAGTTGACAATCAGAATATCAACAAATAACTATTTTCTCAGACCTGAAAAAAACAACTTTCACTACAAGCAGAAATAGTGATAAATTTTTGCGATAATATTGATAAAAGAACAATATATTTTATTGCTAATACATTCGATTTAGTCTTAGAATACAATGGATAATTCTGATAATTACTTTCGTTATCTCAAACATTACGCTAATTGCAATAAATTATTAATAAATTTTCGCATGATAAATTCACATACATTACCCACAACATAAATATACCGAATAAGCGCTGATTAATTATTCCAGATCTTTGCAGAATAATTTAGAAATTGAACCGTCAGATATGTATATTTCTTTTGCTTTAAAACAAATGTTTTCCGGTCAAAGCTGTTTTAAACCGTCGTCTAAATTTGCGCCATGTTTGTTATGATTTTGATCGTTTTTTATCATCTATCAATCCTATTTACATTTTAAGCCAGCCAATGCTTCTTTAACCAATATTAATGCATTAGAAGATGAGTTATAGAAACATACTTTTAACATTTTTGCATCTGAGCGCACCCTGATCAATTCACTGACTGACTCAACAAAACCTTGGTAGTGGAAGTTACACATTCGCTCAATTTCCTTTTCATGAGATTTTGAGTGTTCATCAAGTTTTCGTAAGAACTCTGCAGATCCATCATCTTCGTAAACTGATCTAAATAAAAAGAAAATTAGTTAGTAAGATGTTGTGTTTGAAATGATATATTTTTTATGACAAACCTTAATACAGGTCCAATTGGGGAGTCGCTTGATTCTATTTCACCAATCAAAGTAGCCAGTCTTGCATCAAGTTGATTAGCCAAGCTATCCATTTTTCATAATCAAATGTGTCTCCAGATCGGAAGGAGTGTATCTGAATGGTGACAGGATAAAGATTCAAATAACCATCGATTACGATTAAAACAATATTTCTAGAAATCGTTAAAATCTAAGAATTGATAATGCACACTTATAACAAGGCCTGTACAAAAAACTTTATGGTGAAATTCAGGATTAATGAATCCATCAATAAAGCTTATTCCTATGATGTCATAATTGTCAAATTTTAAATAGTAATATGTTCGGAACAATAATTCTTTTTTGAAAATTCAAAAACAGATTTTCAATATGAACCCCTTTCAATTACCTTAAGGATATACGATGGTTTTGATACCTGAAATACAATTTACACTTCAAGAGTGTTTTGCTAAATTTATGATTTTTGCTGACTCAGCACTTTGAAATTTTGTGCACAAAAACATTTTATTAAGATTTAATTGAAGTAATTTTAAATTTAGACTTTCACATTTTAATTCTACTTAATGATATTAAACATCTAATTTACAGTATGTAATTCTAGTATTGTCCTCTCATGGCACGAAGACACCATTACTGTCATGTTCCTGAAGGACGTCTGAAGGACGGTCTTTGCTCAGTAATAATCCAAATGCTTGATTGGTCTTCTTTCAACACATTGGTTTTCACGTCGGTATTTAAGTTATTTTTTTCGTAATGGTCACTTACACAATCTGGTAGTTTGGTTATCCACTTGAATGTGTCATCTCCTTGTGGCTACTGTCAGTTTAAAGCCTAATATGATCGTAAAAAGTTTCTTTTATGATTATAAATTTGCGAAACTACAAACTTTGCTTACTTGTCTGTCCATTGAAAACTTGATTGGATCAACAAGAATAGTGCAGAAACTTTGACCCTGACAAACTGCAACCAAATCCTCAGATTCTCAGGTGCTTCAAAATTATTGGTAAAGTGCTGAGTCAGCAAAAATCATAAAGTTAGCAAAACACTTCAAGTACTGTTCAAATTGTATTTCAGGTATCAAAACCATTGTATTTCATCTAATTTTGCTTAAAATAGCATATGTAAGTTTGCTTTTTGCATATTTTGTTGTGGAAATTATGATGTCGTCGAAAATATTCAATACTGATAATTTGTAAAATATTGATTTTCAGATATGGGTGTTCTTATATCTTTTCTTTCTTTTTTGATGCTCTTTCGATCGGTATGAATGGTTTGTTGATTTGTTGGACCAAATTTTTTGGACCCAGGTGGAAAATGAGACCTGACCATACAAGGACTTCATATCAAGTGAAAAAATTTTGGTTACCCTCTACGCCAGTTTCTTCTAAAATTCTCCCTGTCTAATTTTTTGTTTTTAAAATATTTTTGTAAATAGTGTTGCGATGAATACAAGCTTTTCAGTTTATATTTTGACTTATATTATGATACAGCCATTGATTTCATACTATAATTATAAAAGGCTTTAGTTAGTGTTGCTGTCCGCTCTTGTAGACAGCTATAATCACATGTATATAAATGCCTAAATATTTCTTCTCTGTTTAACCATCCACCACAGTCCTCTCTATGTATTATAGGTAATATATATACCTATATATATATATATATATATATATAGCTAGCGACCAAAATAAATTTCTTGCATTTAAATATTCTTATGTAAGAATCTCCATGTTGGTGGGTTGACAGTAAACTGATACGTAACTTCCCCTGCCGATTTTTTAGTTTAAAAAAGGTTAAAATAAATGGAAATGAATCGAAACTCCATCAATCACATCCTCCGGATAACTTCTTTTGCCCAGTTTTATTTTCAATAGGGAAATTCAATTCTTCAGTTTGGAGTGTGATACGACTTGGACCTTTTTAGCAAATGAATTTGGTATATTTTGTCTCAAGAGGGAAGCCAAACACCTACCTAACTCCTATATAATATGCATTCTAAAAAAAAGATTCACAGGTGGTGTTCGTGTTCTGCTTGATAGCTAGCTACAGATTTTTTTAAAATACGATGGAAATTTATTTAAAAAAATGTTTTTCTCCTAGACCAGTAAAGCGAATCGGAGAATATGAAAGGCTCAACTAAGTTGAGATTTAGGTATGGGACGGGAAATGACAATGAGGAGAAGCATGATCCAACTGTACTGTATTATAAGCGTATTATTTATACGTTGATTTAATAGAGCAAGATTGTTTATTGACATGACAGTACTTTTATTATAAATAGCCGTTTTCAACAGCATTTCATAGATTTCAGATAAAGAAAGGTAATTGGTAATTGTAATTGAAGTTTTTTTAGGTAATTGAAATGTTACAGCTCAAAAAAGTTCTAAAACCTACCAAAAAGTGTTATGTAAGTTATAAATATCTACTTCGTTTAGCACTGAACGGAATTAAAATCTCGTGAGATTAAAAATGGTGGATCACTATTGCGCTGTTTCATCCGTACGAATAGTAACTGGCGATCCGGTGGCAGTATCTTATGGAGAGCATTATGTGGTCACCATTTTGCACTCAGACTTAACCTGAGAGTAATACGAATGCTGATGGAGATATACATCTATTTATCTCCCTAATCAATTTGATCAATATTTTCTCTCGAAAGTGGGAAGAGGCGGAGTGTGATAGTGCAGTGACTGCTGTCTACCCGTATTCTTGGTTACAGGTGGTCCAAAAATGAAGATAACCAAACAGGATGCTTGCCATATCCTGGGAGTAAAAGAAGGTACTGCAATGGAAGCGCTTATAGATTTTGCAAGTTTACGGAATTGATCTTTATGAAACACTATAATCTTTTCTATATTCAATCCTTTGAATCCAAATCATTCACAATTAGCTAGCTGCTTTTTTCTGATTGAAAGGTCAACCAGTAAAATTTAACATCTTGAAACATGCAAGTTAAATTTCTATTTACAAAAAAAATAGCTAATTTGCCTGAAGGTTGTCCTTTTTGTTTAAATTTTAGTGAAACATTCTTCTGGATGAAGGCTTTCAGTCTGTACTGTATATGAGAAAACCATTTTATAAAAGCAAGATTTTAGGAAACTTTACAAACTTTTAGGATGCTCGTCTCTCAGACAGGAGCAGCTTCAATAATGAATCAATTCTCTCAGATTAGCACTCAGTTTGAGAGATGAATTGATATCCAAAAGGGAACTGCTTTCCGTAGCCCAAGTGAAATTGGTACTTATGCTCTAGGACCTCCTACCCAGGACCTTTCTATAACAACCTATCAGAACTTAACTGATAAGGCTTTCAAGGGTAAATATTAATTAAAGCAAGTGGAGAAAAGGAAGTTATGTTTACAGTAACAGTGGAAATTCAAAATACATGGTAAATGTTAACAGTAACAGTGGAAATTCAAAATATGTGGTAAATTTTGACTATTCATTATTTTGTAATAGATATATGCATGGAAGTTCATTAGTTCTAACTAAGCATTATTTTGCAATCCTGTAATTAGATGGGTATCAAAAATATGTGTTGTTAGAGTTGTTTAATGTCTCGAACTAGGGTTGGTTGGTTGGTTGAAAACAAAAAGACGGAAGGGAATCTGTAAATCTCTGGCGCAATTTCAAGTCAGATATCTCCACTGCAGAATGGCATTTAGCAATGTGGCATTGATATCATTGATAGCTAGGATACCGTGACAGAATCTTCATGGCAACAAATATTACACCACCAAAAAATGTTAAGAAACTGTTATTCAAATGAATTTCTCATAATACAGGAAAACTGCTGCAGCTCATATGACAAACAGGTGATTGGAGGTGAAAAGAAAGTTGTTTCGTCATCTTTATTGAAGTATTCATTTGGAAAATATTGCCATATTCCGTCAACCATGAAATTGCAAAAATTTTGCGTTCTGGTCATGATAACATAACTTTCACTTTTATTGGCCTAAATAATAATGATATCAAGTCATGAGGTTATCTTTATAGTTGATCATTTTGAAAAAACTTTGTTCCAGATATATTTGTAGTTTTCATATGCTTTTATACAAATGTAATTCGAACCTTAAAGGAAACCATTGTGTACTTAAATAAATTTTTAAGAAACTTTTAATCAAGAAAAAAAAGATAGTTAAAGAATCATTTGAAGCTATTGAAATTTAAAACTGAAACTTAGAGGCCAGTCATAATTGACAATAAGAAACATTGTTTTGACGTTTGGGAGGGGAGTTGGGAAGGTTTACAAAGTTAAAATTAGCCTTGGTTCAAGCTATTCAAACGATCTGAAAGATAAAATATATGAATAGATAATTTGCATGTTTTTAAAAAATCTAACAATTATAATATGTATTTCAGCTTTCTACCACTAATTAATTATGCTAATAAAAGCTGATTAAGCTTTTCCTAATTAACATTCTGAATCCATCTTTCAAGATGGTCATTACTTTGTTTAGATTAATCCCCCAAAAATGTCTGTTCATATGAGATTTCGCTTGTTCATCATTCGTATCCATGTTAACAGCTGATGAACTCTTGGCTTCAATAGTTGATGGTACATTAAGGCGGGTTTACAGTTCTTGTGAATGGAGTGACTTGATTGCGCAAATGTTGGAACAACAGTTTACAGTTTGTGCGACTTATTTGCGTGAATGTACAAAATTTGCTAATTCTGCAAAAATCACCACTTTTTGTTGTTCAGAAAACAAAAATTTGTTGCGACTGAATGAAGAAGTTGAAATATTTTAATTTCTTTGTAATTCCCCAGCAACCACAAAAAATTTCTGTTTTTAAACTTTGCACTTGCGCAATAGTGAATTCCTTTATTCGTGCGGTCCATTCGCAAGAACTGTAAACCCGCCTTTACATCATTCAGTAATATTTTGCCTGGTGCATCATCAGGCAGGTGGATTAGATGCCTTATTAAACGCCTTTGGAAAGACTATTTTTTTTCCATGGATGATGTTACTGTTTTATAGGTTTATTGATTCCACATAAAATTTGCATATTATAACCTATGATGAAATTCAATAGAAACTCCATCACAGTGTCATAATTTTTATGGGTAAAACTTTATAAGAGAGTATTAGGAATAAGTTCTAGTTTTAGTGGATAACCTCTGTTGCCACATTTTGTTTTCAATAAGAGGATGATAGAGAGTCGATTTAGGAAAGATGGATTAGGTGGATTTTTAAAAAATTCTATATGAAAGTTTATATTTCAAAATAATCCTTTTTCTCCATGAAACTTTATATTTACCTTCTTTGATGTTAAAAGCAATGATGGAGAGCAATGGTTAATTTAGGCTATTTTTCAGTTAAAATTTAGATATTTTTACCCGTCTCGATTACATATATAAAGTGAAATATTGAAAATAAAAAATATCTTAATTAAGTCAATCACAGAAATAGCGTTTAACAAGCGATGTGATTGAAAGGAAACTTGGATTATAAGTTTGCAGCAGAGTACATTATTGTCATCATCGTGAATTAATGATTTGGATAACTTTGAATGATTTGTTGGGCAAATTTTATTTTGGTCCATTTCGTTCCTAAGAAATATCCAATTTTAGCAGTTGAATATTTTTTGTGGGAAATTGTTTATCTAGATGCAAGTCCAGATGAGGTTCGAAGCAGTTATAAAAGATTGGCTTTGAAGTGGCATCCAGATAAACATGGAGATATTTCAAAAGATGAGGCAACTCAAGTAACTATAGAGTTTTCTGGAATATGGATTTACATCTTATTTATTTTTATTCACTGGACAATTTGTAACAATGCATCTTCTGTTACAGAAATTCCAAGAAGTTTCTGCGGCTTATAAAAGATTGACAACTAATATAAATGAAACAGACGACGAAATTGATGACAGTGAATTTATGAATATTGTTCGTATTTTAATGTTCTTTTAGTTCTTCATTTGTTTTTACACTTAGTAATCAAGTGGAGGAACACATTACTGAAATCTGAAATCACTGTTTATGAGGAAAGTATGCAAGCATAGGTTTCCTGCTGAATTCACCGAGATTTGCTTCACAATCCTTTTCCCATCTCTTTATAGAGTGAACATTGAATACACATGTCGTGTGGTTTGCTTAAAAGAATAATAAAGACACAGATACAAAAATATTTTGTGCCAATAAAATTATCTAGAGGAACTTTCAAAGTTGTAAAATCACTATGGAAACCTATGTTAGTTACGCCTATAAGTTTTTCAGCATTTTCTTTTCGATTGACTTGTCCTATTCTATTCTCCTAGCAAACTTTATTTAAATGTGAGAGAGCTTTCATTGAAATGAATCTCTGTTTGTGAATTTCAGAAAGGATATTTTGTTATTACACATTTAGTGCATCTCATTTTAGGATCATGGTCTTAAGTTTCTAAATTACTGTTTCAATCCAATCAAATGGTTTGAATGATCTGTTTTAAGGTCATAAGACCTTCATGTTTTTGTTCAATCTGGTTGAATTGTTAAAACAATTTTTTTTTATTTTTTTTTTTTTTTTTTTTTCAGAGAGAAATGATGGAACTGTTTGCTCATATATTTTTCCACAATGGTATGTGCAACATATACTTATACAAAAACTATCTTCCATATTTACAAAGTATCGAAAAATGTTATTGTTGGAAATCACAGTTTCAGTTGCAAGCTTCTATATTTAGTTGGACCACTGAAATTGTCTTAACTATAATTTTTGCTTTTTTGCTTTTAACTTTTTTAAGAAAAAAGAAAAAAATCAAAAAGAGTAATAAACTACAATTCTCTTTTTCGTGTTTGAAAATATTTTTGAAAATATGTCAACAAGTGAAAAGAGATGAATCTAAAAGACCTAAAATAAATCTTCTTTCAAATATTTAAGAAGTGTTAAGCATTTAGGATGCATGATAACTGGGATTATTTCATTGGTGCAAGATACATGGCGGCCAGTTTAAGATAATGATAACAACTTATTTACAAAGTATTATATCATAAATTATTGTATTATTATATGTTCGAATTCCACATGATTTTTATTTCCAAAAGTTACAAACTAGACACATTTTCATATGTTCTAAATTAAAAGATGTGTTTTGTTTTGTTTTGTTTTTGAAAACTTTCGAAACAAAGGTTCAGCTTGCAGAGTTAATGCTTTCTTGAAATGATCTTTCGTTATGCTTATTAGGTGTGCGTGGATGTCCGCATCATGGCATGGATTGTTGTGATTACGAAGACGATGAATATTTATACAGTGATGATGAGTATTATGATTATACAGATGAAGAAAGTGATGATGAATTTCTTGATACAATAGCTCATAGGTGTGTAGCTCACAGAATCATTATGTTTTGATGAGTTTGGTTTCAGTAAAGGACATAGTTAATTTATTTAATTACTTTTTTTCAGTCATGTTGTTTTTTATTTGTTTATTAGGTTAAGGAATAAATACGAAGCTCGAAAATACATGACTAAAGATAAAATACAAACACAGCGTCAAAGTCTGACCGAAGAAGAAGCATTGCGAAATGCTCGGGAACTTATAGAAGAAGAAGAGTTAGAAAAAAAAAGAGAAGAAAAAAAAAAAGCTAAACGAAAGGTTTAATAAAAAATTAACTTTGCTTGGTGGACATCGAGGTAGTATCTCGTACTAATGTTTGATAAATACTTTAGAAAAAGAAGGAGAAGAAGAAGCAACGTGAAAAAGAGAAAAAAGAACAAGAAGTGATTATAGAAAATATAAAAGTATGATTCCTTTGTCAGAAACAAGAAAAGGTTTTTGCATTAATCATGAAAGAATAAGAACTTGTTTTTTTCTCTTATAGGTAGAACAACAGGGAAGAAATGTGGAAAATAGTTGTAATAACCATGACAACCATGACAAGGAGAATACAAATCCACGAATGTCGTCAATAAATACAACAGTTGCGAATGGGAAAGGAACGGGAAAACTGGTGACTGAAGGGAATAATACAACCATAAAAAAGAATGCTAAAAATGATAAAAGAAGTTCGTCTAAACATAATAATAATAATAAAGCAGACCAAAGCCGGAAAGATATTTCAGACCGAAAAAACAAGTAAAAACACTGTTTGTGCACATGGATAAAATTTATATAGTGGGAGACATCTGTTTCTTATATGTTTTTATTTCTTCTTAGGAATAATAAAAACAACGAATCAGATTCTGATGAGGTCAGTTCTTCATTTTTCTAAATAGCTGTCTAATTATAAAAAATAAAAAATAAAATTATATGACTTTTATGATTTTTGCTGTTTTGAATTTTAACTGTAACTTTCTAGGAAAGTATTGATACAAACAGTGCTTTTTTTGCTCGTGCTGCCAGTAAAGCACCAACATCAAATGGAACTATCACTTCTACATCAAATCCAGAATCAAAAGAAGGAAATACAAAGAAGAAAGTTACGAATCAATCACAATCGAATAAAAAAACGAAAAAGCAAACAAATACGACGATAGAATCTTCTGACAAAAAGAATCTACCAAAAAATATATCAAGCACTTCAACAAATGAAAAAATTATATCACCGGTAATTGTAAATGGTACGACCGAATCTGAATCCACATCCAAAAATAATATTGATAATGTAATATTGCAAAGTCGTCAAATAGCTGTCCAAGGTAATCAAATGGCTCAGACAGGAGATTACCATGGTGCAGTAAAAATGTTCACAAAAGCTATAAAACTTGATCAGACAGATTTTCGGTAAGTGAGTGGTTTGTAGATATCACAGAGTGATTGAAAAATGTGCGAAAAATAACTTTAAATACTAAATTAGTTTATTTAAATTAGTATTAATTTTTATTGATCTTTTTCTTTCTTTTTTTTAACTTAACTTTTTTTAAATCTAGTGATTTTTGTAGGTGACAAAATAAAAAAATAAATATTTATAAAATTTCAAGCCAATCATAATTTTTACCAAATGTTTTTAGTTAATCTATACTGTATATTATTTATTGATTTATTTTTTAGTTTTTTTGGTAACAGATCGTACTGTTATGATCGAATTGAAAGTTATGAAAAGTAAGAAAATTTCATCCACAACAAACCGTGTCGAGTTTCTGTCAGTTTTCTTGAATTTCGCGTTTGTATTTTTCAAACTTTTGCATTACTATTTTCTGGGGTTTTTTTTGTTATTCAGTGCACTTCAAGATGCTGACTCAGCTATTAAGTTAGCACCTGAGTGGCCTAAAGGACATTTTCGAAAAGGAAGGGCTTTAACTGGCCTGAGGGTACGTTGACCATTTCATAACACAACATTCCAAATGATACAGAACCGGATCTGGTCAAATTTATTTTTCAATGTTTTTAGCGCTTCCAAGAAGCAGAACAGGTGTTTCAACAGGTGCTTAAACTAGATCCAGTCTGTGAAGATGCTCAATTTGAATTGGCTCGTGTCCGGGTACAAATACTTGTTGATATGGGTTTTACTCAGAGTTTATCTGAGCAGGCTGTTCGAACATACGGAACGGTACAGCAAGCACTGGAAGCGTTATTAGCTGGAAAAAGTGAGTAAAGTTGTGTGAACGAGAAAATTATAAATTGTAGAATGATTGGTTGATACCTTCAATAATTCTTCGTTTTCAGTTAGCGATGAAGAAGGATCTGAAGATGTTTATTTTTCTGAGGATGAACCTGATGAAGATACCATACAAAATCATAATAATAATAATACGAATAATAATAATACGAATAATAAACAGACCATCAGACAATCTGCTCAACCGTGAGTAGTTATTATTTATTTAATTATTTTACAAAGAAAGAAGCGAACCTTTTGTCCAGAAAAGATCTTCAGAAATCAGAAGTCCAATTATACGTTATGCCCCAACATAAAATCCCCAACATAAAACCCCCAACATAAAACCCCCAACATAAAACCTCTTACATTTAAGAAATTCCAGCAATCGTTTTGTACTTTTGTCTCCGAGTAAAGTGTTTATCTGCAAAGAAAATTTTTCAAATAGACGTCGCTCTGAAGTCCTAAATATTTAAACGTTCAAAGCCTGACAGGTCTAACAGGTCGTTTTCCATGAACGGTTATCTTCGCTCTTTAAGACTGAATAATTAGGACTGAATAGTTAGTTGCAGTTATTTGTCACATACATGGTAGTTTTAATGTTTTTTATGTTTCTTCATTGTTTAGACAAGCTGAACCAAAATGTACAGCGATATGGGTTGGGAATGTTGACCCTCAGATGGTTACTGAAAAACAACTGAGCCAACTCTTCAGTAAATGTGGAAAAGTTTCCAGTGTTCGGATACTTCCTCATAAATATTGTGCTTTTGTTAATTATATCGATCATAACTCTGCTAGTGTGGCCATGGAAAAATTACAGGTATGAGTCAACTTATTTTCCATCTCTTCTCATAACGCACTGTTTTTTAAATATTTTTGTAATACTTGAAGAACGTTAAGAATGGAAAGTTTTCTAACGTTTGTCAAATTTTTAAAAATATGTATGGAGATTTAAAATTGTAGAGATTTTAAAGGTACAGCCGATCAAGAATAACTTCATTCGATAGTTCATATTTTCCCTCCCTCCATCGTTGTGTGTTCCTCTAAAGATAAAAGTTTCATGTGAATGATCTTTTGGAGATTTTGAAGATCACGTGATGGGATAATTGAACCATATGATTGGATGATTTCAGGAAAATCTCGAAAAGTCGGATAAAGCTTCGATATGAGCGAATCTGCTTAATTTTGTCAGCAGCAAAATATCTCATTTAACTTCTAGTTTTGTTATTTCAGGGTGCTGGTTTGGGCAGTCAAAAACTCTTATTACGTTTCCCTAACAACCCACCACCAGGGTCATATATACCTGAAACAAACGTTACCACACCAAGAAATAGTACAACCAAGTCGTATGTACCTTCTCGTTTATATTATTGCATTCAACTTACGTAAACCAGGCCTTACATTCACAATTTCGTATGTTTGATTTTGTGCATATTTTCTTTCAGCAGATCGTCATTGAGTGAATCGAGTAATGATTCGAGTAAGCTCAGTGGACCTGTCAATGGTAACGAGTGTTATTTTTGGCGTACAACAGGATGTGTGTTTGAGAATCAGTGTCGTTATAAACACGTACGTGGTCACAAAGGTGTGGATTTACCGAAGGTACAAGCCAAATACGGAAAGATTCCTGCTACCTAATTTTTTTTGACTCTCTAAAAAGAATATCTATATTTTTGAATACATCACTATCCAAAGTGTTGCCAGTTCGTGTTTGTTATTTTTTTGATTTTGCGGAAAATTTTCTTCCAACAATCACGATTTGCGAACATTAAAGATGACTTTCTGTTCTAAGATCTTATAAACGAAATATCTATTAAGCCTCGTGTACACTTGTACATTTGTGCTATCCGAAAAAAGTATAATTTTGATACGAAAACTGACCTTCTTTATCTCCACCATCTCACCATTTTATCCTCTCCATAATAACCAGGAGTTTCCAAATATAGAAATTCCTGTTTTGAAATCTCTTCGGTAATTTCGATCCATGTTGAGATCTAACGTAAAAGGGCTTGAGAAAGGGTTTGAAGTAAGTAAAGCCTGATTTACACGAAAAGTAGAATTACAGCACACTTTCGAACAAATCGTCTCGAATATCTCGTCGAACAAATGTATGTCCGTTCAGCATCTCGAACCATTTTTTAGGTCCCTAGAGCGCATTTCATTCGCCATCTCGAACTTTTTCAAAAACTTCAGTTCCGTAGAAACCATCCGAAATTACGCCTTTGGTCATGATCAATGTTTGTGTTATACAATGTTTTTGTTTAGGATGATGCTGTTCCGGATTTTTCTTTTTGAGCTTATAGTGTTTTCCAAACCTTCGTGAAGCTGTTTAATAGCTTTTTGAACGTTCAGAAGGTTTTATATTTGCCTCCAGAAACTCGCCAAAGCTCTGGATATTCCTTCTTCATTCCAGTACTCACGAAACGTTTTCTTTCAAAAGATAACAGTATCAGTCTTGCTTTGTAGTGTGGTCAATCACGTTTAGAAAGCAACTAGAGAGGATGTCGAATAGAAAATTGAACGTCAACCCCCCATAACATTAGAAACCATTCCGTAATGGCAAGCTCACTTCAAAAATTTATTAAATTTATTCGCTCGAACTATTCTTTCGGTCCCTTGAGTTTCTAGTTTTCTCCGATCGAGATTTTCGAAGTGTGGAAATTACTATTTCTTCTTTCTGCGCATTAGTCGTCGCGAATTAATGATTTCACCAACTGATCAACATTTATATTTGTGAGTGGAAAACTATATTCTAACAATTTTTGTGATTCGGTCTTCTCCAAAAATTTTCCTGAGCACTTATTTGTGAATGCAAAATTAACGGATACCGAACTGAGTCTATTTTTAATTTAGTGGGTCCCACGAAATTAAAATTTACGCGAGAGAATTTACAAACAGAAAGTACTAACCTTTTTCACCATAATTTAGTATTTCAGTGTATATTTAATGTATAATGTTTATAGTATACAATAAAGGCTGTTATGTCTAACCATTTAACAGAAAAATATGATTTTCAAGAGAAACTTCTGTTAAAAGTTTACCTGAGTGTCTGGTGAGGATAAAAAAAGGTAGACAGAATCAAGAAAAGTTTTGAAGAATTTACATATAACATAACTAGAGAAATATTAAAGAATATGTTTTCAATATCTTCGTTGCACTAAACTGTGTCTGTGCATCGAATATATTCCCAGCAAAAGTTGATCGCGGTTCTTCTTTTTCTTTGTTGTCAGAATAATATACAGACCAGCTAACTTTCCACGGTCAGTAAATTAATGGAAGCGCGAGTAATAAATATAAGTTCAAAATACTAAAAATAAAAAACCTCAAAATAATTCAAAAGTTTGTTGTAACACGCGGTCGGCGACTTGCCCTGAGTCTTCGAACGAAAAATAAGTGATACCTTGGGTACCGTTATTATTCGAATTAGCGTCTCCCCCTCGACTAAGTGCCGCATGAAATTCGTTATTAGCGCCGCAATATATAATGCAAACTGCGGCACTAATTACGAAAAACAGCCCCGAAGAAGAAAAAAAATGTCTTAAAAATCAAGGAATCGGACGAAAAATAGTAGATTACCTTAAATCTCACGTTTTCTATTTGGACAAAACCAAAATTCATGTGGAGCTGTAAGAGGATAATTGCATCGGAAACTTTGAAAATGAATAAGCGCCGCATCTAACAATCCTTGGTTCAGTTACTTCCCAAGATTCACGAGTAATTTATTGGGAGAAATATTCACGCTTTTCTCTAAAATCTGTCGTATGAGAGTTTTCATGACAAACATTAAAATTAAATTCCCACTAATAAGAATTGATGAGCAAAACTTGATACTGTGAGATATATGGAACCGATAGGATCCTATAACGTCACGAGAAAAGTGTTTTGATCTTTGCCTTGAAAGAGAATTTGAAGGAAGTTCTTGTGGAAACTATGATGTTAGCCCCGATTGGTGAAGCAATAGATGCAACCTCTAACCCAGGGTCTCTTGCCTTTTTTATATACGGCGGATGCCTCCGAAAACACAAGAGACCCTGGGTTAGAGGTTAGTAATAGATTGTGCGGTAGCTATCGATAATGCAAGATCAAATGTGTGCTCGTGGAATCGGGATTTCTCAATCGATTTGACCCGCGAACAATCTGCGAAATGTCATCCCGAAAAATATAATTAAGGCTAATCCGTGAAATATCAAAATTTTGCAGTTGAGCCCAACCGTGAAAATTTATCGGTAAATATGGAGAAAAACTTTTCCCGAATTTCTTGGTTTCTTCTTTCATTCTACGGGGAGTTTTGGTAATAGAGATAATTACTTAGTAATAAATTATTGAAACAATTAATTGGTTGGATGTACTAACTAGGTGTTCAACAAGTAATCAAAATTTTCGACAGAACGACTTTTCTGTAATGTCAGTTTCGCCTCGCTTTCAAGGTGAGATCGTCAAAATGGATGAGAGGTTACGAGGAAGGAGAATTAACATGGAAAGAATAGCAGTACTTTTCTACCTGAACCTCTCTCCTCACGATTGAAGAAGCATTGAAAATGAATGAGCCGTGGTTAATTACGAAGAGACAGGAACATACGTAATATATTTATTTTGCATCCAGGTTAGTGTGAACATAACACAAGTTAACGTGAACAAATTTTTACAAAAGTTTTACAAAAATAGATGTTTTCAAAGGTTAACGAACAGAAGTTGAACAAAAGCGTCACTCAGATCAATCCATCAGAAATCGGTTGCCGGTGGTTCAGTCTTGATATTATGATGTTTCTTCACAACACCGAGACAATCTTTCACGGAATGATAAATTATATTTTTAATCTAAAGTGACAAAGAAAGCCTTTAAATATTAATTGTCAGAAATCACTTAATCAGCGTTATTCGTTCAACAGCAATAAATCCTGATCTTAACAGACACTGGATCAACCAAGATGTCAATACCTGTAGTTTGTCTTCATGGTTGGTATGATAATCAGACAAATGTCGGAATTCTTGAGTTAATTGAAAGCAATGGGTGATATGCTAAATAAACAATGGACAGAATATTTAAGTGATGTCCAGTTAAAGAGCAAGTTTACCACAGTCAAGCAAGACTTACTTCGGGTGCGACAAAATCTTCAGCCACTTTTATACAACTATGTAAATTCAACACCTGCAAAAAAAATATGAAGAACGGTTACAAGCATGTAACAAATTGACGGTTACAAATGTGTTTTTCAATCTAAAAATAACACTGATCCAAAAATTACACTGGATCGAGGATACTATTGTTTCGGAGCTCCATTTTTTGAAGATCGAACGCTACCATTTACAAAGGCCCACTACGTAGCCGTGAACCGAAAATTACAAAAACAAACAAGTTTTTAGTAGAAGATCCAGATGATGTAGACAGTAGAATTATCTTTGCATAAACTACACGAAGAGCAAGCTTATCTGTAATTTTACTTCAGATTTGCAGCTGGCTTCCCCTTCTTCCTCCATCACTCATAAAAAGAAGAAATTTTATTTGATTACTTTTTGGTTTGAGATTTTGCTAAACAAATTAAATTGGACATTAAAACATTCTCTCATCATATCTGTTGCCAATATTATTACAGGTTCTTCTGACCAATCTCTTTTGTAAAAATTTTAGTGAAAGATCTAGCAGACAGGGAGAGCAATGGTGGAGGGTGCGTGTTGTGTTTACCCTCTTTCAAGAATACCCAAGTAGAGATTGCGCCTGACTTGAAAATATTTTATGAAGTTTATGGAGCATCTATATACAATTATCACAACGTCGTGTATGATTGTTATTAATGGCACTGCCAAAATATATTTACCTTTGATGATATGTCATCAATATTTTCACTGGTTATTCTTTTAAACATTTTGATCTTGTGAATGGAAGACAGAACTTTTACTAATCAGCCCGGTTTAAATTTCAAGAAAAAAAAACAATTATTTAGCTTATAATTTCCTTATTGTCTTTTAATATATCTCTTCTAGAGGGGAAAGGAGAGGGGAAGGTTTTTTTACAAGAAAAATCCTCAATCAGGCCAATGCTATGCAAGTTACTTTCTGATCCAATTCGAGGCCTTGATCTTAAGCAAAGAGCCATAGATATTATCTTTCTGATTTGCAGCCAAACTTTTTTGTGGATTTTAGCGCCCCATTGAAAGAGTTGCTATGCAAACACTTTGTTATCCTCTGTATATGTTATTTTGAAATATTTGTCTAACACTTCTCAAGACTTGTCTAAGATTTCTTGGATACTGTGGAGAAATATCTTATCTACATCTCTTAAATATATATCTTTTCCTTATTTGTTGCTGACTTTACATACTACGCTGCTTCATTGTTTGGACCATAGGTTTGGCAGAGCAAGATACTATGCTGTACTATATATAGTTTACAGAATTTAGGTAACCCAAACTACAAGCAAAAGAAGAACAGAGTGTGTTGTACATTTGATTTTATGCATTTGGACGATTTATTTTACACAACTTTTCGTTGAAAAATCACTCAGAATATCGGCCGCGGCAAAGACCCAAATAGTAGCCATTATGTTTTCATTTTTAAACAATAAAGTGCGATCAAGTGTTATTTTTAGATCAGTGAATTCAACAAACCAACCTGATGTGGTGCTCCAGCTGGGATGTACACTGCGTCACCCAAACATTGACAGATGGCATACCCAATAACACCCTCCTCCTTTCTCAAACGATCCAACAAATTATGATCCAAATAGAATGACTAAAAAAAAAACATAAAATTTTTTTTGTCCCTATTATGTGATTATGAAATCCGATTTGAAATGACTTACTTGATCATGTATGGGATCGGAATTTTCATTAAGAACCATGCCACGTTCTTCAGAAATCTAAAAATACACAATGTCATCATGCGAAATCTTGAAAGAAAGTTGAAAGAAAGTCGAAAGAAAGTTGAATTGAAGGTTCCATCTTTACCCTTATAAGGAAACGGCGCATTTTATCTGCATCATGAGCATCAAAGATATGCCATAGAGCACCCTATACATAACAAGTGCACATATTACAACACTTCCCTGTCATGGTTTGCTGACAACACTTCCCTGTCATGGTTTGCTGACAAAAAAATGAAAGACGGAGTAAGTTACCGGTCGAACATTCAGATTACGGATTCTTTTTTGTGTAACTTGGCAACAAGCTTTATCAACAATGTTTAATGTATCTATAAAACAATTCAAATCATTCGTATGATAAACGAACCTTGCACAGTACGCATGCGTTAACAACTACCATTGTAGAAAGAACACTCATTTTGAGTGATGACGTGATCAAAAGAATTCACCTTGAATTTCTTGATGACGTATGTCTTCTTCAACAGGTATACCAACATAACACTACAAACAAAACCATTAGAGGATGAATGAATGTAAGGCGAATGAAGAATTTGGCGACAACCCTCAACAGCACTTACAATGACGTTTGTTGCGTCAGATATATCTAGATGGAGATTTGTTGTGCCGGCAGACGGATACGATGATGATCCTGAACGACAAAATTCGAAGAATACAGTCCAATCAAACAAGACAGCAGTTAATATGAACAGGCCAGTCAGACAGGATTCATTCCAACAGTAACAACAGTAAAGAATATCTAGTAACGTTAAACGTACGACGCCATACCGTAAGCATTGTACATTTTCGGACCAAGGTCGGGGACGGCAAAAAACTCCGGAAGCCTAAACAATAAAACCGACTTTTAGTACTATGACCAGAGGGATAATTTGGCAGCCGTTGGTATGATTTTATTACAAACCTAGCCGCTAGATTTAAGCTACCATCTCTCTGCGTGTACTCTGGTGCAGGTAGCGCTTGCATCATATCTTGAAATCTTAAATCAAGAAAATCAATGTTTAGAGCATAAAATTGAAGAATATTTTCATAGAGATGGAATTTTGTTCACCTTGCTGGAAGTTTCTCTTTAAAATCATCACCAGGAGGCCAGTCCTGAACAAAAATATTTATTAGGCATTAAATATTTTCAGTGACTTTTTTTGAACGTTTTTGTTATTGTTGTTGTTGTTGCCAAACCTCCTATTAATTGTTGTTGCTAATCTTTAGATTGATTTTACAGTCCATAAAAATAAACATTGTTTTATTAATCCAAATTTGTCATCCCTAATTCTCATCGAATTTTTTACTCTTTCCTTTTCAATTTTTATCAATTTCTATGAACTTATTGGTTTGAGATTTTGCTAAACAAATTAAATTGGACATTAAAACATTCTCTCATCACATCTGTTGCCAATATTATTACAGGTTCTTCTGGGTAATTTTATATTCAGTTTTATAATAGGTCCACATGAGTTTTGCATTTTTAAACAACCTTCTTTACCAAATAATAATAACTAAATAACTAAATAAATAATAATAATAATATAATAATAACTAATATATATAATATATAATATGTTTTAATGTCCAATTTAATTTGTTTAGCAAAATCTCAAACCAATAAGTTCATAGAAATTGATAAAAATTGAAAAGGAAATATATAATATATAATAACTATAATAAATAATACCAAATAATAATAACTAAATAACTAAATAACTAAATAACTAACTAAATAAATAAAAGTGAACAAAAAAATTGGAAGTTGGAAGAGGTTCAGAGGTCCAGTAAAAGTAGAAGTATTGGAATGAAGAGAAGCCTCACATCTGGATATGGATCGATTCGAAAGATGATAGAGAAAATTACTTAACCATGAACATTTTTGCAGAAATAGTAAAAAAAAGTTGAGTTGAGTTGAGTCGAGTTACCTTTAATTTGAGCAGCGAAACAGCTTCTCCATTAAGAACAGGGCGTTCTAAAATATTGATATCAAATTTTATCGCTCATGAAAAATATAATCAAACTTCAGAAATGTTTACAAACAGACACCTACCTTTGACACATTCGAAACCCTTCCAAAATTGTCCTACAGAAAAATTTTCAATCACGTTTCCATCGTAACAATTGACAATATCACCGAGTTCGTCACCTATATGCAATAAATCAATCAATAAATGTCATTCTTCATATTTTGATAAAAAATCACGAAGTAACAGAATAGTGCGCAGTTCCATTAATAACCAATAATTTTGTGTCTTTGGCACGATATACGATGAAAATATGAATTAATGACAGATATACACTGACCGAAATCATCACAGAAAGATTTCGGATTCCATAATTCTTTTTTTAAAGTGTGATGCACATTTGAAACAATGATTGGCTAAAAACAAATGTAGAAAAATGTTCATATAAACTAACAACAATCATTTAAGTTTTAATATGCACCCTGGTGTGGTAAGTGTAATCAGGCATACCTTGCCTTTTCTCCATTCTGATTTGAAGACTTTCATAGTTGCATCTGAGAAATTTGATTTTTGGATGTGTAACATTCTTCCATGGCAAAACCAAACACATTCAGAGTTAGTCTCGATGTCCTGATAACTATCGGGTATGTTACATTCACTGCCCTCCGTTAATTGGTCATTATGCTAAAATAAGACAGCTTCAAATGTATCATTTACAGTTTGAAGAGAAGACATGTGGTGGACGAAAATGTAACCTACCTCAATGTTTGCGATAGTTGCTAGGATATCTAAACTGTTCATGTTAGGTTTGACCATCTTATGTAAATCAACAACATTTCGATGACGAGAGAATTCCAGTAAATCGAGCTGACGAAACTTCAAACCAATCTTCCTACACACGGCCAACAGGTCGTCATACAAATTCTTCAAGACTAGTTGGGAAGAATATCACCTTAGTTAACGTGGGGAAAACTCCATCATCAAACCACTATTAAAAGACCTTTCAACAGAGCTTTACAGTGAGGAGAGATACTTACCATTCTTGGGGATAGACTGTGTGATGTTCAGTTCATCTAGGTTATGTTCGCGGTCCAGGTTACATACAGGCCAATCTAAGGATAAAGATGGTATCACTGAATGGCAGTGTATATAGTCTCCTTCGTGACCACTATCAAGAGAATTTTTTTAAACCTAATCTAAAGAAGAGTACAACTAAGGAGATGAAGTGGAAAGCACTTACCATTGGAGTCTTTCTGATTCAACTCGTGATGAAAACAATCAAGACAAACACTAAAACCGCAACTTTCACAAGTCCAATGTGTATTAAAGATGGTCGTAGCACAAACATCACACATATCACGTACTTGTAACACTGGTCTCTTCCAAGCAATGTCCCCTAAATTAAAACAGAATTGTTTCAACACCAGCCCCGTTTGGAGATCACTGGAACACCAATTTGTGATGAAAAACATTAAAACATACCAGATCTTTTGTTCCACTTTTGTGTATCCAATTCTTGAAGAACTAATTGTTCAAACTGAGCACCAATATCTTTTAAGATTTCTTTGCATGCATCAAAATCCAGAACACCTAGTAGTGTATAGAAATAAAATATGTTTTATTCCAAGCAATTTCTTAAAATTTGTAGAGTATTTTGCAATTGATTTCAGAAGTGAATGTGTAAAGGATTATGGTAAGTTTTATTTACATATTTTTCTCTCTCCCAAGTCAGCGGCAGTGAATAGAGTAGCTCCTTGTTAAAAGTATGAGTACCACAGGTCATCAGAAACGAACTGACATTGTGCAGACAGTAGGTGTCAGCTAGTGATGAAAGACCTGCAGTTTCCAACTTGTTTTGGCCAACTCATACGCATGTCCTTTTAGGTCTTATCATCACTGTTTTAACAGTCAAGACTCTAGCACCCTTATTTGTTTGTTCCCTTTTATAAAAATAAAAACCACATTACCCAATGGTTATTGTCCGCATACACAACTTAGCAAGATGCAGCACTCACAAAAAACACTGTTCACTTGTAAATGCAGCACACTCCCACATATACGATCAATACAATTCTCATCTAAATACCTGTTACTATTAGGTAGTTTTTTATTTATAGATACAAATTACATGAAAACACTTTTTCTATTCACTGCTTCTTTTGCATCCTCATTCACTGAAGCAACATAAGCAAAGTGTATTCACATATTTTTTTATAAGAAACCTGTTTTAAGAAACCCAAGGGCTCCAAAAAGTTACGAAACATTTGCTATTATGGCTTAGCCAAAAATTCTAAGAAACTTTGGAAATCCAATTCAACAAGAAAACGGTTAATTTAAATACACAATTTGAACGTTTACATAAATGAAATGTTCACACAATTCGAACGTTTATGTCAATTTTTTATTCTAATGTTTATATTGGATGTGTTTTCTCCAACATGAATTCATTCTTAATAAACTTTTTGAGAGTAAAATTGAGAAACTACTATACCCAAATGTTGCAATCGAAGCATTGAAGCCGACACAACAAATTCAAATAAACGTTTAATCACAATGTACAGAACATACATGCATTTTCTTCCTGGAAAACCCATGGTTTCAGATCATCAGGCTCTGCTGCGTCAGATGTACAAAATCCAGCAGTTTTAATTTTGCCCGAATCAAGAGTATAAAGCCTAAAGAAACATATTTTAATATAGGAAATATTAGTCAGCAGCACGTCTGATTTGAGTTATTTTCTGTTTTTCATACCTTCGAAACATTGTGAATCGACAGTATGCTCCGTCCGTACCCTCCTTACAATCTAAACATTTTGGTAACCGTGGGAAACTAGTACATGTTTTAGTTTGCAACCAGGAGTTTTCCTCAGCAAAACCGGAACGTAATTTCTTCCTGACCACAACTGAAACAAATAAGATGAAATGAAAATGAGAATACCGCCGTTTGAACTTGAGTCTACATGTAACACCAGCACTCAAAACCCACCTTCATATTTCAGTTCTTTTCTCCGTTTCCTTTTGTAATCAGGGCAGAAGTTGTCATCCACTTTGTTCTTCAATTCACTGGCATTAACTTGTTCATTGGATATTTTCGGCATCTTTTCATCTTTTTCAAAACACAAATCTGTTTTCCTCTTCTTATGACTGATGTCTGTCAAATGTGATTCTGCGTCTTTGGGTGATTTGGCAAATTGCTTGCAGTCAGTTACCATAACTTTGAAAGGACTAGTCAATTTCTTATGACAACTTGTATTTTTCTTTTCATTATTCTCTGCTGCTTTCGAAATGATAGGAATGGTACATTTCCTTGCGGAAGTGGTGATTGTGTTGGGTGAAGATAAACTGGTTGATACAGATGTTATAATTGGTTTTATCACAAAGTTTGGTTGAACTTTCAAAACCTTTGCTTGATCTGATTTCAATGCATTTACAGTAGAGACAGAAAATTTTAAACGATCATTGCAAAACAGCTGAACCTGCTTCATTAGACTTTCCATGGTCACTTTTCCTGAAAATTTTGCTGAATCTATTGATTTTGCGCCTGACATTACCACATTTGTTTTCAACGGCAATATAGGAACGTTTTCACGACATGATAAACTAGTTTGTTGATGCATAACTGTTGAGGGAATGGAAGAAGTTGATTTGGAGGTAGTTGTAGTTTCACATTGTTTAATGCTTTTATGACCTGATTTGTCGAAGCTAACAGAGATTGCACTTGTGACAACAGGTGTTTTGGTGGACTGTTCTGGAAATGTAGAGGAAATTTGCGTGGAGATAGATAGAAAAGGTGGTGAATTTCTTCCAAGCATATTAGGAGGTTTTGCATTACCAGTTTCAAGTTTGGGAGGCTGTTTGTGTTTCGACCATATTTCATCACTCATATAACTTTTAACTTTGCGTGTATCTTCTGCTGTATGTTTTTTTATAGTGGCTGACGCCAACTCAACATCAGTTTGCATTGATAACATGGAAGTAGTTAAAGATGGAGAGGGGCAATCAGCAGATGAACTTTGTGAAGACGCAACTATTGATGGATTCTTCACATCGTCTTTCAATATTTCTTGATTTTTTGGGGCAACCAATTCATCTTCCCCATCTTCTTCATCAAACTGACATTGATGCATCTTCAAGTGAGTGTCTGTCACAATACTTCTACTGCTTCTTCTGCTAGCTGTTCGCGGGGCACCATCACTATCGTCATCGTCATCATCAACCTCATCAAAAGCTCGTTTCCGGCCTGATTTTGAGTTCTTTCTTTTTCTGGTTTTTCCAGGAGAAGGAGGTCCCTGATGATGAGACCAATTATTTGGACTTTTTGGGGGAAACATAGCAGGTACCGTCCTTGTGACAGGTGAAGTAGGCAAAGATTTGCATTGTCTATTCTTCCAAACATCTGTTGATACTTTGATTTCAGTGGGCGACACCAAAGAAGAAGGCACAACATTGAACTTGTTATTAAACTTGTCTTTTATGGAAGTGATTAATGAAGTTTGTGGGGGTCCCATTAAGAAAAGACAATAATTTGGTTGTGACCTTGCCACTTGGAAATAAAGCTGTCCAGGAGTTTTCACACTAGCTGAAACAGTTTTTGATAACATATCTGAAAGATCTTTTGGAGTTAATTTGATTAAGCATTTGTTCCGGATGGATGTAGGTGTAGCCGGATTGGATGTAGGTGGAGTTGGATTTGATGGTGTTTTAATTATACACGATGATACAAATGGAACTGTCTTGATTTTTGATGGAATACCCATGGTTGCAGGTACGGTTGGTGAAGTTATAATAGACAATGGTTCTACAACTGAATTAGAAGCGTTGCTATTCATGACAGAAGAATTTGGTAGTACTTTTAACCCACTTTTGGAGAGGGGGATTAAATAACAGATATCTTTCTTCGTCTCTACCTGAGTACAAACCTGTGGCTGGTCGGTCATGTTTTCTTCGTTGATGTGCTCATTTGTTCTCAAAATATGCAAGTCTGTCGGCTTGTTGGTGTTATGATCTTTGTTAGGTAACATGGTGTCTTTCCTGGATGGATCATGGTTATTGGTAATGTTAGGAAGAGTTGATGAATCAGCTGCATGGATTTCTGCTTTCCTACTTACGTCTTCTAATTTACACTGTTTAGCCTGAGGATGTGTGTCAGGTTTCAACAATATATCTGTCACTTTGAATGGTGTCTGCGGTTGAGTAATAGACTTAACATTTGAGATCATTGGATTAATTGACGATGATTCCTTATGAGTTGGCTTTATGTGATTTTTGTCACCACCAGAAGGATTTACACTGGGAGAGAGCATTGATTGATCTTTGTGAAAAGTTGCGCCAGTCAAAGCTTCTTCTGGAGTCGTTGTTTCTTCAATATTTCGAGTAGCTGCTACATGAATAAACAGAGATTCCATTTCACTGGTTCCTAATTTTTGCGAATACTCACAAGATTTACCTTTTTCAAAGTTTTGTTTTATCACTTTCTTTTTATTTGGAGTTTTTGTTGTTTTAGTTGGCAGTTTTAATAATTTGTTTTCTTCAATTTCTTCAGTACGCAGTTTTGATAATTCCTTTTCTTCAATTTCTTTAGTTGGCAGTTTTGATAATTTGTTTTCTTCATTTTCTTCAGTACGCAGTTTTGATAATTCCTTTTCTTCAATTTCTTTAGTACGCAGTTTTGATAATTCCTTTTCTTCAATTTCTTTAGTACGCAGTTTTGATAATTCCTTTTCTTCAATTTCTTTAGTTGGCAGTTTTGATAATTTGTTTTCTTCATTTTCTTTTTTGTCTTTGTATTTTGTAATTGAAATTGGCAATGTAGTTGATATGCTTGTTGTAACAGTTGTAAAATTGCTTGTAAAATTCATCATCTCAAATAAGTCTTTGTGTGAATCTTCTACCACAAAACATTTCAACAACCTCTCATTTGTGAAATTTGTGAAATCATTTTCCAGTTTACTATCATCCTTCAGATGATGGCTATTGGTATCAAGCCTTTGGTTTAACAATTCATGTGAATCTGTAACTTGAAAAACTTTCAACAACTGAGAATTACGTATTTCAACTGATGGAATTGTTGCAGTCAAATTTGTAAAACTTTTCTGGATGGTTTCATTTTCTACAGAATGTTTTGGTGGTATTTCATGTTCTGCAGCTTTCATCTTGCCATACATATGCAATGATGCTTGGACTTGCAAAATAGTACCAGTTTGTGGACTTTCCATCGCGTCTTGAGATGGCTCAACATTGCCAGATGCTGACAACATTGATAGCAAAACATTTTCTTTGTTTGATATCATCTCAGATTGTGCAATGGTTTGATTTTGATTTTGAGACAATCCATGGATATGAGATTGAAATATTTCATGTTTTGGCAATGAAGATTGGTTTATTGACTGAGTGGCGGCATTTTGGAAATGGTTTGTAGAACAAATAACACTCGTTTGTTGAGGCAAACTCTTATTACCTGGTTTATAGTTTTGTTGTTGAGTTTGGTTCTGCCTTGGTTCATACCTTTCCAATGGAGTGCATTCCAACTGTCCTTTTTGAATTGGTAATGATTCATTGGTATGTTGAATTTTTTTAAGTTTATGTTTCGGATGTAAACTTGACATTATCCCAGCATGATAAGGAATTGTTAAATGCTTTGTGTTATTAACAGCCATTGATTTGGCAGTATTAGAACGGAACGTGGCATCATTAATTGACACAGATGTACTTGGAGGTGAATATTGTTTCACGTGAACTTTTTCATTTTCTTTTTGTGCATTACTGCTTCTGCTGTCATAATTTCTGTATAAGTGAAGCATGTAGTTGGTGACAGCAATATCAAACAGCTCATTAGTAGACCTGTTTATTTTGGAGCTCATTTCAGAAGATTTGACTTCCATACTTGATTCTTTTTTGCCAGCTGTTCTTCCTGTTGAGGAATAATTTCTCTCTTGGGAGCAGCATTTATCATAAAGAGGTGGGCTGTTACGTGACTTATTTGAGAAATCTGAATTTC
>CM077624.1:0-21702 GCA_039566895.2 Turritopsis rubra | reverse complement strand
TAAGTTTAGTAATAAAGAATAACAACATTGATCGGTGTCAGTAACTATTCTATCCGACGAGATAGTCGATGTAGACCTGTTATGTGTTCGTATTATCAGTTCATCATTTTCTACCGATGTGTATTTTTTAATGTGTTTGAATGTAGCTCTTTCGTATCAGTTAGTTTTGACTACTATGCCGAAATGTGTAGCTAGCAGTTTATTTGGTATTTCATTGTAGTATGTGGATTGTTATTATTAAGGTTCGCCTTTAGGGAAACTTTAGGGAATATAGACTAGTGTAGCGTGTAAGAACATTTTACAGTTTTCCTCCATAAATTGTTTTTACACGCAATACTGCCATGATAAATCTGTGTATATACAAAAATTGTTGTGTTTCTCCATGTTGGAATTATATCATATTTAACACAAATATTTTGGATCGATCATTCAAAGAATGCTATTATCCCTATTTTTTAGTGCTATTTGGCCTATTTAGAGATTTCTAAAGTTGTACAGTTAATCTAAAAGCTAAAATTCCAATGTGTAGAGATTTAGAAAAGAGACAATACGACGTATACTCCTACCTAACCAATGTATACTCCTACCTTACCACGGTTAAACTTCTGACATATAAGAAAATACTTTCAAAATTTCCCTATTATCTAATAAAAGCAATACCTTCTGAGACGTTTTAATCTTTCAAATCTTTATTCTGCTATGAATTGTGGAAAGTCAAAACCCAAAACTCCACTTGTGCATCATGATACAAAAAACATGTAAATATGTATATAACCATGATTTACACATTCCTTCTTGTATAACATTCATCTATACTATTCAATTTTCTAATCTAAAACAAAAAGATATCAATCAAACACTATCAAAACAATATAATAATGATCTTGATACCTTCGTTTCCCTAAAGGCGAACCTTAATAATACCAAATAAACTGCTAGCTACACATTTCGGCATAGTAAAATGATTTTACATGCTATATACCGCCATGATTAGTTATTATTTGAATTGGAAACATAAAAGTGTTGAGGGCGTTACCACACGGGCGGAGAGACAGACGACAGACTGTTTATATACAAAAATGTTGTGTTTGATCGATCATACAAAGAATACAATTTCCCCTATTTTTTAGTGCTATTTTACCTACTTAGAGATTTCAGAAGTTGAACAGTTAAACAAAAAGCTAGGTAAAACATTTTTTACCACCTGGCTACTAAAGAATATTTAGAAGAGAGATTAAGAAAAGAGATCGTGGACAATGTATTCCCCTACCTAAACACAATTAAACTTATGAGGTATAAAATAATACCTTCAAATTTCCCTCTTTAACTAAAGCAAACAAAAACACACATACCTTCTGACATTTCTATCTTTCAAACTGATTTTTATTCTGCTATGAATTGTGGAAATATTCAGAACTCAAAACTCCATTTGTGCATCATGATATAAAAACCATGTAAATATGTATATAACCATCATTTTCACTCTCTTCTTGAATTACATTCATCTCTACTATTCAATTTTATAATAATCTAAAACAAAAAGATATTAATCAAATCACAACAATATAATAATGATCTTGCTACCTTCGTTTCCCTAATAGCGAACCTTAATAATAACAAACCACATACTACAATGAAATACCAAATAAACTGCTAGCTACACAATTCGGTATAGTAGTCAAAACTAACTGATACGAAGAAGCTACGTTCAAACACATTAAAAAAATAAATAGAAATCGGTAGAAAATGATGAACTGATAACACGAACACATAACAGGTCTACATCGACTATCTCGTCGGATAGAATAGTTACTGACACCGATCAATGTTGTTATTCTTTATTACTAAACTTAAAGCGTTGGATATAATTTTTTTAAAAAAACCAAAACCAAAAATTTACACACAACGTCTTCATTTCTCATTTAAAGAAATGAACGTTTAAAAAATTTGATGAACTTTCGAACTCAAAAACCATTGCATTGCCTTCTCCTCCGTGCGGCTTTATGATGTCTTCCTTAAGGTACAAAAACTCCACGAAGTAATAAAACCCCGCAAGATGGAGCTAGAGATTCCCCTAATGGGAGATTCCCCCTATACTAATACGGAAAAAACAAACATCCATTGACGAACTTTCCGAGAAAATTTTCCAAAAGTTCTTTCTTTCAAAGTTAGGTAAGAAAAAAGCAAGATTTAGTATTAGTATAAGAAGATAATCATATTCACAAGAAGTTTTGTAAAATCTACTGCCAAATTTATCACCATACACCAAAATTCCGAAAACAGTTGTTTCAGCATTTTTTTTGAAAAATCTGAACAGCAGTAGAAACACAGCTATGACCATACTGACAATGATATTATCCTTCCTTGATAAACAGAGAACACATACTTTCTCAATAAATTGGCATGGATAAACCATAGGACAGGAAGTTTTGTCTTGTTTTCATTATTTCATAATTACTTTTAACGAACAAGAAGAAAGTTTTTACAAGAACAAGTGGAATCGGTAAATCAATACCTAATTATTTAGTATTTGAATTTCAAACTAACCCCATAATACAATTTACTTTCGATAAAATCTATATTATTTTAAAAATGGCCATGATTCTAAAGCCGGTTTCCAAGTGGAATGGCTCTTGTTTTCTCCACGTGATCACTTATTGAGTCATTTGATTGGCTTGCGGAATAGTTCGCGGCGGAAAAGTTGAATTTGATCCTACTTTTCTTAACTTTTCTGCGACACTTTTTTTCTTAACTTTTCTGGGGATACTTTCGTGGAATTCATTAAAAACACAAAAGCCGCTAGACTGCAAGCAGAATATTCTGTCTAGCGTAAAATCGACTTAAATTCTACCGAGTTGAATAAAATTGGCTAACGGCAGTTCTTCTGGCACTTTTTAAAAAAACCTAACAAAGTCCACAAAATAAGCTCTGCACAAAAGATAGAAAAAATTGAAAAATAAGGTGTTTGTAAGATTTGATGAGTAGTTTTTACATTCGCATGTAGTTAGATCAACTCCGAAAAAATTGCCTAACATTGTTTTGTCCAATAAGGTAGTCCACAAAACTAAATCCGTGCAAAATACGAGAATTTTTTTTCAAAAAATGCTGCAAATGCTGAAGTAATGTTACCGGCGCATCCAAGCAAGTGGTATAATTTTTGCATGGATTTGATGTCGTGAAATACTGATATCTACTATCGGCATAGCTAAAACAATGTGTTGCAGTAACTAAACTCAATAATCACTTTTGTGCTGCAATCCTGAAAAAGAACGTCCCTTTTTCTTGACATGAAGACCGTTTCTACTCCAATAAACGTCCAATAAACGCCAGGCAAAATTTCTAAATTCTACAATAAATGCTGGGCGCATCCATCTCCTCAAACTGGAGTGATTAAACAAAAACCATTGGAAGTTCTTCATTCTCAGCATGGACACCTTCTTATTTCGGAAACATTTGTTGTTTTACAGTCACAGTTGCTAACACTCTAGTATATTTCTTTACACTTTTTGCAAAAGTATAAATGCCATCAAGAACTTTAATTTTATGAGTCGTCACTCCAGTCATTATTTATTATCGTCGTGTCGCTAATACATCGTATATCACATATCATGACATGGCTTAACTATATATCTTTTCTTCCTTTATTTGCGACACAAAAAACCAAAAATAAATCGTTATGAAAGTAAACTCTGCAACCTCAACTCATCATTTTGGTCTTAAAATATTTTTTTATTAATGAAAACATTTCATCCATCCAGGTTATGTTTGTGTAAATAATATAAAAGCTCTTAGCTAACTGATAAACAGTTCGACAAGATAAAAAACAGCACCTTCACAATCTTGCACTGCATCTGTAGCTAGAATCTTTATGCAAAACCATTAAACAGATGAAAAATCGAAACTAAATCAGTAAAACAGCGCTTTTGCAACAAAACATTTACAAATGGTGAATACCAACAACACGCTACACCAGCCCCTGTTCCAACCTCTAAGGTTTGATGGACAAGCTCTATTGCGGAACTCCGGCTATTAAGGTGAACGGAAGATGAGAAGGAGAAGGAGGAGAAAGAAAACGTTGGTTTTAACATATATTTCGTCCTACGGGGAAAGATATAAAAATATAGATACATTTACAGGCAAATATCTTAACAAGCTCTTTACTTCTTTCCTATTACAACAAAATGTTGTAAGTTGTAAGTAACTGCTTTTCTACGAATGGATCTATGTTGGCATTCCTGCATTGGGATTGCTTATGACTGTTAGATCAAAATTGTGCTTTTTCTTTGCAGGTCTTCTCCAAAGAAACCAAAACAATCTAAAGATAAATTAAAATCTATTATGTTTCCTTGAACTTTGTTTGAAGCGAGTTTTTTTATTGTCATTCTTTATTACTTACAAAGTTAAAATCAGTGGTATCAATAATGCAGCAGCAGGGATGTAAAAAAACAACTGAGATAAACCGGCAGCATTGAGTTTTGAATACGAGAAGTTGAAAATAAAACCCCCAACAAACATTGCAATTGTTTCCAGGACTGTCACAATGGAATATATCGATCCTAGAAAAGAAATACATTTTTGGAAAGACTATTCTCCTTTTCTTTTAAAATATTATGAAACAGTCTTTGAAAATCTCATATACCTTGCTCTGAAAGTTCAACATTTTCAGTAAGTGTTGCACGAAATATGGGAATGTGTACTAACGTAAATGCTCGCAATCCAAGAGCTAAAAAAAATAGCAAGTATATCTGAATTGGTCTTTATAGGAGTTTCTAGCAATCTAACAATCTGATACCTGACAATCTTACATAAAAAATGAGAAACAGTATGCCAAAAAGTGGTGTCAAAAATATTTTAAACTTGTTTAAAAACTACAAAATTGCTCTTACAAAGGACGAAATCAAATAACTTGAATTATACCCTAAAGAAAGTAATTTAGTACCTCCATAAGCACTGTCCTTGTGTTTTACCAATGCAAGCAGTAATGCACCAGCGATACCAAAAACAGGTGATATCAGCGCCACAAGGTAACGTGGAATATACAATAAGAACACCTTCACAACAATAAGGGTTGCCACTGCGCTAGCAATCATCTCAGTACCAAGGTAATTTCCGATTTCGTGTGGCGGAAAACAAAATGGCCTGTTCATTAGGTACAACGCTAAGACCGGATAAAATGCAGCTGTAAAACAGCTGACAAGTGTCAGAATAGCGACCGGTAAGTAGACCTTCCAACGATCCGGCCTGTTTTTTGTTAGCACACACCACAAAAGTTTAGGCTGTTGGTGAAATTGACGAAGAATTTGTTTAATGCGCTGTCCTTTTGATTCAACAGATTCTGTTGGTTTATCTTCTGTTCTGTTTTCTTCTATGTTCACATCTTTGAGTGATTCTTTTAAAATGAAGACAACATATAAAGTTGAAGCCAAATATAATGATAGCATCAAAATCTGAGGTGGAATAAACCCATACTTTTGTATAAATGCGCCACTGGCATAGAAACTTACGCATCGACCAACCAATCCTGTCGCTTCCAATATCGCTAAAATATAGTAAACAGTTTCGCATGCTTATCGAAAATATATTATGAGCATGAGATTAGTCATATCGTATCATTAGATGACAATATAGAACCTCCATATATAACATAGAAAAGAGGATGCAACATCGTGAAAAAGTGCTTGGAAGGGAAAGTGTGGGATAACTTTAAAGTATATTTCCAAATAAATGAACACAAGGAACAAA
Source organism: Turritopsis rubra (assembly GCA_039566895.2). Taxonomy (NCBI): domain Eukaryota; kingdom Metazoa; phylum Cnidaria; class Hydrozoa; order Anthoathecata; family Oceaniidae; genus Turritopsis; species Turritopsis rubra. The sequence goes on along the minus strand of CM077624.1, from coordinate 15,960 downwards.
AGTAATCTTTTAAAGCTCCCAAAAATCAAGTTGGAATTTGCAAAGAAATCTTTTAGATTTCAGGGGGAAATGTTTTTTAACGAGCTGCCTCTGTAAGAAGCTCTAAAAGTAGTTTTTACAGTTTGAGGAGTCGAGTTAATTTTATTTACTTTTTATTATTTAATTAACTTTTTCTAATAATTCTAATATCTTTTTTATCATTCTTATTTATTTGTTTATTTATTTATTTATTTATTTATTTATTTATTTATTTATTTATTTATTTATTTATTTATTTATTTATTTATTTATTTATTTATTTATTTATATGTATATTATTAAATGTTTTATCAGTATTGTTATTTTGTATACATGACAGGACACATGCCATCGTTAAAGTTTATCTCTATAAGTTCACTCGTTGCTCTCTTGTTATGACAGATGTTCTTTAACATGGTGACTTGAAAAGAAGGCTTAACATACTGCACACTGGCCTTAGCGCAAGTTGGACCAGTGCTATATGTATCTCGGTAAGTCAACATTCTAGTTGCAAGTCGGCGGGCAGCAGAATAGCTAACTACTACGGATGGAAGCCCAACGACTTAAAACTCCTAGTTACTTTCTTACTTACATACTCATATAAACACATAAAATACTTTCAAAATACTTTTCGGAGTAAAATTTTTATTCACCATACCGATTCGAATTGGCAATTTTTCTTTTGGTGTAATGTCACCCAAATACGCATAAGCCATCATGAACATCCCGTTATAGGCTCCGCTTATTCCATTAATGAATACTCCAACATAAAATATATATACAGGAAGTTTTAAAACCATTCCTAGCAGCATCAAACTGGAATCCAGAAGAGAACCAGCACAATTTATCAAGATGATAAAACGGCGGCCAATTCGGTCTGAAAGTGTTCCGTAAAATAAACAACTTATGACAGTGGCCGTTGTCCAACAGAAGTTCAATCCAATATTAAAATGCGCAACTGACGATTGTACCTGTAATAAAAGAATAGTTTTTTATTCATTCTGGAGATACACACCAATCAATCAAATCAGTTAAACGGATGTGTTACCTTGTCCTGTGCCGTCTTCTGAGTGGCACTGATAATTGCCTGTCCACACGATGAAGAATCATTCATGTACTCATAAACAAGATTGAACTCCTTACTGTATTCATTATACACATACTGTGTGACAATAGGCATTTGCATTATGGAAGCAAACACGAACATCAAAATGACTGGCTCAAGCAAAAATCGCACAGACAACTCCATCTTGAAAGATGGAACTATATTTATTGATCTAAAAATATGAAGAATAAGGATAACCATTCCTTTCTGAAGCCATACGGACACTTTCTCTTTTTATAGGAGTCTATGACATCACGGAATAAAAAAAATGTGACAATAAACATTAAACTTGTGTTGATGACTTGTAATACGAAGAAAAAGTAACACTCTAATGTCACTTTTGTTCACAATTGTTTGTTTATTACACGAAACCGAAAAAACTGTGAACAAAAGTGCCAAAAATGTACCAAAAACGTAAGCAGGAAGGAATTGTTCTATCTTAACTTCTTGACATTATCTTGTTCCAAGAGTCATAAGTTTTGTTAACATTACATGAAACCGTTTTCTGAAAATTTCGTGAACATGGTTTTTGGGATAATAAGATAAAATCTGATAAAAGAGAATTAACGTCAAAATAACAACTGAAGCTTAAAATGTTCCCTGAGCGACTCTCAATCAAACCCAACTTATAAAAATGTTCAAAACGTTTTATTTCGCCTTAAATTTAAGGTTTTGTCAAGTCACGTGATCAAAATGGCGACATTACAGCCGCCCGGCTTACTCGCACGTGAATATGAGATCGCTATATTAATATGAAATATAAAAATAACATGTGTACTCCAGACGCTGAATTTTCAATGTTGTTTCTCAAAATAAATTTAGTGAAGAATAAACAAGTTTTGGTTGTGTACGAAGTTTCATTATCAGGGGTTAATTGTCAAAAAGTTGTTACGTTGTAATAAACATTCATCGGAAAGATTTCTTTTTTTAAAAGTGGAGTAAAAAAAACACGTCTGCAAGACATTGTAAACAGGAGAAAAAAAGTTACAATCATATTACATATAACCCTAACTCTTTTTGGTTATTTTGGCAATTCTTTTCAAAGAAATTCGTTCTTTCATATTAAGTTTTTCACCATAATATTGATAACTTCGAAGGTTTTATGTAAAAATATTGAAGGAACCTGGCTTAACCAGGGTTTGGAAAATTCGATCGATTTCGAAACAATCTTTGTGGAAATGATCACTACACACAACGCTATCTTTACTAAATATAAAGTTATTGAATGATGGTAAAAAACTGTTTCAAAGATGGTGTTCCAATGTTGTGTCATATGCAAAAACGTTTCTGATAGCTACAGTCATTCCGAAAGTAAGTTGGGCATCTGTGATGTCATAAATTTGTAATTACTGAAAACTTTAAACTTGAATGACTTTTGATATAATGGATCAAATGACTTCAAATTTTGTAGGAAGTTGTATTTATAAAAATGAATCAATATAAGCAACAACAACAACAACAAAAAAAAAAAATAGATTTTGAAGTTAATTTTCCTTTAAGCCTCCTTTTTTCTAGTTTATTCTACAAGTTCAGATCCGAACATGCAGGAGGTCCACTTAATTGTTAAAAGAGGCACTCAAATGCATATTAAATTAAGGTAGTAACCCCCTCTAAAATGTCAAAAAAATGAGATTAAGCTTTAACAGTTGTGTTCGCCACAAGCGTTCCAAAAGCAAGTAAGCATAAACCAGGCTTTCAACATGCATTAATAGACGCTGGGGAGATGGCCCAATGGCGTTTTTGGGTGGAATACGTTCCAACAAATCGTTTTTGTTTTTGTTTTTCGTTTTAGAAGTGGTGGACGGGCTATCGAAATTTCGGTTCTTTTTTTTTTAAAACGTAAATTTATCAGAACTTGTATTTCTGAATCCCTGGCAAATATCAATATTGATGGAATGGAGTTGCTACTTTGCAGAAATTTTTTTGCAACAGGTGTGTCCAGCAGTTCAAGAAGAAAATCCGGCCTTTTTTTCAATGACCTGACTAATGCGAAACCCTGACTAATGCTCTCGTTGCTATTAAGTTTCCACTATGCAATGAGCGGAACGATTTTGTTAGGCTCGATTATCTAACCGCACAGTGGGTCGTCAAATCTGCCCAAAATTGACCAATTTCAACAAATTCCAAATTTAATAGTCCTAACAGCCGTACTGAACTCAGACCGGGTTCAGATTTCAGTACGGTCTAAAATCCTTTCAGCTCACATGAGAAAGTTCAGGCGAAGTTAATTAAAACAAGAAAAAAGAAAATAACCTCTACTGTGCATGCCAAAAATGAAACTCTAATAATCATAATAATAACAAAAAATCATAGACGAAACCCTATTCCAATACTCAGCAGCTGGCTAAAAGTTTTCTATTATCTCACCAAAACCACGTAATGGACGCCAACATCAGCAGTAACAAATTCAAATCCATTCTCTGCTAAAAATGAGATTGATGGAAAAGTTGGTCCATTTTTTGCCATAGCCTAATTCATCCAGGTCTAGTTGAGCCTGGAAAGAATAACACTCCTCTCAAATTGCCGGTTTTCACTGACAAGCGCCCCACATTATGGTCAGCTCGGACCTCCATCGTCTATGTAATCATTCAGCTCTTAAACCTCAGTATGATTTTAAAAATTCTCAATTTTCTGTCTCTTGTGTCTAGTAATAGATAACCGTGAACAGGAAGTTGGACGGAATAATAGGAAAGGAGATGAGAAAATAAACAAACAAATAAAGAAATAAAGGAATAAATAAGGAAACGGATAAAAAAGAAAAGAAGAAACAAAATCAATGTAAATACATACAGATTTACACCTTCACACATTTTACTTGAAAAACGAAACCGTTGATGTCGTCATTTCCAAAGTCTGCACGTCTTTTACACAGACAATGTCACCCAGCATAATATCTTACACAGACAATGTCACCCAGCATAATATTTTTAGTCATAAATAAACATAATTCTAAGTTTATCAACCTCGAACCCAGGGTCGTTTGTCTCTTTTTGATAAAAAGCGACGCGACAAGAAACAGGCCGATATTGAGTCAATTTTAAATAATTTCCATCACGTAATAACTTGTACATAGTAGTGTGTACCAATAAGATGCTTGATCTTATTGGTGAAAAACCCTTTAGAGAACGTCCTTTTTAAATTCTTTGTTACCGCTAACGGTCTCGTTGACATTAATGGCGAAAGGCTTGCATATATTGTATTCAAAGTTAACGTTTTCTGAAAAGCGTGGCCTGCCAAACATTAATGTGATTTGATTTCTCTATTAATAACAAATAATTCGTATTCATTGAAATGCACCTTCCCGAATTCACATTTTTATGTTGCTTCCTGACTCAGTTGTCTATACGGGCCTCGTTTTGATGCTTTACATTGTTTGACTGTAATTATTTAGGTATATATTTTGCTCATAGTGGGACAAATTTCATTAATTTTCAACACAGAATCGAGACCCGTATGGACAACTGACTCGGGATGCGACATATAAACATGAATTCGGGAAAGGTGTATTGCATGTTGCGTTTTCCGTAAAATGAACCAATTCGGGCCTGCGATGTCACGGTCTTTTCGTATCGTCGTCTTCATATGAAAAAGAGACTAGTTTCGAGGTCGCAAGCTCATATCAAACGGTACTAAGATTTGAATTATAAGTCTGCTGTATTACCAAGTGTGGTACATAATACACATCCGTAATCATAACCACAGTATGATGTCATACCTGGTGTAACACATCGAAACGCAGATTTTGAATAGTTCACGTGTTTTTTTTAACACGGATTGCAGCTTTTTTGTTCCATGAAGAAACATTTGGTAACATAATCGGGAAAAAGAAATCCGAGTAAACAAATGTCGGGGGAGAATTTAGTCACTTTGGCCCGATTTTTCTAACCCCCGATAAGGTATCAAAGAAATTTAAAAGAAAATGGAGACGTAAGGAAAAATCGAGTATTACGAACTGAACGTGGGTAGTGTCAGGATAAAACGTTTGAAACTGAAAAGATCTGGATTCAAAACATCGCCGAACCATTCAGCGGAAAACTGAGCCTTATAGCGGAATGCGTCTACTGTAGCCCAAATGGGGACCTCAGTTAAATAAGGATTTATTTTCAGTGTATCCAAATAAATGTATTTTGATATTCGCCTAGAAATGCGAATGATATAAAGTGTTTGCATCTTGCAAAAATGAATATATACTTTACGCAGGACCTCATTGATAACAGTCTATCGAAACTATACGAGGTACTATCCTGCGCATGCACCATTTAATAATAATGATAATACTTAACTTAACTTTCAGAAATCACACTCACACAAAATTTTGAATCTGATAGAAAAAATATGTCAACAACAACACCTAGAAAAGATGTCATGACAGTCTAGCGTTTACTTTACTCACCGTTGATTAAGTCCTGCCAAAGTTCATTCCTTTTCTTTCTATGTATTTAATCTACAGTTTTAAAGATATCTCCTTATATTTATACCCCTGATTTTTGTGACCTATGGGAAAAGTAGCTAAATCCTTTGTTTGTTTATCAAATTGTCCTTTTGAGTACGGAAGTCTAGATAAAAAGAACAGTTTCCTTTTAATAATAGTTTAAAAATTTGTCAATCTATGCAAAAAAAAATTTAAATGCTGGTGACAAATTTGTTTTCTATCCTATCTACACAGCGATCACTAATCTGCACCAATTTATGCAGAAGTTAAACTTAGTTTTTAATTTGATAAATCAAATTACACGTTCACTTTAAAGAAAAGCGTACTCACTAGACGTTTAATTGCGTACGCAAAATGCTCAAAGATCACTTGTTTTATGGAATTAGGACGCCATGCCAGTTGATCTTGTAACATTCACTTACTCTTAAAGTAACTTTATATGGCGTGACTTTTGTGATGTCTTATTAAATTCGATTAAGTAAAATTTCAAAAGGTTCACGGATAGACTATTGATTAAATCAGAGAAAAGTCATGCAATTTGCGAGACTTCTGCATTACAGCACGCAAAATTTGCCAGACTTAATTCAGTGTCAAAATAAGTCAAAATGAAAAATTATTGATTTGTTTATGTCTCTGATACATGTAGTATATTTCAACATAAACAGGAGACCACCAGCGCGACACTTAATTAACTGTTTCATTTATATCGCGAAACTTTTGTGCGTCTCAATGTAAAAAACTGAGTTGATTGAATTAGACACGACAAATGTCATGCCATATAAAGTTACTCTTATTGTATTTTTTGCTTTCAAGTCTATTATTAACATCGGAAGTTGAACGTGTGAGAACTTTGCAAATAGCCTCAATTTAAAAGCATCAGCAAATTTTTATGGTTGAGCTGTTCTTTAAATAGTGTTTTCTTCTCATAAGTGTGTGTGTAGAGAACTGGTGAATAAATCAGTTAGAAAGACGAGTGTTTATAAGTCTCTCTTTAAAGTTCTGTAAGTTGTTTTGGTGTTCTTTACAGTCTGCTAAAATTTCATACGTTGAGATTTGATGTCACGTCAAAAATATTTTTTCTTTTACTTTTTCACCAGGAGTAACAAAGTGACAATCTTTTTTTTGAAATCGACATGAAACTTTTGCCATGCAAATCTGCGTCTTTGATGTGTTACTTGTGTTTTTTCACTGAGACTTCGTGAGATGAAAACTTATGAGATGCGAATATTTTGTCACTGCAATGCATGATATGTGTCCTTAACTTTCATTGTAGGATAAATTGAGAAGAAAAAAAACATTTCCAGCTCGACGTGAGTAGTATAAGTGTTGGTAAAATTGACTCCATAGGAATTCTCACACGTCTATTGTCAAGGTTTTGATCGTCATAAGCAAAAATCTCTTGTTCGAAAATTTGAGAAAAACTTTTACTGGCAAAACAAATGTCAGTGGTTAGACCTTACTTCTTGTTCGACAAAATCTTGCCACGCCCTTCTACGGTCCGAGCCTTCATAGAAATTTGCCTGTTAATACATCCCTCTTGCTAAAATTGCAGGTCACTGAGGAGAAATTATCAGAGGAAAATATAATAAAAATTTACGCTAAATAATAATCTTAAAACTCCACGTTTTTTCATGATAAATAATAATCTTAAAACTCGACGTTTTTTCATGATAGTGATTACAGTATCGATTGTTGTTTCTGTGAATTTTTGATGCAGGATTTTCAAATCTTCAATAGTAATACTGAAAAATAGATGATCAAGAATCTCTTTGCCCTTATCCAAACTATATTTTTTAGAATGAGTGTTACAAATTGTAGTATAGTCAGGCTGAATCAATTCTTTATTAAAAAGTATTTGAATTCTTTAACTGGTATTTGAGATAAAACTCTTAAAAAAGTGTCTAATTTCGGATCATTAATTTCGGATCATTAATTACTTTATGCAAGTCAGAAGGATTAAGAGTACATTTTACGAGAATTATCATTATTATGAATGTTTACCCAGGATAGCCTTATAGATAGTTATAGATAGTGGTTTTGGAAGTTTTGAGGATATATAATCTGACTTCTTGATATAGCATTATTTTGAATTGCGCTTTAGCACGATACACGATACGATTTTTGTCGTAATTCATTTGATATACACGATTTTTTTTGAGTCGATGAACAATCGTACACGACTAAATAGAAGTCGAATATTTTTTTATTGTTCTTAGCATGTTCTAACCTTTTCGATTGTTGTTAATTCAGTGTCACTTGTTCCAATCTGTTTCGATTCAAGAGTATTCGACATTTTGCTATCTTTATTTCCTATTTGCCAGCTAATGATGAGAAGTATTGACATTATTGCCAGTGTTAATCAACCTTTTTAAAGATGTCTCAGCGTCTTTTCAAGATTTTCTTTTAAAGATGGTCTCCGTAAGGTTTATAGATAGATGATAATGAACATTTTATAGTTTTTCTTCTCCAAAATGAACATATTTTGCAAAATAAAGAAGTATATAATGTTATTTGCAATGAGTTATTGCTTTTTTCGAGTTGAGTCATGGATGATTTTATTTTCTGCTTCTTTCTTTAGAAGATCAATATTCATTCTGTCTGCATACAACCACTTCAAAGACTTTTCTAGTTTGTCCCATACGATCTGAAGCCTGCCGAAAAAAGCGGGGAACACTTCGTGAATTTCACCGATTTTCTTTTCTTGCTCCCTTAAAGGAATACCAAACTACCCAGGGTATCACGCATTTTGAGCACTCGGGGCAAGTCTCAGCGTGCTTCTTGCTCATGAATAAAGCGGTCCAGAAAATAATCTTTTTTTATTTTGAACTTATAATGATTTTCATTAATCACGCCTTTCATTAATTTGTTGACCATGGAAAGTTAGCTGGTCTGTATTATTTCAACAATTCTTTATCGTTTTCAAATCAAAACAACATGGAGAGAAATTAAAAGAGGAAGAACGATCAATTTTTGGTGGCAATATTCGATGCACAGACACAGTTTAGTGCAACAAAGATAATAAAAATGATTTCTTTAATATTTCTAATTATTTTATATTTATTTCTACAGAACTTCTCTTGGTTCTATTTATCTCTCTTTGAGAAATCCTCAAAGACATTCTGGTAAACTTTTACCAGAACTTTCTCTTAAAAATCATATTTTTCTGCTAAATGGTTAGCCATAAAAGCCATTATTGTATAATATAAGCGTCATTTACACTTGTAACATTTACATACTGAATTTTTGGTGAAAACAGGTTAGTAATTTGTGTTTGCATATTCTCTCGCTTAAATTTTAATTTCGTAGGACCCACGAAATTAAAAATAGACCCTGGGTAGTTAGGTATGCCTTTCAGGGCATTCACATTTATGTTAATTTTTTACATAAGACATTATGTAAACGCTATGTAAAAAAGTCTTATGCGCGCCTATGGCCATATTTATGTATGAAAAATACATTAATAAAAATCTTTTTGTTGTTGAGTGAAACAAAGATGGCGGTCATCAATAGAAACTATTTGTTGACTTAACTACTTCTTTTGAGGAGAAGAAGACAAAGGCAGAACGACGAAGGAATTGAAAAAAACAAGGAAAAGGGTATGGGTTAAGCCCATAAACGAATTAAGGTTATAATGGGATAATTTTGAACTTAAATTTTCAAAACATCAATTCGAATGAAACTTTGAACGCGTTCTATTGTATTCGAACGTTTTTTCCATCCTTTTGCTTATGTCAAAAACCTTATGAACAAAACCTTCCCAGCCGGCACAAGACGTCTTTTAGACGTCTTATTTATGTCTAAATTAAGTCTGTAGAAAGACGCATACTTTTAGACGCCTTTGAGACGTCTTGAAAAAGTTACACGTCTAAAACAGTCTAAAAGACGTCTTGAAAAAGTTTCGATTTATTTGGGTTTACAAAAGATGTCTTTCAAACGTCTTCAGAAAGATGTAATTTAGACGTCTTAATCAAGACGCATTTAATACGTCTTTAAGACGCCTTCTTCTAATTTTACAATTTCTAATCAATAAGACGAGGAACAGAAGAAAAGCTTTTTTAATCATACAGCAAAATTTCTATTTTATAAATAAAACAATACATAAGAATCAACTTGTTTTTATTTTGTAATAAAAACTCTGTTCATGCAGGAACTTTTTTAACGTTTACTTATGATTATAACAGAAATTTATTTTCTAAAAACTCCCTGGAATGTCGGTACTGCAAAGAAGGTTTTGGCGAAGTTTTTTTCATCTGCAGCTTTCGTCAAGTTCGTGTATCTGCTATATCTAGTAAGTGAACCTTTTATTTTTTCCGCCAAGTATTAGCATGGTGAAGTCGAAGTAATCAACTTGAAGAGAGAGAGGGCTGACTTAACTTTATCTAGTCACTTTTGTGAAGACTTGCTTGTGATTTTTGAGTGGTTTTCTTTGGAAGAAATTGGATCTCACATAAACGTTTTTTAGCTGTTTTATACTGGCAGATAGAGACAAGTGTTTGGGATTTTCTTGTTTTCCTTCTCATAATATGTGTACAGCATCTTTTTGGATAGGATTTTCTTTGCTTGCTTTGTTAATAAAATAATATCAACAACTTCAATTCGTTCGTGTTTTTTGTGTTTGGATTTGTTTAAAGAGGTTTCAGACTCATCTTGGATTTACCCCCAATTATTAAGCGATATTTCAAATTTAAACTATTGGGTGAAAAGTACTTACTGTAAGCTTCCTTTTTAAATGTTTTTCATTTTTTTTCGTTGATTAATCGCTTCAATATAAACGTTTGTCGAATATAGAAGCATGTCGAACTTAGATGAAACTACCCTATCTTTTTTATTTATTTATTTCAACTTACAACTTGCATGTTTAGTTTTGTTTTTCGCATACATTTGTAAATTATACTAGCAGACACGACAGTGATGGTTTTGTTTTTCATTATGTTGTAGGATTTGTGTATCACGTGACGTACATGATGTAGATTTATTACTGAATATCTTTTGGTAAGTGTTTTTATACTTGATTGTTTAAATTTGTTTAATTGTTGTTACAGTTCAGTAGATCTAATCCTATATATTAATATCCGATTCTCTGTTTGTCTATCTGTTTGTCTGTGACGCAAAATGGTGGATACGGTAGTACGGTGGCCTAATACGCTAAAACATTTTTAAAAAAATCAACCCGGGAAATGTTTCGAGGTAAGTTGGACCATTATAATAACAGAGAGAGAGAGCGCGAAGTTTGGTTTCACAGCTGGGAAAATGGTGTTTTTCAGCAGGAAGAAGAAATACGTGTAAAAGTTTTTTTTCTGGAGGGTCTCAAGAGGAGTTACTTTTTACGATTAATTTTATTTAAGGGAATAAAGCTTTTTAATGGGATCATGGATAAATTTTTTTTTTACGGTTTCACTTAATACAGTAGAATCCCGATAAGTAGTACACGCAGGGGACCGGTGAAAAATGGTACTACTTATCCGCGTACTACTATTCCGAATCTCCCCTTAAGTAGTACTTTTGTAAAAATGTTCAAATTGTCCTACTTAGCGGGATTCAACACAGAAAGTTGAGATCATAAAGTTAAGTTTAATGAAGCTTTCTTTCATTAAGAAAGTCGAATAACATAGACAATACAAAATTAGGAAAAAAAGTCATTCAATTTAGTTTGTTTTGCATGCATAGCAAATTCTGATTCAATGATCTTAGCTGACTTAATCGCAACAGCCTTAAGATCACTATTGTCCATAATCAGAGAAAAGTTAAGAATCATGTCCACGGCTGCGCGAAGTTGGGTTGACGTTGGCTTTTCCAAGACAGCTTCAGTATCGTTATCATCACCGTTGGCTTCGTCATCTATTTCAACAATGTTGTCATATCCAAGGATATCCTGAACAATTTCCTCATCCGTCATCAAACCATGCGATACTGCAAGCTCGTCGTCGAAGGACATGATTGCATTTGGAGATAGATCTCTGAAGGAATTGTCTCTTTGACTAAGTTGACTTAGACTTGCTTTCAAATTATTGAAGGGGTCATCAGCAGCCATTGCTTCGTCATCTTGTTTGACAAATCCAGCTTTTTTGAAGCAATTCCGCACTGTTCTCTCCGTCACCTCATCCCACGATAAGACAAGCATTTTCATTGCATCCAAAAGTGAAATTTTCGGTAGCTCCTTTTTCTCGTCGATTGCGTCGATCATTTTTTGGATGATTTTTCCTCTGTACCTAGCTTTTAGTGATCGGATTGCTCCTTGGTCCATCGGTTGAAGGATCGAAGTTGTATTCGGTGGAAGAAAAAATAGCTCAATTGCTTTTAAATGGTTGATTTCAGGGTGAGCGGTACAGTTATCGACGATTAGGGCAATTTTACGTTTCTTTTTCACCATCGTATCATCAAGTTCTCTGACCCATTCTTCAAACAGGCTCCCATCCATCCAACTTTTCTTTTGGCCACGATAACGACAAGGTGTTTGCTTGAGATTTTTGAAACAACGTGGGTTTTGCGACTTCCCAATTACAAACATGGGCAACTTATCTCCATTCATGTTTGCTGCGGCTAAACCAGTCACCCGAATTTTGGAATGTTTTCCTCCTGTACATTTTTCATCTTTCAGATGAAGTGTTTTACTAGGGAGTGCTTGGTAGAAAAGCCCAAATTCATCAGCATTGTAGATATCACGCTCCGAGTAGTTGCTGAGGATTGTCATTAAAGTGGTTTCTTTCCAGGGGTCGATCATATCACTCGTGACTGCTTTGCCTTCACCTAAAAAAATAAGAAAGAAACATTGTTACTTTTTGCCCTCGCTAGAGAACCCGTGGTCTATCGAACTCGATATAAAGAACAATGGAATGCGTCATTCATTCGAATATTTGACTAAAATTCACAAGAATTGCATTTTCCTTTCTTTTTCGCTTTGGAAGCAAGTGGTGACAGCATGGAAATTTTCAAATCGTGCGATGAGTCAATCCCAGTTATTGTGGAAAAGAATATTGAAATTGATTCTTTCATTATGGGCTTCCACGAGTACAAAAAATGTTGGACCCCTCAGAAAAACGAAATACTGACAACTGAATTGGAGCCAAACAACATTAAAGACCAATTTGCTGTTTCTGTCCACAAAAAGGATAATATTCTTGTTGGTCATCTAATGAAAGGGAAGAATGGCAGATTTGCCAAAACAATTTTTTACTTCCTGAAGGCCAGCGCATATCACGAATGCAAGGTTCGAGTTACAGGAAAGGCAGTCAATCAAGGAGACGAGAAAGGCATGAAAGTACCTTGTTTGTTAATGTTTAGGGGACAGAGAGAATACATTGAAATACTAACAACTGAACTTAACAAGTGTATTTGAAATATATTTACCTGAAATGGTTTTAAATGATACGTTTTTTCTTTTTTTCCATCGATCCAGCCAACCGTCGGAAGCCGTGAATTCTGTCACCCCAAGTTCTTTAGCAAAGTACAATGCTTTGGTTTTCAAAATTGGGCCAGTCACAGGGATATTTTGAGTTCTTGCATTCACAAACCATTTGTAGCAAGCTTCATCCAGGTTGTCAAAGGAAGAGGTTTTAAGTCTGTGTCTTTGCTTTGTCCATGTGTTGGAATCAACTGAGTCGTAAATTTGTTTCTTCTTTTTAATCCAATTTGTAAGGGTTTGCTTTGGGATACCATTTTCTCGAGATACGACTGAAGGGGCTTTTCCACCGTTAATGAGCTTGAGTAGGCGATATTTTTCAGTTACTGGAGTAGAGTGCAACTTCCTTTTTTCTCCTAACTTTGCCATGTTTTTTTTTCCTGACCAGCACCCGAACGTGCTCACAACTTTGTTTACAAATAAATTCGAATCGCACAAGTTTGCATTACAATGTCTTCAAGTTCAACAAAGAGAGTGTTTTGACTTTGTAATGTCTTCATTTTTAGAGATTCTCATGTTTTTGAATTTTGAAACAGGCAATGTGGTGTCTTCAATCTAATACACTTGTCCCAAGTCCTACTTATCCGAACTTTTTCCCTTCAAGGGCCCGAAGAAAAGTGGTACTACTTAGCCGCGTACTACTTATCCGTAGTACTACTTATCCGAATATTTTTTGCCTGAAAAGGGTAAGGAAGTTCAGGGGACCGAATAAAAGTGGTACTACTTAGCCGCGTACTACATATCCGTGGTACTACTTATCGAGATTCAACTGTAGTTGGAATGACATAAAAATTGTTAGGTTGTGTTTTTAAATTTTAGATCACTTATATACGTGGAACCAATAAAAAAATTTAACCTGGTTAGCTTTGTTTTTTGTGTGTGAATGGAATCAAAAATAGGAAAATAATAAACTAATACATGAAATGTTAGCTGAATAAATTTTTACGAATAAATTCAGAGTTGCCCAAAATGTCTTGTGCAACCTAATACTGATGGGTAGCTAGTTTCTTTTAATTCCCATGCTAGCTCCTATAAAATAAGCGAATCAAAGAACGATAAAAAAGACAAGCAATTAAAAGGAAATTGGAAAATATACTGGACTGTAGATCTATGTTAAGTGGTTACTATCTATACTTGTAGGTCATTTTTTAGAAAAATACTTTCTGTTTTCATGGGGTTTTTCCCCCAAAAATGTGTCAAAAACCTGGAAATAGAAATAATTCTGGCAGCCCTAATGAAGGATACTGAAAGAAATAATGGTTTAAGAAATAAAAAATAAAAAACAGACAGATTATTTTTATTTCATCTACCTGAAGAAAATTAAAGTTATTATAGTCTTCTTCTAGATTTCACATCTAATCTGACTTGATGGGGACGATGAATATAAAGGGGCATAAAGGAAATTTTTCCCTAAGAAGTATATGCCACAATTTACCAACTTATTCAAGGTAAAGTATTCCTGTTAATTCCCCTATTTTTGAAATTGTGCTCTGAAAAATATTTACATATTTATTTTCTTTTTCTTCTAGGGACACTTACTTAAAAGGAACTTTAAAGATTCAGGACCAAGTCATCAAAACGAATGTAGCAACAAAAATAAACAATGCACCAGATGCAACAGGCGGACTTGGTTGGAAAACGAATGAATTAAGCCTAATGAAGCCAATTAATTATGTTTATTTTGAGTATATTATTAGGGGTTCACATTCAGTAGTTTCATTGTTTTTCACTCATGTTAATGTTTTATAAACCCTTCTTGCAATCAAAATGGTTTTTCCTCTTATGCTATTAGTTAACCTACCAAATTGGGATCATTTGTTTGGAAATTTTAAACAGTTTTATGATTCGAAACAATTTTTTCTTCATGATACTCTGGGTTACTTTAACAATTTTCATATTGCTTGTATAAAATATTTTCATCAAACTTTGAATGACAGTTTATTTATTTATTGTTCAGCGCGGAAAGCAGCTGATCTTTCATTAGCGCGTGTCCGTCAGTAATTCCACATTTTTTTGTCCACAGTACTAGCCTAGATTCTTCGTTACGCTAGGTTACAAGGCTCTTCCACAACCGTGGTTTGTGAAACGTGAGTGCACTAGACAGGCTATACAAAGCAGTTAAATTATGGTCAGTGCGGCCTCGATACAGTGAAACGTGACCCAACTAGTGAATACTCAGAGCTGTTTTTTATTTCCAGTGCGATCTGTAGTAGATTATATTGACCCCCCCCCTGCAATCTAACCCGCCCAAACATCTGTTACCTCTACTTATGTTTCAGACGCCTTGTAATGAGGAATACCAACTGCATGGATGCGTTAATGGAAGTTGAAATTCATTTCTCTACAGGAAACCGCCGAGGGGGCATTATTATCTAAGGCTGAATTTCTTAGATTATTTTGACCCCCCACCCCCCTGCAATCCAACCGGCCCAAACATCTATTACCTCTACATATGTTTCAGACGTGCTCGAATGAAGAATACCAACGTCATGGATGCGTTAAGGGAAGTCGAAAATCATTTCTCCACAGGAATCAGCCGAGGGGGCATTATTATCTAAGGCTGAATTTCTTAGATTATTTTGACCCCCCCCTGCAATCTAACCCGCCCCAACATCTGTTACCTCTACATACGTTTCAGACGTGCTCGAATGAAGAATACCAACTGCATGGATGCGTTAAGGGAAGTCGAAAATCAACTCTCCGCAGGAATCAGCCGAGGGGGCATTATTATCTAAGGCTGAATTTCTTAGATTATTTTGACCCCCCCTGCTATCTAACCCGCCCAAACATCTGTTACCTCTACTTATATTTCAGACGCCTTGTAATGAGGAATACCAACTGCATGGATGCGTTAATGGAAGTTGAAATTCATTTCTCTACAGGAAACCGCCGAGGGGGCATTATTATCTAAGGCTGAATTTCTTAGATTATTTTGACCCCCCACCCCCCTGCAATCCAACCGGCCCAAACATCTATTACCTCTACATATGTTTCAGACGTGCTCGA